>ML776585.1:386148-434403 GCA_009831015.1 Picea engelmannii | reverse complement strand
AGAAGAAGAGGACATGTCCCATGTTCCATATGCCAGTGCAGTTGGCAGTTTGATGTATGCAATGGTTTGTACTAGACCAGACATTGCACATGCAGTGGGAGTTTTGAGCAGGTATATGTCAAAACTAGGGAAGGAGCATTGGATAATAGTAAAGAGGGTATTCAAGTATCTTCGTGGCACCACCAGTTATGGATTGTGCTACCAAGGAAGACCGGGATTGGACAGAGTGGTGGACATACATGGATTTGTTGATGCAGACTGGGCTGGAGATTTGGATCGCAAAAGATCTACAAGTGGGTATGTGTTTAACCTATTTGGAGGAGCAATCAGTTGGATGAGCAAAAGACAGGTTGTAGTGGCAGTCTCAACTACAGAAGTTGAATACATGGAAGCCACCCATGCAAGCAAGGAAGCAGTATGGTTACAAAGATTGTGTTCAGGTATTGGGTTGGTACAACAAGCAGTGAGATTAGACTATGATAGTCAGAGTGCAATATTCCTGGAAAAGAACCCAGCTTATCATTCGAAGACAAATCATATTGATGTTCAGTATCACTTTGTGAGAGACATGGTTGAGGAAAAGAAGGTGTTGTTGGAAAAGGTTGACACTTTGAAGAATGCTGCAGATTCATTGACAAAGTCTGCGAGCACAGAAAAGTTCTCTTGGTGTAGAGTAACAATGGGCATTTCTGCCCTGGATTGTTGACTATATAATCCCCTGGACCCCTGGATGCAAAGAAAACAACAAGTGGGAGATTGTTGGGTATGTGTTATATTCTTTGCATGTGTGTGTGTGTGGGTGCGTCAGATACGACAACTGTGTCTGATGATCCCTTCACCTAGAGCTCTGTCGTGTCTTCCGGGCGCTTTCCTAGGGGGGTCCCAGGGGGGGAAGGTATGCCCCCCCCCTGGTTACTTGCAGCGTTCGGGGCAGCGCCCCAAAATTTTTTTTTGGGCGGTTTTTGCTATTTTTAGCGGATTTTGCTATTTTTAGCTGATTTGTAAATTAATCCCGGATTAAGGGATTAGGGTTTTGGTATCTATAGAATACCTAAAAACATTGTATATATTGTATGGAGATTGGTGAAATTCGATATAATGAAAATAAGAAAGGTTTTCCCGGTTGAGGGTTTCCGGTAAAAATCTTTGTGTACTCTGTGTATGAGCCATTGATTAATTTTTGTATTGCTTAAGAATCTATATGCATTGATTTACTTCGCAGGTTTAAAACTTACACAACTACTTCCCTATTAGTTGGATTATCCTAGCTCACTGGAGTATTGGACTTTCTGCCATAAAGTGCTTAAAATGTGCTCAGCTTCAATGATGCTTGATACCCATTATTGTAGGCGAATTCTACCAAGTGTAGGTAGTCTTCCCATTTAAATGGTTTTTCCATCACATACATCCTCAGTATGTCTTCGATTCACCCACTATGTCTGCCCATCAGACTCAGGATGATAGGTTGTGCTAAATTTTAGATTCGTTCCAAACCCCTTGAATAACCCTTTCCAGAAATTTGAGGTAAATTTTGGGTCTGTGTGACACACAATTGTCTTGGGAATTCCATGCAATCGTGCTACTTCCTTCATAAAAATATCAGCAACATCCGCTTCCTTGTGAGTAGTCTTTAACAGAATAAAATGGGCAACTTTCGTAAGCTTGTCCACTACCACCATGATTGAATCGTGTTGCTTGCATGTTCTGGGCAATCCCGTGATGAAATCCATTATCACCACTTCCCACTTCCACTCAATAATGGGTAAAGGTTGCAACAACCCTGCTGGGTGTGTGTGCTTGGCTTTAACCTTCTGTCACTCCATACATCTAGTGATGTATTCAACAATCTATTTCTTCATTCCTGGCCAAAAGTAATGGCTCTTGACCGCTACCACAATTTTCTGATATCTAGGGTGTCCAACATAAGGCACATTATGCATCTCATGCAAAATTTAAAGCTTCAAATCCTAGACATTAGGTACATAAATTTTGTTCTTGTACAGAATTATTCCAGCAACCCCTAATTTATAAATCTCTACTTTCTGTGGCATCTTACCTTGTTGTATTTTTGCTACCAAATCCCTGTACTGCAAATCTTTATTTGCAGCCTCCAAAATTCTTCTTTTAATATCAGTTTGATACATGCTAATGGTTGTAGCATGTAATTCATGCACTCTCTTGCTGAGTGCATCAACCACTTTTCTTTCCTTCCCTTTGATATGCTTGATATCAAAATCGTACTCATAGAGAAAATCCAGCCACCTACTCTATCTAGCATTCAAGGTTGGCTGATCAAACAAATAATTCAGATCATTATGGTTTGTTCTCAGTTCGAACCTGCTTCCCATGAGGTAATGTCTCCATTTCTTTAGAGCGTGTACTATGGCTTCCAACTCCAAATCATGAGTTGCATAGTTCCTTTTGTGCTCTTTCAACTTTTTGGATTCATAACAGATTATGAATCCATTCTGACTGAGGACTCCTCCTAGTCCTTCTTTACATGCATTTCTGCATACCACAAAATCTTCATTTGGATTTGCGATCCTTAGGATTGGAGCACTGGTTAACAATTGCTTCAATTGCTGAAAGATTTTCTCACAATCCTCTGCCCATTGAAATTTCTTCTCTTTCCTTTGCAAGGAAGTGATAGGGTGAGCTATTCTCGAGAACCCTGTGATAAACCTTCTGTAATAACCATCTAGACCCATAAAGGATCTGACTTCTGTCACATTCTTTGGTGCTGACCATTCTCTAATGGCCTCAATCTTCTTAGGATCTACAACTATCTCGTTCTTTGAAATAATATTCCCCAAGTAATGGATCTGCTCCTGATAAAATGAGCATTTTCTCAACTTGGCATACAATTGGTGCTCTCTTAGCACCTGCAAAACCATCCTTAAATGTTGTTCATACTCTTCCTCCAACTTGGAATACACCAAAATGTCATCCATGAATACTATGACAAACTTGTCTAGATATTCCCTGAATACACCATTCATTAAACACACAAAAACAATGGGTGCGTTTGACAGTCCAAACGATACCACTGTGAACTCGTAATGATCGTACCTTGTTCTAAAGGCAGTCTTTCTGATGTCTTCATCCTTTATCCTTACCTGGTGATATTCTGACCTGAGGTCTATCTTCAAAAATATCTTTGCATCCTTCAGCTAATCGAAGAGGTTATCAATCCTCGGCAGAGGATACTTGTTCTTAATAGTTACTTTGTTTAACTTTCTGAAATCAATACACAGCCTCAACATTTCATCCTTCTTCTTCACAAACAAGACCGGGGATCCCCAAGGTGACACACTTAGGCATACATACCCCTTCTTCAGAAGCTCTTCAAGCTGCAATTGAAACTCTTTCAGCTCTGGTGTACTCATTGTTGAAATATTGTAACTGCAAAGAGTATTCTTAATATTATTGATATATTATTTATAGGATCAATCCCCATTGTGGATTGATCATGTTGGTTATTGTAATAGGACCAAATCCCCTTTTGCGGATTGGTCAATAGACAATTATAATAGGCAGAATAAGAAGTCGGCCCCAACAGTTAATAAGAAGACCCAGAAATATAATAAAGGTGGGTTTACCCACCCAGTTGGAGAAGTTGGACCTTCCAGTGAAGAGACACTTCACACATGCCAGACTTGTATAAATAAAGGAGGCTAACACTTCATTTGAACATAACTCACTTGCTCAGTTTGAGAGACAAGTTCTGATTTGTTATCGGCAAAGGAGAGAGAGAGTGGCGCATATCTTGGAGAGGAATTTTTGTTTTAGCATAGAGATCTCTTGGCATTGTATTGACTATCTATATTAAGGAAGTTTTGCTGGGTTTTCTTCCCCTAGAGGGTTTCCCAGGATAAATGATGTGTCTCTTGTGATTGTGTATTTATCAGTGATCTTGGATTATGCTATTGTTATGTAATGAAATGCAAACATATATAATAATGGCTTAAACATTAACATGGTTTCAGAGCCAAGCTGAAGGAAGCATATTTCACAAGAGGAAAAACGTCATTGTTGCAGTACCTGCAAATTAGGGTTTTTCAAAAGTAAATCTTTTCAGCCCTAAAACTATCTAGAAAGTTGCGCCCTCCCCTAAGGATCAATTTGGCATCATCAACACACCTTTTCAGTGGTTATATCTCCTGGAAAGTGAAACCCTAGTCTCACAAAGTACCAGAAAACTAGAAAACCAGAAGTACCAGAAGTACCAGAGTACCAGAAGTACCAAAAAACTAGAAGCACCAGTCCAGAAATCTGCAGATCAAGTTTGAGGGGGTAAAAGTTGGATTTTCAAAATTCTGACTACACCAACTAACTCACCTCAGCTCTACGCATCTATCCCTTGGATCAGATTTTCAAAATTTGAAGTTTGAAAAATTAGGGTTTCCTCATAAAACCCTAAGTTGTAGTTGCAGTTGCAGCCGCAGAACCAGTTGCAATCACCCTTGAAGTTTTCTTAAGAGTTGGTAATGATTACCGCTGCTACTAGATGGAGTCACTACCTGCAAATTCCATCAGAGGTATGTACTCACATATGTTTAATGGTTAAACGCTAAAGAGTATTTGCAGGAGAAGGGATCTCTTGCCATAGATCCAGAAGGATCTCAAGATCCAACACATTCAGAGGAACAATGCAACCCAGGTGTGATTATTTTGATATGCATCTATTTTTCATGACATTATTAGTGTTGCATGTTGAAACTATGATCAAATTATTAGAAGGATTGAAAGTTGATCATAGAGATTATCCTCTAACCTAGCCTTTTGTCAAGATAGTGTATTGTCATAGTATAGAAGACAGGGTGAAGAAATCACTCGTCACTCGAGTGAAGGAGACCTGGAAGAAAATCAAGCACTCATTCTTGAGGACAAGGCTCCAGGTTTGATTAATCAAGATTCAAAGGCACACATGACAAGTTGATGACTATAGTTGAGACAACAGTCTTTGTAAAGTATTATACCTGATAGCATGTAAGCATATAGAGGTATATGCTTTGCCTGATACAACTAACATCCCCTCTAGGAGAAACCTTGTGTGTTAGTTTCAGGTTGCCATGGAAGAATGCTTGGTCACAACACTATAAGAGTGTTGACCTCATTTAGTATTTTATTCCTTACCTTTAATCTTTGCTTCAGATAAATTATAAGTGATAACTCTAAAGGAGCTACTGTGATGATTGTTCGTGCTATTTCTTTACATTATCATAGGGATATTATTCTTGCTTGTTGCTTTGTTGACCTTGCTCTAGGTCACATGTAATAACCCTGAGGAAGCTATAGTGAAGGTTGTAGAAGGCAACGTGCTAAAGAAGAGACCATAAATGAAGCAATCATCATTGGAGGATGTTATAGGATAAATCCATAGGTGTGGACACTAACCGATCTCCCTAGATCCACCTGGATCTAGAACAAAGCAAGACAGAACATGACTCTTTCCCTAGATTTTGACCATTGAATTAACTAAGAGGCAAGAACAAATAACATACCTTGTTATCGCTTCCTATGGTCTTTGTTTCTCCTGCTTCACTCCAGTGCTCTCATGCAACCAAGACCAAGACAGCACAAACCAACC
Source organism: Picea engelmannii (assembly GCA_009831015.1). Lineage (NCBI taxonomy): Eukaryota > Viridiplantae > Streptophyta > Pinopsida > Pinales > Pinaceae > Picea > Picea engelmannii. The sequence goes on along the minus strand of ML776585.1, from coordinate 428,813 downwards.
AAAGTGAAGATAGCACAATCTATTCAACAGTCAATCTATGTATATGATCAAGGAATTATATAATAAAGTGGAAATAGCTTTATGGGAAAGGGACATGCTATTGTATCATATTAATGGAAAGTAAAGATTACAACCTGAGCCTTGATGTCACAAAATTCCTTTCGATGGCCCTTGGCTCTGACACACACACTTGCTCAATCCTTGCTTGAAGAAGATCAAATCCTCTTAATAGGCCTGCTAGAGTCTTCAAGCTACTGTTCAATGCTAAGTCCTTCACACAATTCTTTCACCAATTCTCCAATGAATCTTGCTTAACCTTTTCCATGAGAATTACCTCAATATATATAGGAGAGAATGAATTAGTTACTTGGATAAGAATGATCCCAAAATATCAGGGAATCCAGCACTAGGATAACCATTTGAATGCCATCTCATCCTTCTAGAAGATTCCCTTCTAGAAGCATCGAGAATTCATCTTTTTCCTTGCTTTAGGAAGAGTTCGCACCCTAGAAGTTGAACACAATGCGAACTTCTCGCACCCTGGCTTAAGGCAGCCTGCGAGAATCAGTCATTCTCGCAGGCAAATATACTAGCAGCCTATGAACCTTCTTCAAAAATGAGATTTTTGGAAAGAGAAGAAAGTAACTTTTTCTCAGGAAAAAGTTCTTATGAAGAGCCTGAGTACACCATCATCAATACATCATCATGATGACCAAAATCATGGGTAACAGAGAAGAAGAAGGTGACTGGCATGAGCTAAAGGGTCACTCAAAAGCTGCCATGACCCATGCCATTGAATAATCTTGGCATAGAATATTAGCTCACATCAACTACAACGCACTACCATACATATGCAAAGCGGTCACAAGTTTAGCAAAACTCATAGGTGACCATGAAGGCGTATGAAATGGATGTGTACAAGGGAGGAACATCAAGAACCCATTTCCGAAGAGGTACAGTAAGGCAGAAGGAGTCCTAGAACTCATTCATTCAGATGTATGTGGCCCAATGCCATCATCCTCCATTAGTGGGTATGTATACTATGTATCATTCATTGATGATTATTCTCGTAAAGACCTGGATATATTTGAAGTGTTCAACAAATTCAAGGAATTCAAAGCCTTGATAGAGAACCTTTTTGTAAGGAAGATTAAGATACTCAGGTCAGATAATGGAGGAGAATATACCTCAAAAGAGTTCGTGAACTTCTGCAAATATGTTGGGATCAAGATCCCCAACAAAACAGTGTAGTTGAATGGAAGAACAGAACCATACTGGAAGTTGTGAAGATTATGATCGATGATCAAGATCTTCCTATGTGCTTATGGGCAGAAGCAACAATGGGAGTTGTTTATGTGCATAACCAATTGCCCCATAGTGCACTTGGGCTCAAGACACCAGAAGATATGTTCACCGGAAAGAAGCCAGAGGTAAGCCATCTCAAAATGTTTGGCTGTCAAGTGTTTATTCATATACCTAAAGAAAAGAGAAACAAGCTAGACCCTTCAGGAAAAAAGAGAATATTTGTGGGATACTGTGAGGTCTCCAAGGCCTTCAGAATCTATATACCAGGTCAACATCACATTGAGATCAGTAGGGATGTGACCTTTGATGAAGATGCAATGCTCAAGAAATCTAAATTGTGCCATATTGAAGAAGTATATGAAGAGGAACCCGTAATCCCCAATACTGCAATGAGGGAGGTTCCCAGAGCTGCAGAACTAGAGAGGGAAGTCGTAACTTCCCCTGATGAGGAACTTCTAGAAGACCATGATATAGTAGAAGTGCAAGAACCTCCTCAGATGATGATCCTCCATAAAAGAAAGCCATCTTGGGTTAGAGAGCTTATTCAAGATGGAGAGAAATATGGTGTTCCCGAAGGAACTACGAGACAGGTGAAAAGACCAAAGCCATTCTCCAGTTATATGACTTTGATGTGTGATATTCTAGAAGAGGAGCCTACCTGCTCTGAAGAAGCTATTAAGAGAAAAGAATGGGTAGATTCCATGACAGAGGAATACCAATCCATAATGAAGAACGAAGTATGGGAAATAGTTCCCAGATCGAAGAATAAAGATGGGGTATCTTATATATGGCTCTTCAAAATAAAACATGCTACAAATGGAAGTATTGAGAAGTATAAAGAAATATTTTTCGCTCATGGATTTTCCCAGAAAGAAGGCATTGACTATGAAGAGAAATTCTCTCCTGTAGCCAGATACACTTCGATTAGAACCATCATAGCTCTTGCAGCTAAGATGAAATGGAAGTTGCACCAGATGGACGTGAAGACAGTTTTCCTAAACGATGTCATCGAAGAGGACGTGTATATAGAGTAACCTCAAGGATTTGAGGTAGAAGACAAGAAGTCTCATGTTTGTAGATTGAAGAAAGCCTCATACGGATTGAAGCAAGCTCCTAGAGCTTGGTATGGCCGTATAGACAGTTTCTTGACGAGCTTAGGCTTTACCAAGAGTAAAGCAGACTCAAATCTATACTTCAAAGTTATGGATAATGAGCCAGTAATATTATTGCTATATGTGGATGACTTATTCTTAACTAGAGAAGAAAATCTCATCGCTGAATGTGAAAAGAGACTTGCCTCGGAATTTCAAATGAAAGACCTCGACCTAATGCATTACTTCCTAGGTCTTGAGGTATGGCAGAGTCTTGAGAAGATCTTCCTTAACCAAGGGAAGTACATGGTCGAAATCTTAAAGAGATTCGATATGCTGGAATGCAAGCCCATGAATACACCCATGAAAGAAAAGTTGAAGCTGTTGGTCAATACTTCGTCAGACTTGATAGATGCCACACTGTATAGACAGATTATTGGATCGTTGATGTACCTGATGAACACCAGACCAGACATTTGTTTTTCCATGAACACCTTGAGTTAGTTTCTGGTAGAACTCAGACATGTTCACCTAGTGGCTGCAAAACATGTGATGAGGTACCTCAAAGGTACGATAGATTATGGTCTCAGCTATGATGGAGATCATGATTTCACATTGAGTGGATATACTGATGCAGATTGGGCAGGAAGTGTTTCTGACAGGAAAAGCACTTCAGGATGTTGTTTCAGTTTGGGAAAAACTATGATCTCGTGGCAGAGTAGGAAGCAATCTAGTATTGCTCTCAGCACACCGAAAGAAGAATACATTGCTGCATGTTCTGCTACCTGCGAAGCTATATGGCTTCGAAAGTTGTTGACCGACCTATTTGATTTGGAGATGAGAGAAGCTGTGATTCTATGTAACAACCAGAGCTGCATAAAGATGACAGAGAATCTTGTATTCCACAAAAGGTCAAAGCACATAGAGATCCGCTATCATTACATCCGCAACATGGTACATAGAGGAGCCTTGAAGCTCCAATACATTAGCACGGATGAACAGGTTGCTGACATGTTGACAAAGCCTCTATCTCTCGTAAAGTTTGTGTACTTCCGAGATAAGCTTGGCATAGTCCGAAAGGACGTTCCTCGAAAGGGGGAGTAGATGTGATGATGTTCCTTTCTTCAGACCTAGTTGTCAGACGTAAAGCAAGATGTTCCTTGCTTCTGACCTCGCTGTTAGACGTAAAGCAAGATGAATCCTTGCTTCTGACCTCGCTGTTAGACATAAAACAATATGATGTGTGTGTTCCTTGCTTCTGACCTTGCTGTTAGACGTAAATCAAGATGACTCCTTGCTTCTGACCTCGCTGTTAGACGTAAAGCAAGATGATGTGTGTGTTCCTTACTTCTGACCTCGTTGTTAGACATAAAGAAAGATGACTCCTTGCTTCTGACCTCGCTGTTAGACGTAAAGCAAGATGATGTGTGTGTTCCTTGCTTCTGACCTCACTGTTAGATGTAAAGAAAGATGACTCCTTGCTTCTGACCTCGCTGTTAGATGTAAAGCAAGATGATGTGTGTGTTCCTTGCTTCTGACCTCGCTGTTAGACGTAAATCAAGATGACTCCTTGCTTCTGACCTCACTGTTAGATGTAAAGTAAGATGATGTGTGTGTTCCTTTCTTCTGAACTCGCTGTTAGACATAAAGAAAGATGACTCCTTACTTCCAACCTAGTTGTTAGATGGAAAGAAAGATGATGTGTTCCTTGCTTCTGACCCGGTTGTTAGACATAAAGAAAGATGATGTATACCTTGCTTCTAACCTAGTTGTTAGACGTAAAGCAAGATGTGACTTACACTGAGCTACCAGCTTAACAACTGTGACATAGAGCTAGTTTAGTACTGTGATGGGCTAGCCTAGTGCTGTGATGAGGTATCACTTTATACTGATACATATTGATGCAGATGATGATATCATTCCTTTGAGAATGATGATTTTGTTGATGAAGAAAACTTCCGATGATTTATAGATATGCCAGCCAAGATGATATTGATGATGGTTTCCTCCCATTTGATGTTGTCAATGATGTTGTCCTCTCTCTCTCACATGATGTTATTGAAAAAATACCCTTCTTGTTAAGGGGGAGTGTTGAAATATTGTAACTGCAAAGAGTATTCTTAATATTATGGATATATTATTTATAGGATCAATCCCCATTGTGGATTGATCATGTTGGTTATTGTAATAGGACCAAATCCCCTTTTGCGGATTGGTCAACAGAAAATTATAATAGGAAGAATAAGAAGTTGGCCCCAACAGTTAATAAGAAGACCCAGAAATATAATAAAGGTGGGTTTACCCACCCAGTTGGAGAAGTATAATAAAGGTGGGTTTACCCACCAGTGAAGAGACACTTCACACGTGCCAGACTTGTATAAATAAAGGAGGCTAGCACCTCATTTGAACATAACTCACTGTCTCAGTTTGAGAGACAAGTTCTGATATATTACCAGCAAAGGAGAGAGAGAGTGACACATATCTTGGAGAGGAATTTCTGTTTTAGCATAGAGATCTCTTGACATTGTATTGGCTATCTATATTAAGGAAGTTTTGATGGGTTTTCTTCCCCTAGAGGGTTTCCCAAGATAAATGTTGTGTCTCTTGTGATTGTGTATTTCTCAGTGATTTTGGATTATTCTATTGTTATCTAATGAAATGCAAAAATCTATAATAATGGCTTAAACATTAACACTCATTTTGTAAGGAGATTTCGACACTAGAGCTGCTCTAGGCATCAAGTTTATAGAGAAATCAATATCTCTCTTCGGAGGTAGTCCAGATACCTCCTGAAATAGATCTTCAAACTCCTTTAGTACCGCATGATCTCCAATATTTGAGACTTCATCCTTAGATTCTTCCTCCACATGGGCTACAAATAATTGACAACCTTTTCTTTAGCACTTCTTTAGCTTCATTGCTGATATTTCTTTGATAGCAACAATTCTAGGAATTCCTTGGACTGTTTTCTGATTTCCTTCCTCATCCAGGAAAGTGAATGCATTGCTACGACAGTCCAAGATGGCATGGTGTTGGTCCAACTAGTCCATCCCAATTAGACAGTCATAAGAACCTAAAGGAATAATGTTCAATTCAACCTTTGTGCTCAGTCCATTCATGTCCACTGGACATGACTTAACTAACTCAATGAATTTCCTCTTGGTTCCTGTAGCCAGCTGCACTAAACAAGAATTCTCATGTTTTATTCTCGACAAATGCAAACTTTCCACCACTCTAGGATCTATATAACTATGGCTATCCCCTGAATCAATTAAAATAGTAAATGGTTGGTTGTTAATCATACCTTCCACTTCAATGATGTGCGATTGATATTCAAATTGCTTGTTATCCAGGGTTGTGTAGATCCTTGGCATTATACTTCCCATGTCCTCCACTATTTCATCTTGCTAAACATTATGGACGACTCTCACTTTTCCATTTTTATGGGGACAATCTCTGTACTTGTGGTTCCCCTGACAACCCCAACAATGAATGGGCATCTGCCTTGGCCTTTGTTCTCCTATGTCAACCATCCTCGACTCTCTAAACGATGGTTGTCTTTGAGAACTGTTTCTGAAAAATGGTGGCTTAGTTCCCTTCTTCCTCTGATCCATCTGGAATTTCTTCTTGTTTTCCTAAGCCTTCTGGAAAGTAGGCTTCTCTCTTTGTTTCACATACAAGCATTTCTCCCTCCTTATCATTTCTTCCATAGTATTAGGATCATCATATTGAATCTTGTCACCAATGGAAGGTGGAAATCCACTTAGATACCTCTGAATCTTGACAGTCTCATCCTTGATGAATGAAACATACTTCAGTAATTCCAAAAATATTTGTTCATACTCATCAATGGTCATGCTGCAAAGCTTGAGTTCAAATAAATCTTTCAAATAAATCTTTCATCTTTCTGTCATAGTATCTTTTAGTCAAGTATTTATTCTCGAAATACCTCTTGAATTCTTTCCAAGTGATATATTTCTCTCTAATGTGTTGTACCTGCACAAGATGATCCCACCACATGGATTCTTTTCCTTTTAGTTGATACATTGAAATTCTTCCTTCTGCATGAGAGGAATAATTCTATAGTTGGAAATATTTCCTCATGCCAAGCAACCAGGTTTAGACATCTTCCTCCTTCTTGTGTTCTCCATCAAACGTAGCATGCTTAATCTTGTTCATTTTCCCCTTCAATTCATCCACTCCATATCTTATGTGCTTTTTGGTAGGAGACGAGCTTGAACTATTGTGTGCCTCCTTATTGGAGTGTTTTGGGGAGTGACGACGATGCCTGCTAATACTTCTCGTTCTTCTTTTCTTCTCATGGATCTTGCGACTCCCTGTTTTGCTTGAGTCACTCTCCTTATCCAATTTATTTTTGATTCTTTCCAAGCTCTTCATCAACTTTAAGTTGAATTCACCTTGTTTATCCTTAGCTTTCCTGAGAATTTTTCTATCTTCTCGATGAGTTTGGGCATCTTTCTGCAATCGATCAATGATTTTCATCATATGCCCTTCCTTATCTATTTCTTATCCATGTCCATTGGAGTTCGACCCTTCAACTCTCAAATGAACATCCATTCCTTTTGCTTCATTCTCTAAACTGGAAGCGTTCTGTTTCTCTTCCATTTCTTTGCACTCAGTGGAAAATCTAAACAGTTCTGGCACTCATTAAACTTTTGAAAACAAAATGTCCAGACAACCGGAATTTGTCAGGCCATTATTCCTTAACAAATCCACAACATTAAAAAACAAATCTGATTACAACAAACGTTCAAATTTTGTGATTTTTTCGATCTCTGCTCGCCTTTGTAACAAGTTCAGGCCTTAGCCCTTTTCTATTATCCCCAACCCCTGTGACCACGAGCTGCAACCATACACTAGATCGATAGGCTCTTAACCAATACTTCAGGTCCGAAGTCTTCATAATACCTCACAATGGACTCTCAGAGTTCCGAATTAACGAACTTCGTGAAGTAGAGTGGATCAACCGTCCACATCTACCCAACATCCAATGGTTGACACTCATTGTGGAACCTCAGACGTCTGAGTTTCGGGACCTCGGGACTTCAGAAGATTCCGCATCCGCACGCCCTGAACCAATAATCTTCGAACACTTCCACGTCACCTTATGTGACGTTATTACATTACGTCACTTAACATTTTCCCAATTGCGAGGGCATGCAACGGTGGTTTGGAGTAACCCGCCTTTCATCCCGCAATTCTCCTGATGCTGACACATGACCCCTCTGTGAAACCACAGTTTGGATTGCAGGGCCACCTTGGAGAATTATCTCTTGTGCAACTTGGGTCTCTGCAATGCCTCCTGGCTGTCGATCTTGATGTATCATGATCAACGCCACTCTGGGTCCTCCGACCCTTAACTACGTTACGTAAACTTGGGCCCCACTAACCCTGCTCACACAGGATGACACATGGCGACATACTAGCGATTGATATGTGGGCCATTCATATGGGTGACACTCGTCACGTTTCAAATGCCATTTCAATATTCCATGATTCTAGACCCACTGACACATGGAACACACCCCATGTGTCCATGTCACCTACAGGTGACATCGTCATGACTCACCACTTCTACTCTTTCGTTTCAGAACATCGGGTTTCGAGAGTTTTTGCAACATCACATCCCATTCTCCCAACAGTTGAACTCCCGAAATTTGCAATCTTCCCTTCTTCTTGATCCAATAGTCAATCTCTTTTCTCCATATATATGGTGTCGATCTCTATCGGGAGTTCGTGCCTCAGTGCATTCCACTTCTCCCGAATCACAAACTCAGAAAGGCTTCCAGGAAAACTTCCTGCACCTTCTCCAGATACAACGATCGTAAAGGTTTTTCCTTTCCTTCTGAATAGATCCTATGGCCCTAACACCCCCAGTGATGATCGTTCTCTCTCTCTCTCTGGTCAAATACCACGTTGGCTGTGGTTTTATCCTACTGCTACTCCTCTTGATCTTCGTAACACAACCAAGTAACCCGTTGGCCCTTAGAAACATTCTAAGGTTCGAATTCAGTTTCATCCGAACACCATTTCCACTCGAAACCTTGGGTCCAAAGACCACTTATCCGGTCCATCCAGGCTCAGTGTTGAAACTATGGCATTGATACCAATTTGTAACGTCCTCGGCAGATCAACGCTACTATGTGGAACATTCTCATAAATTTATATATAACATGCATATTAAATCTAATTAACAGATTTATGGAAAAAATTTAACCAACAATACAGAGTAATCATGATATTACTGTTAACGTATAGAATTAAACAGAATTAACAACAAATATCATTGCAACAGAATACATGATAATATTACAATCATCACAGACATGCATTTTAATTAAATAAAGAATTAAAACACATAATGATACTTATATTTGAAACTGTAATACACCACCAACTGCGTGCAGGCCTTCCACGAACCTCCCAACCTTAGACCATGCTTCTCATCACGCTCAGCAGTGGGTCACCCCCGAGTTGGGACCAAGCTCCACCCAGGGCAAGGAAATCCTCGACTAGGCCGAGGTTACAGGAAAATTTCTCAGAGCAACCGGAAGGATTCTCTCCAGGAGCCTTCTTACGCCCACTACTCATGGACTCTCATTCCCCACATGCCTGTTCCACCCGAGAGTATACACCTTCACAAGCATAGTCCATCGATGCTTCACCTCCCTCTATGGGTCTCGGCAACTGGCCGAATCAAGAATTCTCAGAGCTCTGTAGCTGGTGCTGGACTCTCTCTAGGAGAAAACCACTTCCCAACAGAATCTCTCACCTAGAGAGAGTTCCTCACAGGACTGAAAACCTTCCTCTTCAACCACAGGCCTGATAACCTGGTTCTTCATCCAGTTTCGACTCAATTCCCACACAGTGAGGATAGAAGCAACATCAAATGGTCAACACCACTTGGGAAAAAGAAGGCAACAACCTAAAGACAGTTCGGGTACAGGCTTGACTCTGCAAGAGAGGATAGGTTCGACTCACAGGATACATAGGTGACATGGCTCAATCCACAGGTTTGTGACACGTCTTAATCAACGCAGAGGTAAAACACAAACTCAAGCGGTTCAGGCGACAAAAAACAACAACATGCCACTAAGACAATGCACGGCTCAGGTAACACCAATTTCAGAGCTGCGTGACCATGAATCAACGCAGAGATCAGATGCATAGCAACACAGTTCAGACAGATGGACACAAGAATGGAGGACCAACCCCCAACTCAGATGACGCTTCAATTTTTAACCGCATGCACCCAGGTCGACACTTGTCTTCCTGGAGCTGCATACATTCCCTTTTGCACACATAGGAACTGCATGCGTTGCCTCTCCCGGGACTTAGGATAAAAATAGGTTTTGTCACACAACTTTAGAATAATAATAAAATATTATTCTCAAGGACTTAATCCCCTAAGATTAGCCCTTTTTCCCCTTACCCGCCCTGTGGAAGCTTAGTCCCCCATCACTCTTTCTTTGTGGTCAGTTTGCACGCAGTGATATTTAATCTTTATTAATGTTCTGCATATTACATATACAAAAACAGGCTCCTGGCCTTTAACACTTAGGCTCTCCGACCTAATAAACACATAGGCCCACCATCTTATCAATACTTGTCTCACCAGCCTACAAAACATGATTTACAATTCATAAACATGATTACAACAGGGCTCGTCCTTGGGGATATAAAAAAAATTGAGTGAGTTAGTGAGAGAGAGAGGTCAACAAGTGTGTGAGAGAGAGAGAGGTCAGAGAGAGAGGGAGGGAGGGAGAGAGAGAGGGGTAGAGTGAGAGAGGGGGGGAGAGAGAGTGAGTGAGTCAAAGAGAGAGAGAGATAGTTTGAGAGAGAGAGAGAGAGGAGGCAATAGTAAGTAGGAGAGAAAGAGAGAGATTGTGTGGGAGAGAGGGGGAGAGAGGGGGAGAGAAAGGCAATAGTGAGTAGGAGAGAAAGAGAGAGATTGTGTGTGAGAGAGAGAGAGAGAGAGAGAGAGAGAGAGAATTAAAGAGTGGGAAAGGGAGGAATGTGGAGAGAATCCGAAGAGAGTGAGTGGGGTAGAGAGAGATCGGGGGGGATGGGTGAGAGGGAGGGAGGGGGAAGAGGGACACAATGAGAGAGGGGAAGAGAGAGGGATATGGATATGGAGGGGGGGAGAGAGTGAGCGAGGGATAAAGAGAGTGAGGCCAGAGAGAAAGAGAGGAAAATAGAGGGAGGGAGGGAGAGGTGGGTAGAGGGAATTGACTTGTGTTAATAATAATGCACATGCATTCCTGTTGCTAATAATGCATGTGTGATTTAGGAACACACTTGTGCTTTAGGAACACACACACATTCCTAAAGCGCACGTGCATTATTTGAATTTCAATTTTTTTTCAAGAGGGAGTGACAACTCTAGCATACATGTTTTTTGAGTTGGTTGTCTTGGATTTAGGTTCGGGATGACAAATCTAGTGGTTCAGTCTGCAAATAGATAAAAACCTCAATTTTTATGAATTCATTTCCATATCTATGTTTTTGACATTATTTTTCTATAGACTACACAATTCAGTTATTGACGAAACTACAAACACATATAGAGTTGGTTGTGCAGATTCCAAATATACATTTTTTTAAAATTAATAATGTTTAATATTTTTAATCTATTTTTGTCTTGACATATATCAAAATCCTAGAAAGCATACATCTCTTATTTCCGCTATAACTTTTTGTCAGTTTAACCATTTCTTGATTGAGTTATATGTGGCACTAGATGAGACCGATATCTACGATCTAAAACAAAAAAAATCGTTTGGATCATGTTAAGACATTCTTATCCTACACGAACAAAAGTCGTTGTAAATTTTGGGATATATTGACTTTGATAATTAAAAAATATATATAAAATCAATATTATAAATTTCCACAAAATACACGGCACAAGAAAAATGGGTTCTCTACAAGTATACAAGTTTTTGAAATGAAATTTCATCGTTAAGGTACTCAACACCCAAAACATATACCTTATATTTTGTTGGAAAAATAAGATACCACTTTTAGAAAAATCAAATTTGGCATAGTTATTCACAATTTCTATGAATAAAAGTTGTATATTAGGAAAGCTAATTCAATTTTCTATGTTTCATATTCTTACATCATATTCAAATTCATTGTACAAGTACCTTGAATAATCCCTTTAAGTTAACATATTGTAGTTTTTCTAAGTTTGCATTGTCATTAACTTGTCATGAGAGACCATAATTAGCTTGCATTCACCCTTAAAGAAGTCTCTTTTGCACACATCTACACAGAATTCAACTCCAAAGAAAACCATATTTATCAAGAAGCTATTTTATTGTAGGAATGATTTCTAATTGAACATGAATTCAAAGGAAACATCATTTTTGCTAAATCTGTTAGGTCTCTTTTCCAATTTCTAGAATTTTGGTTTATCTTTTTTTCATAGTATATATTATTTTTCTATGTTTAGTACCCATATGATTTAGGGTCATAATTTTTTTTTTGAGATTGTATATATGTTATTGAGTCTTTTGAGAGATACAAGCATGCTTAAGGAAGGCTCTAATATGTCTTAGAAAGTTAGGTTGAGTTCATTAAAATGATTGCGAGTTGAAAGACATGATCTTGTGTATTTTGATTTCCTTCTTAAATACAATTTTTTTTAAATTTTTTTTTTGGAAAAAATGTATATGTCTAAGAAACATATTGCATAATAAATAAGAAAGAACATGTAAATATAACATTAAAAATGTATTTTAAAAATATATATATATTTTTTATTATAAAATTAAATTCTAAGATAAATAATTTATTTATTTTTACTTCACAAATTAAATGGATATTTAAAAAGAAAAAAAATTAAAAAACATATAATAATAATAATAAAAATCCTTTTAAATGGGATGAAAGACTAATAATAATAATAATCAAACATTGTTTTTTATAACAACTAAAGCTAAATAGATTCTATGTAAAAATGAATCAAATAAAAATAAAAATAATAGTTATATCTATGATTTTTATTAAAAATTAAAACTAAAGGATTTATTCTTTCAGGGGATATCTTGATATCATAATGTGAAAAAGAGTAAAAAAAAGAGATGTTTTCTTGTATTTTTCTATGTGTGAGAGAATTGATTATGAAGTGACATTGACATTTACATGAGGTCACTCTTAGAATTTTAGTGGTGGTTAGGTGAACCATACCAAGTTTAATACATGACAATTCTTAATTGTTTTAGTTGTAAGAAGAAAAATAAAATGTTTTTACATAGTTGATTATGAAATAAAATGAAAAAAATGTTAATGTTGGTCATTTAATAAATTTAATATAGATTTATTTTAATTTTAAATTTTCAAATCTTGGAACCCCTTGAGTTGAAAAGTAAAATAAATTCATCTTAATTTTAATTTTTGGAATCTTGAGTTTGAAAGTGGTATCTATCTTAACTCCAAATATTTTAAATAATGGATCCCTCTTAATATTTAATAGATTTTAATTAAATACCTATCTAAAATTAATCTATATTAATTTCTAATTTACTTGATAAATATACTCCAACAAATAATAACACTGCACACTCCAAGAAGAATACATAAATTAAAAAAGGTTTAAACCAACTACATTTTAAGAAATAAGTTAACACTGTACTCTATAACTCATCTATTAATTTATTTACAAAATAAAATAAATATATACTACTTACTTAAATCAACCTTATTCCATTTAGCAATGTAAATATTAAATTATTTAAAAATTAAAATAAATCTTTACTACTTAAATCACACCCTTATTCCATTTAGCAATGTAAATATAAATCATTAAAGTAAGGTTCTTACAATTCATATGGTTTAATGTAAATATAATTATTTTTTTAAGCAGAAAATTTCCTCAAAATTATATTGATATAATTTTATTTACACAACAAAGAGATTCATAGGCCTGCCTTTACAGGTCAATCTTAGTCTAAAACCCAAATCCAATTCACAATAGAGACTGTCATTGCTATTCTAGAAGAATACATAAACAAAAATACTCAGAAATGAATTTCAGGAGAGGAATAATCCGGTCAAAGCCTCGCTACAAACTCAGCCCCAAAAACCGTTTAAGGTTCAAAAATATTAAGGTGAGAGAGATGGCTTTCAGATCCTTGTTCCCAGTGAAAGAAAGACAATCTGCCTTCAAGCTCCCTGAGAGTCCTCTTTGAGAGACTGTCAGCTTCTTTGTTGTGATCCCTGTAGATGTGGTGGAAACTTACGTCTTGAAAAGTAGCGGTCAATTCTAATGTTTTTAGTTTCCATCTTTCAAGGCTAACCACTGTATTAGTTCCTGCACCACAGTTAATGTACCAATTAATTACTTTTAATGTCTCAAACTTTATAGTGCCCATTGTAAAGGGATGTTCCATCAAAGCAGGCCAAAGTGAAATCCTCATGCCGCACAAAATTACAAGTTCTGATTGGTTTAGCAATGAGTATTGAAAGCTGCCAAGAGTAATGAACAGAAATCTTATGCAACACTGCAGAATGAGTGGGTGATCTGTTCTCAAATAAAACCTGGTTCCTCTCTAACCAAATGTGCCAACACACCATCGCTGACAAACTGAAAGGTGCCGAAATTTCAATTGACCAACTATTAAAACAATCCATAATGCTAAGACCCTCCCACTTTTGTTTTAGGCTATATAAAGAAGATAAGCAGTCCACACCTCTTTTGAAAAAGGGCAATGAATAAGGACGTGAGCAATGTCTTCTGTATTGCAACAACAAAAAAGGCAAATCCCCGGACCCTCCCAGCCCTTTTTCTAAAGCGAATCCCAAGTAAGCACTTTGTGGTTTGTTGCCAGTCACAGAAACAGTTTTATTTTTAACTGTAACTTCCATTTCCAAAGAGTTTGCATCCAACTGTTGACAAGTGGGAGATCCAGAGAATTTGTAAGTGCCTTGTAGAAGCTTTTTACTGAAATATTTCCCAAGGATTCACCCCCAGTCCACACCAGAGAGTCCACCGAATTCCTTAGCAGGACGCATGCGCCTGCTCCCTTTAATGCACAACAGTAAGCATGCCACTCTGCTGCTAAAGAACCCGTGAGGCCGAGCGTATCGCTGCTTAACCATTGATCCGGAAAGGAAACCTCACTGGAGGTGTCTCTCAATTGCGCTAAAACAGAGTAATTGTTAGAGCTCAAGTGAGAAATCAAAGGTGCCAAGAGAAGGGAGCGATCCTCCAGGCCGATGATTTTGTCTCTGCCTGTCAAAGTCTGCTGACCCGAGCCCGGACACCAGCGTAACCAATGAAAAATCACATAAAGGTTTCTGGAGAGACCAGTCCAAAAACTGGAGGCTGCACGCGGTTTGTAGGAAGGTTTTCGAAACCAAGTTACCACCGAGGAATTGTTTAAGTATTTGTCCAGGAGGATTCTATGCCAAAGGCCTTCGTGAGTCAAAGAGCGCCATAGAGTATTTGCAAAAAGCGCTGAGTTGAAAAAAGGAAGGTTTCTAAGTCTCCAACCTCCCCGACTTTTTGGTCTAGAGAAAAGATCCCATCTACAGAGATGGAAATGATGCTTTTGGCTGTTCCTATTCCACAAAAAGTCAAACATCAGTTTACGGATTTTATTAAGAATTTGGTGCGGAATATTCTTGCAATTCATATAGAGAGAGTAATTGCATTGTGGCAAGCATGTTATGTATCTCCAAGTGTGTAATTATACATATCCTCATGTGCAAACATTCCAAGTATATATATATATATATATATATATATATATATATATATGTGGTATATGCTTATAAAAAACATTTATTTATTAATATATATATATATATATATTTTGATAAGTGGTATATGCTTCTAGAGAACATTTATTTATTAAATATATTAATTTAGAAAGTAATTCGGCTGTTTTGTTTTACTAGTCTATTCAAATTAAGTGCCCATGACTAATATTGAATTACGTTTTGGAGACTGCAAGTTGATATGCAGGTCTTTGGCCTTTTTACGTTTTGGAGACTGCAAGTGGACAATATTAATTCGTTTTTGGAGGCGTTAAATTCGATGGTCCAAAAAGGAGGGCAGCCAGCCATGCGGGCTGTGACCATGAATACGCAACAATTTCAAAATGTAAGATGCACGGAAGTCATTGTGGGAATTTCTAGATTCTAGTTACGAACTTCTAAGACTCAATAGCTTATTCGGTTCAATGGATGTATTTGTTTTTTTTAGCGATTTGATCACCTAAGGACAGTTCATGCCTTACAAAGAAATTCACACACACTGAAGACTAAACTAAACTTCACATCATAGTTTACAGCTTATAAATATATGAAAACAATTAATTTTTGAGAGTGAAGGTTTTCATATTTAGTTATACTATTGTTGAGTTTTCTGGATTTAAACTTATAAATAGTTTCTTCCAAACACTCCACTCATCATTATATTAAAGTTATTTTTGTTTGTGAAACATTATAAAAATTGTGATTTTTTAATTTTTACTGATCTTCTAAATAGTGAATTTAGTTGTATGATGACGGATTTTAGTTTAGTTTAGTCAATTTATATTTCTAAATAGTGAATTTAGTTGTATGATGAAGGATTTTATTTTAGTTTTATTGTATGTGTTGTAACGTGGAAGATGTTACACACATGAAATCAATGCTAAAATTGATTGTGAGGATGCTAGAGATACTGAAATCAATGCATTTATTTAAATTATTAAAATTTGTTGTGTATAGATTTATGTGTATGCATATGAAAATTGTGTTTTTTTTAAATCATTGAATTAAGCTTATAAATAGTGAATTTAGTGGCATGATGAATGATTTTGATGCTCCCACTCAACAATACCTTAGCTTAGGAGGGATGGAGCAGATCCTGAGGAGAGAGGGTGTAACCTTTCTCATTTTGTTTTAAAATATCTAATTTAATGTAATCAATTTTGTAAGGCCAGAGAAGGGCAGAGCCATTGTATTTGTACAATGATAATGTAATCACCTTTAATGGATGCAGTGGATCGTAGATCTTAGGGGATCCAACAAGATCTGGACTAGTTGTCAATTGAATGTAATTTAATGCCATTAGTTGAGAAGGCTAGAGAAACCCCTATTTTGTATGAGGATCAATGTATTGAGGATGATTATTATTATTCACTTTGGATAGATTAGGAGAGTTCAGGAGATAAGGAAAGGAGAAGAGCTAAGACTATGTTACAATACTATCTTGTAAATACTATAAACATTGTAAAAGACATTCATAATTAATAGAAAAACATATTTTACTGCATATGAATTTGTGTGTGTTACT
This sequence comes from Picea engelmannii, assembly GCA_009831015.1. Taxonomy (NCBI): domain Eukaryota; kingdom Viridiplantae; phylum Streptophyta; class Pinopsida; order Pinales; family Pinaceae; genus Picea; species Picea engelmannii. The sequence goes on along the minus strand of ML776585.1, from coordinate 412,106 downwards.
TATGTGAATGATCATTTGTTTTTTGAATGTTTACTAAATGTATGTGAATGCCATGAGTGTAATTATGTTCCCTTTGCAGAAATAGATAGAATTCTCTGTCTGTGTAGATTTTCTGAGTGTTCTGGGCTCTCAAGGTTGTGCAAAGAGTGAACATCAGAGTTATTGGAGAACTTTGAAAAACCAATGCAAGGAGTGTGCTAGAACTCAGTCAAGTGTTCTGTGAGGAGCGTGCCAGGTGGGCACACCAGAACCAGTCATAAGCTTAGGAGGGATAGGAAGCTAGTGCAAGGAGTGCATGAAGCCAACACTTTGTTAAAGTGTTGATAAAGCTCAGGAGGAAGAGCACAAAGTGCCAGGAGGGCGTTGAAGGAACAAAGGGCCGAACCCCTTTGAAGTTCGAAGTAATTACAAGCTTAGGAGAGAAGCGAAAGGAGTTCACCAAAGAAATTATCATGAGTTCCTCCCTTTCGTTGGATTAAACCCAACGAAAGGGAGGAACGTGAGCCGTAGATCTCATAGTTCGATGATTCAGAACTCTGACAAGTTTTGGTCGTTGTTGTTTGGAGGGAGGAACCCTGAAGATCTAAAGCCCCAAAGTAATTATCGGTCGTTGATCAAAGGAGAGTGTGGGCCGTTGATCTTCGAGCCCTTTGGACATTCGACACTTTAGCTATATGGGAGAATTTAGTCTTTGTTGTTGGAGTGGAGGAACTTTGAAGCCTAGAATCCCAAATTAATGTTAGACGTAGATCAAGTGGTGCGACATGGGTTGTTAGATCTCCGAGCCTTCATCGGTTCGACGATTTGACTATCTGGTGAGTTGATTGTTGTTTTTTGGAGCAGAGTAATCCCGAAGCTCCAAAGTCCAGAGTAGATCTCATGTGTAGATCGTGGAGGGGGGAGAATTCTTGCCAACCGTTCGATTAAGTCATATGTTTGCTGATTTAATCTAGTCATGCATTTTCATTGTCTTGCCACACATTCTATCATCCACGGTTTTGACCAATAGCTTCAAGTGATTTCGACTAGCTTGGATATCTTCCCGCCTAACATTTAGCCACCACAACAGGTTCTAGATTCACGGGTTTGACCAGCTTCGTCGGGTGATTTCGTCAAGCCTAAAGCCAACAAGCAGGGTCCCTAACCATTGACGGAGGAGAGTGGAAGGACGAGATAAAACCCACAGTTTCCAGTCACATTACTTTATGACCGAGTTCGACTGATAACACTCCGGGTGAATGAGAGTGTTGTGGAGTTGGTGAATCCTCCAGAGTCCCAAAGTCATGGAGCACCGTAGCACCTTTCAGCTAAGCGCTTGGTTCTAGCCCGTGGTTACGTGCAAGCTTCTGTAAGGGTAAAGGGGCTAGTGCTTGCGGTTTGATCTCGAAGGGAAAATGGGCTAGTATAAATGCCGAACGAGATTTTTATGGGGCTTGCGAACGAAAATTAAGGGGTTTGTGTGTATAAGAGAAGGATCCAACAGGGATCTGAGAGCCATATTGGGGCTCCAGAGGAAAATCTAGAGACAGGGAGGTCGCAACACCAACTAGTGGGTTTGACGTTTGCATCAAGCTTCATTTTCATCAGTTTATTGTATGTGTTGTACTGTGGAGGAAGTTACAAACATCAAAATTACTAAAATTAGTTGTGGAAGATGTTGCACACTAGAATCAATACACTTAAATTAATAAAATTAGTTGTGTATAGATCCATGTGTTTTTACATGAAAATTGATAGTTATTTTTAAATCCCAAAATGTGATAAAACTTATGCAATCATCACTAACTTCTATCTACAAATGTGAGCTGACTCATCACCTTTATTCAAGGAAAATTGTCATCCTTCTTAAGGGGACAAACTTTCACTCTTGCCACATGTCTCTAGGTCTTGGAAGGTTACCCTATTTTCTTACAATCAAGGAAGATGAACTCTTAACCAATAAAAAACAATTTTAAGTCTTATTTTAAGACCAAAAAACACTTACAACCTAAATAATATCCTTAAAAAACCAAATTCCTTTAATAAAATTTATCTATTTAAAATCCTTCAAAACGAAATTATATTTATTTAAACTTCTATATATACACAAAGTCATATTACAGAACGGATTATGGTTAAACGAAATTATATTTATTTAAACTTCTATATATACACAAAGTCATATTACAGAACGGATTATGGTTGCAAACGACAACAATGGATTATATTCTCCATCAACTGAAATCACTTGGAGACATGATCCATCATTTCATATCAAATTTCCGTCCAAATTATTGGTATATACACAAATTTCCATCACTGTAATGATTGCATGAGGCCTTCGCTTCATGTGGCTTCCATTCACTTCCGCTTCCGTGGAATTTTTTTCTCAGTAGGGTCCATTTGAAAGCATTAGTTGCTTTGTTGATTTGCCCACCACTCTTTGTAGCTGACAACCTTGTCACCCCACTCTAGTGGTGTATCTCCTACTCTGGCCCTCGCCAATTTCTGTGGAATAAGAAATTTTGCTGCTTACATATAAGTACAAAATACAGATATACAATAATTCATTTATCGCAATCTACAGAAATATGGCCGTGCTACACGTTTGGGTTGAAATATTTCACCAACCTCAACTTGCAACTCCTCTCGTTGCTCTATTTGGTGCTCACACAAATTGTTTGATAATTTTGAATTTGGTTATGTTACATTGTTCACAACCAAATTGTTTGAGATTATATGCAGTGTAACATTTTTTGTTTTATTTATATATCATATATCATTATTATTAAAAATAATATATTAATATATTATTATTATTATTATTTATATTGATGGACGATTATATATTACATTAACTGAAAATATTTATATCATATATTAAATTCTATACATTATTATTATATATAATGTAAAGGTGATAAATATAAAAACTTAAAAAAAGAAAGATGTCAATAGTGTGAATACATTTGAAATGTTAATATTTTTAAGTTATCAAGGCATAAGAATTGGATACAAGTATTTGCATGGATACTCATATATTTATTATTAATAATTTAAATAATTTAATAATATTAATAAAATAATTATGTATTTTCTAGGTGAAGTTATTTGGTTAAAAATTTGGATATCTCAAATCTAATCATGTTAAGGACATGTGATTTGATGACTTATGAGTTCTGACATCTTAGCCACAAGTTCAAAGATATTTAACTAAAAATAATAATTAAAAATAATTAAAAATTAGTTAATAAAAAAGAAATCAAAATTATATATAAAAGAGAAAAAAAATAGAAAAACTTATAAATACAAAATAGAAAATATAATTATAAAATAGATATATTTAAATGAATGTTTTGTTATAAAATTAAATAATAAGATAAATAAAGATTAAAAATCTAATTAAAAAATATATGATTTAAAAAAAAAATTAAAGTAACCTCAAAATCCAATGGCACTAGCAGGATTTTTTGACACTTGCAAAATCAAAATAAACATTGTTTTTACACTTAGTTAAATTATTTTAAAATAGAAAATAGAAAATTAGATAAATTTAAATGGATGTCTTATTATAAAATCAAATAATAATTTTTTTCATAAGAAGTTAAATAAATAATAATTTAAGTTAAATAACATATAAAAATAATAAAAGTGTTTTTTAATATAATAAGTTAACTCAAGGCGACGGGAAGAGGAAAGAAATAAATATGATGTTCCCGCTCCAGTATTCAGTGTGTAATCATCCGTCTCTACGAAGGAGAATTCATTGCATATATTATGTAATCTAATTCCCTGCATCGTATTAGGTGGGAAATGATTGATAGATAATTATTTTGTTAGGTTTTTTTCGCTAGACCTTCTCTTCGGGAAGTACTAGTTTGGCTGTTCAAATGTGTGTTGAATATATAAGAACATGACCTAAAATAAGTACAACTTGAGTGGACCTAATGGTTAAGAACACATGTTTCCTCTACATAGGTCACATGTTTCATAAACATTTATATGAAAAAGAGTAGGTGATTTTTTGGGGGGTAAGAGAGGTGGAGGAAAAAAATATGATTATGAAATGGAGATTAATATTTATATTGGGTTAGTGATTATTGGGGAGCGATGAGAGGTGGAAGTGAAGGTGAACTCTAAACTAAACCTGTTGGCCTACAACGACGAATACTTCTGAGCTAGGTCCAACTTATGGTCCTTCAATGATAATAGAAATGGGCAGGGTAGAAAAGTTTCAGATTATTGGACCCGACCCAGACCAACCGGGTCTAACAAAAAAGAAACAAGAAGGCAAGCAACAAAATGATTTTTTGGAAAAAATGAAGAGCAATCCTAGGTTTGAGGTTGCCTCATCACACATCGGAATCTACATTTAATACATGAAAGATCACACGGTTATTGGTAAATTTATTGTCCTTTGGCCATCTAAGAAAGAAGTCACGGGATGGGTGGCTTCTAGATGGAAATTCAAAGGGAAAATCAATCTAAAACTAGGCTCTAAATGATTTTTCACAGCCATATTATCCTACACTAAAGAAAATGAATGAGCCTTTGAGGAAGGTCCCTACCTCAATTCAATTGGTCTCCATCTGAGGTGTTGGATGGAGAGATTTAGCCTGGAGAAAGAAGACTTTATAAAATCCTTGGTGTGGGTATGTTTGTATTCATTACCCTACAAGTTATGGGAGAAGGAAACATTGGAAGGTATATGAAATACCCTGGGACGTTTCATCAAAACCTTGGAGGTCATAAAGATTTTGTGATACACTTCATATGTGCATATATGTGTCTATCTGAATGTTTCCAGGGATCTCCTAGAATCATTCTCCATAAGTTTTCAGTACCCAAAATGGGTGCATACCCTTGATTACGAACACATCACATTCAATTGTCATATATTCCATGAGCACAAACATCTTTTCTGAGATTTTCCACTCAATGCTACTAAAAATGTCGATAAAATAAAAGATAGCACATATTAGGAGGGTTTCACTAAAGTCCTTACCAAAAGGAAATTTTGGTAGAAAGAATAATAATGCTACTCCCATAGCCCCAATATCCAATAAAAATAGTTACGAGGCTCTCCCATAGATAGAGAAGGAAATGGATTCAATAAAGGACATAGAAATCAAAGACTCCCTCCACCGAGGGAGATCCAATGGAGATCGACATTGAAGAATCAAAATGATAGAAAAAACAACCAACTGATCCTAACCCAAGCAATACAATAGGAGATGTGGAAGAATAGGAAATGTACATATAAGGAGGAACCCTATAGGACTTAAAGGATGAGGAGCAATAAGATAACATGGATGAGGAATAGGTAGAATTGGATATACTTGCCTGATAGCTCTCCATGGAGAAAAAAATATCTCTGATCTTTAGATCCCTCAACTTCAGTAGTTATAGAAATATAGCATGAGGAAATTTGGAAAATTAAATAGCACATCATAGGGACATAACCCCATGGAGGCTTAGGAATTCAAACCAATCCCATGAAAGAATATTAAAAAAATGAACACCAAAGAGAAGAAGGGATGTAAGACAATACAAAAAAAATTAGAGGAATAGGGAGCCTTACTAGTTGATTGTGGCCAAGCAATAGGACTAGAAAAAAAGTACTCTTCGTCCCACTCCAAGGTTTAATGATAAAGGTTTTATCATGGAACATCAAAGGCCTTAATTCTCCTAGACATAAATGCTTTCTAAGGAAATTCATAGCGAAAGAAAAACATGTAGTTGTCTTAATTTAGGAAAATAAATTTGATAAGGGCAACATTATCAATATAGAAAAAAGATAGTCCCCGTGGTGTAGAGAAGTCAGTGAGACAGTGTGTTTTTAAAGCACTCCATAAGTGAAGTCACTGGTTTGAAACCTTTGGAGACACCTCAAATCTAACCATGTTAAGGGATGGTGTAGTCCACGACTTATATGCCCTTGAGTCGTGGCATCTCAACCACATACCAATCCCGCAAATTAGGGATGTATAACTTAAAAAAAACAAAAAAACATAGAAAAAAGATGCTGGAGGCATAACACCGTGGAGGTGGTGTGAGCTTGATTTGCTTTGGAACTCAATTCTGATTACCATGCAAGAATGTGTCAAGATAAAAAAAAATTATATCTCCACAAAATATAGATTTAGAGAAAATTGGGAGAAGGGATTTATTACAAATGTTTATGCCCCTCCATTCCCACACTCAAAGTCCCCTTTCTGGATACATTATACTCGGTAAACTCTATCATGGGAATCCTTGGATTTTGGGAGGTGATTTGAATATGATATTCTCAAACTCCAAGAGCAGCACATGGTCAGAGGAGGTTGGATTCTAAAGGTATAAGATTTATATAATTATTTAGTATATGTGAATAGTGGACATCCAAACCAACAACGCATGTCACACTTGAAATAATAGGTGAGGAGGGAATCATCAAATTACCAGAATTTGTTCATAGTTTGTATAAATTGTATCTCTATATCTCCCTTCATTAAATAGAATATTCAGATCGAATACAATTCGATTCTCTCCATCCATTACCAATCATCACACTTTAATTTGTTCAGTTACTTGACATAAATATGCATTCGATCCCAACCACCAAGGGTATGAAATTTTCACTATCAACTAGAGAAGGAATTGACGTGTGGAATTGACCACTAATCAATTATATAAAAATATAGGTCCTTTTGTATCAAAATACTTTACTCATGAAAACGATTTTTTGTTACAAGAAACCAAAAATAGGCTGGACTCAAATCGTTTAAGAGGTGATTGGTATAGGATCAACATTTGATCCTAATGAAATTTCGAGAAAAACCTAATAATAGTGTGTCTGGTTTATTTATAAAGGCTTACATTTGAATTTAAGGTGCAAGATTACTTTTAATTTGATATTCACAAATGACCTCTCCATGCACAAAAAGACCCAACCTCTACCAATGATTTTGTTATGATCTTATTACTAACCATTCAATGCATTTGAACATACACAAATTTATACACAAAGTCTATGATCTTAGAATTATACATCAAAACTCCAAAGATGTGTTCAAACCTATCAAAATCATCATTTGAACTCAGTCAACATACAAAGGATTAAGCATAGAGATATCAACCCTCAACATAATATAAGTGCTCCGAATCTTACAAAGGAGAAAAAAAACCAAACATAGTCTGCAATACAACTTTTATTGAACCAAAGAAATCCTTCTTCACCTCAACTTTCTTCCTAATCACTCTAATTCACTCCGTTCTTTCTCTAACCACAACTCCAAAATAAAACTCGTTCTATCTCCGCCCTAGCTTTCCTCTCTCTTCCGCCCGAATTTACATTTTCTTGGACCCCCCTTACTTGTTTTGAGAGATTACATTTTATAGATCGAAGATAATTCTTCCAAATCATCAATAAATTCATAACTAGATATTGGAAATTTGTAATCTAATCCCTAAAATAGTTATAAATCCTCAAAATATGCTAAAGGTAGTTTAGATTACAATACTTGGCACAAAACACATCCTATCTAAACCTTCTAGAAATTTACATAATTTCATGACAGTGAGAAAACCAGCTTCGTCTCATAAATTCTAATACCTTATAAAGGTAATCTAAAATGTGAACTTGGGATAGATGCTTCTGCATCAAACTCCCACAGTATAAAAATTTCACGGACTCCTCTTCATGAGTTTTCCAATTGTGTCTCTTTCATTATGTTGTTGTTGTTCACTTTGTTTGATTTCTTGACCGCTATACAATTGGCTACACTCTACCAGGGTCCCATACTTTGTTTTGTTGCTTCCCATTCTACTTGCTTTCAAAAGTACTCTCAACTAACTGTGTTTTGATGTTGACCTTCTGTTCCCAGTTGTAGATTTTCCACTTGGAAAAATTCCTCAAACATTTCCATAATTATTCTAGTTCAAAATCTAGTTATGTCTTCGGTTAGTGCATGATATGACTTCTCATTTGTTGCTTTATTTCTACATGAAAATTTTGTATGGCTATTTCCAATGCTATATGTTTTTTCCCTTCTATACTAAATTGTATGCTTCCATCTTCATACCATTCTTCATCATGCATGTTTTTCTCTATATCTGTAACACATATGTTGAAGAAAATAAAATATTCATTCTGATCCACATGCCATCCTTTTGCTGGGCTATACCCCTTGATCATTTCATCTTCAATCAATTTTTGTCCTTGTGTTTCCAATGTCATAATTCCTATGGACCTTTGTTCCATATACCTTGTATCATATTCTAGCTTCTGCACATTTCCGTTTGCCCTTGTTTTTGAGTCTATCACATATTGACTCGAGTTAAATTCATCACTCATCAACCTTATCTCTTACTGGTCATGTATACAAGATGCTTTCTTAAGCTCATTCTATTGATTAATCCATAATCCAAAAACCAATTGTTGGTTTTGAGGAGTTATAATAACTTCTGATCCAAAAATGATCTAGAGAAGACTAAGGATAACTCAGAACTCATAGAAGAAATTCATGAAGCTTAGAATGGCCTCATTAGACAGAGAAGGGGAAAAAATTCAAATTCCTAAAAACTCAGTGAAATTGGCATCATCGTGAAGAGAGCATCACAAGCTTTCCAACGACGTAAATGACTCATGAAACAGAGTTACAGATCAAAAGATATTCACGGTCAAAGTTTTGGTCAACCTAGCCCAGTCAACAGGGATGAATCAACATCTGTACTATTGACGTCAACATCAGTACAAAGGACGTCAACGTCCATACAATGTACGTGGAACACACATAGGGTGACACTTGTCATGATGACATCAACATGACATCAACAAGGTGACGTGGCAGCACTAGAGGCTACCACATGTCACTCTTTTTCGAGATTTTCAGGTCAACATGTGGATAAATGAGGAAGTGCCATGTGGCAGTCTGTACATCCATGTGGTAGGCTATATGAGATGTGGAAGACACGTGGTGTCTGTGTTGATGATTACAACTGCGTGAGACATCCTCCATGACACATACCTGAGAGAGAGACCCTAAGATGGGTGTGTGGTTCCTATCTGAGACAGAACTGGAATGTTGTCTTGGCCTCCTCCTTACAGAGAGTTGAGAAGAAATACATATGATTCTCCTATGTAATGCAGTGAGAAAGAAGATCTGCTGAGTTAGACATACCTATGGCTTGGCACAAGTGAACGTGTGAATTCCCATGACCTGGGTGCATCGTTCTGTGACAAAGATGAAAACGATGTATTAGCCTCCTCTGAGTAGAGAGTTGATATGATGAACTCCAGATGAATATCCTATGTAATGCAGTGGGAAAGAAGATCTGTGGAGTTGGAAGTGTCTATGGATGAGCACAACTGAACGTGATGCTAGTGGCTGATCACTAGTGAGTGTGGTTCTCTTGTGAGACATCATGAGATAGAGATATGGACATCCCTATGGATGTGCCCCTAGTTGATGAGAACTAGTGGGTGTATGAGATCCCTTTCTATATTGTTCAAGAGTCAGACTTACCTGTAACCCTAATTGTAATGTAAAGGGTACAGATCGACCCCACCTTAATATAAAAGATAATTAATGTAAAAGATAATTAATCTGGTAATTATTAATTATATGGTTAGTTATTGAGGTCGGCCATGTTTTTCCAGTAGACACTTTTGTTGACAGGTTTAGTCTAATATAAGTAAAGGTAAAATCCCCATTGAGGAATCATATCACAAGTGTGAGTTTGGAAATTTCAGCAAACACTTGTTATTGGGAAAAGTGCGTACCTCTCTTGGGTGCTAGGTTTCTAGGATTTGTGAGCACCTTTTTGTGTGCTGGGTGTTTATGGTGGTGAAAGTGTTTCTCTTGAAGAATATAGAAAAGTATTGACTAGGTTTTCTTCCCTTGTGTAAAAGGGTTTCCCGGGATACTTCTTGTGTACTTGTGCATGGTGTTTCTTCTTGTGATCTTGGTTGCTGCAACAAATTGTTCATGGTTTAAGTAAAATGAAAAAATGGAATGAAATTCAAGATTAAGCCTTTATTATTGAAAAATGAACATGGAATCAAAGCATAGGTCTTGAAGAACCCATTGTACAAGCATCTACCAGTCATCTTCTCATTTCTGCAGAACTGTATGACCCTCCTAGGGTTTCCAGGAAATCTGTACAACCCTCCTTTATAAGGTGTTCCAACCCTTAATACTTGGATGTTGGGGATGAAATTTGGAAAGGAGGGTATGGCCTCCTTCAGCGCACCTCCACAAGGTCTTAAAGTGAAATTATGAGAATTTTTTATTTTTGGCCCTAGGGTTTCTAGGGTTCTGTAAATTTCTACAGATTTCTGGTTTTTAGGGTTTATGTAGCTCTTTGAAGAAGCCTTCAAGATTACCTATGTTATTCTGACTTTCAAGGCTTATTGTTGTTAGTCTTAAGTCCAACAAAACCTAAGGTTTCTAGCCCAACCTAGCCGTTAGTTTTTCTATCCCAGTTGACAAGGGTTTGTGAAGAACCTAAAACTATGATGGGAGATAAGCTTGATGGATCAAGAAACTTCAAGTTCCTGGAAGAAAAGACTTCAAAGGAAGACTTATTGTGGGTGATACAAAAGGTTTTAATAGATACAATTATCAATGAATGGAAGGAATATGACGTCAGGACAAGGAAGCCAATCATCTACTCAAGCCCTGACATTGAAGGGCCAACTTCAAAATAACAAAGATGACAAAAGGTGACACCATGACTATCTTCTTCATAAAGATATCAGAGGACAAAGATCGGCCAAGTTCCATTGGATAAATCATATCTGCATCCTTAGTTATGCACTTGTATATATTATTTGTATCATTGTCATGAGGGAAATTGCAGGAGGAAGGAATCTTTGCTGAAGTCATGGATCCAGAGGGATCTCAGTACATTTAGAGGAACAACAAACTGGAAGTGAAGACTCCAGGTTTGATTGTTTTAATTATCATGCCTCTAACCTACATTTCAAAAGTTGCTCCATTACAAATATGTATTGTAGCCATGACAATAATCCTTAAATTGTTTTGATTTTAGAAATGTACTCATTATTCTCCTTTAGGAGATATTCTTATTTTGTTTCCTTTTGTTTGTTCTCTTGTTCGAGGCAGGTTAACAACAAAGGAAGATGATTATACTTTAGACTTCAGATGGAGTCAAAACTATTTGAGAAGGAGAAAGAACAAAATCATCATTAAGGCAATCAATGCAATAATACATGATCAAAATCTTTCTATGATTATGTGGGCAGAAGCATGCATGGAAGAATATATGAGTCCTCACTAGATTTAAAAAAAAATAACTCCCAAAGAAGCCTTCACTGGAGTGAAGCCCAAGATTAAACACTTCAGGATATTTGGGTGCATAATGTATTTTTCATGTACCCAAAGAGAAAAGTTCCAAGCTAGACCCTTAAGGGAGAAATGATACATTTATGGGATAATAATAAATCTTTGAAGACATATCATATATACATCCATGGTTAGAGACAGATTGAGACTAGAAGAGATGTTTCTTTTGAAGAAAATATAACCCTTCAAGGATCCAAAGAATCTCAGATGGAGATTAACAGTGAGATAATACCTTCTCCCCCTTCAACAGTCCAGAGGGAGACACACATTATCCCAACTAATCTAGTTTCTCCAGTTGATATGCTCAGAGATATTGTAGTAGGGAATAAATGGCCTACCTAGGCTTGAAAAACTCTTCAGGAGGTAGAGGAACACACAAATCCCTCAAGGCACATCCCAAGAAAGCAAAGATATTTTTGAGCTACTCTTCAGCCATGAGCCACATCATTGATTCCAAGCCTTCTTGACATGAATAAGTGACAGGTGAACAAGTATGGAAAGTTTCCATGACAAGAAGAATACCAGTATACCTTAAAGAATGATGTATGATATCTTGTTCAAAGACCAGAAGGGAAGTCTGTGGTGACTTTCAAGTGAATCTATAAGATCAAGCATGCAGCTGATGGAAGTGTCGAGAAATACAAAGCGAGATCTATAGCTAGAGGATTCACACAAACAAAGGGATTTATCTATGATGAGACACTTGATCCGGTAATCCCGATACAGTTCCATCCATACCACCATCCATGAGTTGGAACCCACATCAGATGGATGGATCCTTGATGAGTTGGGCTTCAACAAGAGTGTTGTTGATCCAAACCTACATTATTACATTGTTGGTGACGAGAGTCTAATTTTGGTGACTTATTCAGAAAGACTTGTTGTTAGATACAAGTAAGCCATGACTTCTGATTTCGAGATGAAGGATCTGGGTATGATGCACTACTTCTTGGGACAAGAAGTATGACATAGGACCGATGAGATTTTCCTAAGTCAAGGAAAATATACAGTGGGGATATTAAAGAAGTTCAATATGACAGAATGCAAATCCATGTCTACATCGATGGTGATGGATTTAACAAAAATATATGATGATGATGTAGATGAAATTGATCCATAACTGATTGGATCACCGATGCATATGGTTGAACACCAAACTCTATATATTCTATGTGGTGAATGTAATTAGCCATTCCATGAGTCTACCGAGACAGACTCACTGGACAACAACGAAACATGTATTGATATATCTAGGAGGCACAGTTGGATATGGCTTGAGATATGCCTCCAGTGTAGACTTGAGTTTGGAGGGATATGCAAAATTAACAGAAGACCGGAAAATCACATCCAATTGTTGTTTTATCTTGAATTTTTCCATGATTTCTTGGTGTAGCAGGAAACAAACTCTATGGACTTGATTACCACAGAAGCCTCTGATAGATTTACTTGATCATGAGATTGATCCTATGATTATAACTAGATCTTTGTGAAGCTCTTTGAGAACTATGTGTTTCATGATATATCGAAACACGTTGAGAAAAAATATTATTTTTAGACACATGATGTTGAGGGAAGAAGTACTGATGGAGTACCTTCCTACACATGAGTGGTTTGTAGAAATATTCACCAAAATGACTTGATGAAGAATACCTCTCTATTTGAGAGGGATTTTTGATGACTACAACCAAGACAAAGTTTGAGTACTTTCGTGTGAGACTTGGCCTGATGGAGAATGCCTCCCTATCTTAGAGGGAGTGTTGATGATTACAGGTGCGTGAAACATCCTCCAGGACACAGACCTGAGAGAAAGCCTCTGAGACAGGTGTGTGGTTCCTATATGAGACATAACTAGAATGTTGTGCTTCCCCCCTCCTTATAGAGAGTTGAGAAGAACTCCATATGATTCTCTTGTGTAATGCAGTGAGAAATAAAATCTGCTGAGTTAGACATACCTGTGGCTAAGCACAAGTGAACGTATGAATTCCCATGAGTTGGGTGCATCATTTTGAGATAGAGATGCAAATGATGTATTAGCCTCCTCTGAACAGAGAGTTGAGATGATGAAATCCAGATGACTCTCCTGTGTAATGCAGTGGGAAGGAAGATCTATTTAGTTGGACATGCCTGTGGATGAGCACATGTGAACGTGATCCTAGTGGTTGAGCACTAGTGAGTGTGGTTCTCCTGTGAGACGCAATGAGATAGATATATGGACATCCCTATGGATGTTCCCCTAGTGGCTGAGAACTAGTGGGTGTATGAGATCCCTTTCTATATTGTTCAATATCATTCAGACTTACCTGTAACCCTAATTGTAATGTAAAGGGTACAGGTGAGCCCCACCTTAATATAAAAGATAGTTAATGTAAAATATAATTAGTATGGTAATTATTAATTATATTGTGAGTTATTGAGATCGACCCTATTGTGCCAATAGACATTTTTGTTGACAGGTTCAGTCTAATATAAGTAAAGGTAAAATCCCCATTGAGGAATCATATCACAAGTGTGAGTTTGGAAATTTTAGCAAACACTTGTTCTTGGGAAAAGTGTGCACCTCTCTTGGGAGCTAGGTTTCTAGGTTTTGAGATCACCTTTTTGTGTGCTAGGTGTTTATGGTGGTGAAGGTCTTTCTCTTGAAGAATATAGCAAAGTATTGGCTGAGTTTTCTTCCCATGTGTAGAAGGGTTTCCCAGGATACTTCTTGTGTACTTGTGCATGGTGTTTCTTCTTGTGATCTTGGTTGTTGCAACAAATTGTTCATGGTTTAAGTAAAATGATAAAATGGAACGAACTTCATGCTTAAGCCTTGCTTATTGAAAAATCAACAATCTATACCATATGTGGAAGGACGACGCGACAGGATGACTGTATATGTGGATGATGTGGGCCAATGGTTGGCTTCCACGTGGCAGTGGGAAAATGCCCAATGAGGGCCAGCTACCAGAAATCCAAAAATAAAAAAAAGGGTTTGGCTGGTGCCGACCCCCAATCCAGAAAAGTTATCTGTATTCTGCCATATTTGGTCAACAACAAACAATCCACCAGTGGGATCACTAAACTTAGTAGAGGTTGTATTATGGTTAAAAAAATAAGCCAAAGGGAGGAGGCCCACGGGCTTGACCTTGGGACTTCCAAAAACAATTCACCCTTAATACATATCTGCCAACCAACGGGCCAAACAACCATTTTGGTTAATCCGCCAGCCTCTTCATTTAAAAACTGACCTTTTCCAGTGCACGGGGGAGGAAGGCGCGCACACCAGTCCATACTTGGCACATATTTCAAGGCAGAAGTACTATCATTAATGCAAGTTGCAGGTACAGAAACCGAGACAAGATTTCTCAAGGGGATGAAAGTGATAGACTCAGATCGAGGAGTGGAAACAATCATTTTTGGGTAATTCGATGCCACAAATCCAGTGGTTCTGTCTCTTTTCTGATATGAGTAAAGCTTTTGTATATTAACTCCAGAATGAGGTATACTTATGTATTTTTCCAAATTGTTTTGTTGAGTTAATAAAAAATCCTACCCATTTAAGAGAAGGACCCAGAGACGTAGTCCAACAGGGACGAACTCCGTTATCAAGTTTTTGTGTTCAGATTTGATGCTCGTGTCTCTTTATTATTGAGCTATTCCTTATTTATGGTGCACTTCATTTTATTCTCATTTAATACAATTATTTAATAAGTCATATCGATGAAAAGATTGTGGATCATGTTGGTATCAAAGCAGTCATCTTTGACTTGAATTCTCGAGTGTGAATGCTTACTAGGGCCAAGCATAAGCAGGGTGAAGGAACTCTTAATACTTCCAATTCCAAATTTGGTTGTGCATCCCAAAGGAAGAAAATGGCCGAAGAGGACAAGCGTGATGAACAAGAGAAAAAATTCCATATGGTCTTTTTTCGCATGTCAGAAATGGTCGAACAAATGTATGGAGATTACCAGAAGAGGATGAAGAAGAAAGGGAAGAAAAATGAAGAAAAAGAAGATGATGATGCTTCATTGAATCAAGGGACAGGAGGAGACCCTCCCGAGCCTCCATATTCACCATCAAGTTCTAGCTCTTCTTCCTTTGATCATTCTCATCATTCTCATAATTCTAGCCATAAAATTTCTTTTAAGAAACCATTATTAAATCTTGATGTAAAGTTTGCTTTACCTATGTTTAATGGGGATGCTAATCCTAAAAAGATACATAATTGGATCCGATAGATTGAAGTATATTTCTGTGTTCAACAGATTGATGAAGAGGAAGTTAAAGTGCAATTCTCTTCTCTTCAGTTGGAAGGCACCACTCTCGTATGGTGGGAGAGAAAAATTCAGGACATAAGAAAGTGTGGTAATCTTATTTCCTCATGTTCGGAATTTAAATCAGCGATAAGGAAGAAAATTCATCCATTGGGTTACTTACATAATGGAATGAAAAACTTTAAGATAAAGTAAAGGTCAAACTATAAAAAGTTTCACAGAAGAATTTAGGAAGAAATCTCTTGCATTAAACATTCCTTTGGATTCTTATGAAAATTTAATGAAGTATATTGGTGCACTTCACAGTTATATTCATCATACTTTGTGATTGTTTAACTCCACTAGAATTGACGAAGTTTGTGTGCAAGACACTCACCTTGAGAACAGGGGAAAGCATGTTCAAGAAGATCCCACAAAGAAGCATTCCAATCTCCCACATAAATAGTTTAAGAATTTTAAAAGGAAGGACAAAACGACCACCATTGTAAAGAGAGAAGAAGGAAAACCATCTTGCACTCATTGCAAGAAAAGTGGTCATGATGATGAAAAATGTTGGAAACTACATCCAGATAAGAGACCAAAACAGTTCGGTGAAAAGGGGAAGACAAAGACCATTGCTATAGTGCAACAAGATCTTGGTTTCGATTCAAGAGACGAATGAAATATCACAACGGTTGGAGTACAAGGTAAATATTCCCTTCATGCTAGTTCAAATTCCAATAATGAATCTCATGATGATGAAAGAAAGAAGAATGAATTATTTCATATAAGAGTTGTATCTAAACACACTAAGATAGATATTTTTTTGATCCGGGTTCCCAAGTAAACTTGATATCTGAAGCACTTGTCAAAAATATGGGTTTTGAAACTAAACCACATCCAAAGCCTTATCCTCTTGGTTGGGTATGTGATAAAGCAAAACTTAATGTCACTAAGCAATCTAGGGTCAGATTTGCTATTGCTTGAAAGTTGATTGATGAAGTGTATTTGGAAGTTGTATCACTTGATGTATGTGGCATAGTGTTGGGGAGTCCTTATATTTATGATAGAAAATCAGTATTATTTCGTCATGAGAACAAATATCACCTTACTAATGGGGGAGTGGAATATATTGTTAGATCCCACACCATGAGGGTAAACAAAACACTTGTTAGTGCAGGAAAAATGAAGAGACCCATAAACACTAGTAAGAGATATGTACTCATGGTCGTAAGGGAAAAGGATGTCGGGACATCTGACGCTTTCCAAGGGTGTGATACTTCTCATAAGAAATAATTAATTGATATTGTTTCTAAGTATGATGATATTTTCTAGGAACCAGATGGATTACCTCCTAAGAGGTAAATCCAACATGAAATACATCTTCAACATGATTCTCCTCTTCCTAATGTGGGAATGTACAGTATGTCAGTTGTAGAGATGACAGAGATCAAAAAACAAGTAGAAGGCTTATTGGATCAAGGGGTCATCAAGCCCAACTCATCTCCTTGTGGTTCTCCAATCGTGATGGTGCCAAAGAAGGATGGAACATGGTGAATGTGTGTTGATTACCGAGCCTTAAATAAAATCATGGTGAAAAATCGATACCCTCTTCCTCATATAGATGATTTACTTGACCAGTTAAAGAATGTTGTTTATTTCACTAAGTTGGATTTGTGCAGTGGATACCATCAGATCAAGGTTGCAAAACATGATGCATCGAAAACCTCCTTTAAAACTAAACAAGGATTGTTTGAGTGGTTAGTTATGCCATTTGGGCTTTGTAATGCTCTGACAACCTTCATGTGTGTGATGAGTGATGTATTCAGGCCATTTCTAGATGATTTTGTGGTTGTATATTTAGACAACATTATTATATTTAGTGGGACTTGGGATGAACATGTAAGGCATGTAAATAAAGTATTGGATACTTTGCAAAGGGAAAAGTTGTATGTAAAATTTTCCAAATGTGAATTTGGTAAGACTGCACTTGTGTACTTAGGTCATATTGTAGGAGGAGGACAATTGAAAATTGAACCTTCCAAGATTGATGTAATTGTAAATTGGCTTGAGCCCAAAAGTGTAACCTAAATATGGAGCTTCTTAGGTGCAGTCCAGTACTGGAGGGGATTCATTTCAAACTTCTTTTTTATTGCAGCTCCTTTGCATGCCTTAACCAGTGCGAAGAACACTTTTCAATGGGAAGGAAAGAAACAAAAAGATTTCCGCACTTTGAAGGAAAAGATCAATACCACACCAGTATTAGCACTATCGAATCTTGAACAACCTTTCGAGATCGAGACAGATTCCAGTGGATACACCATGGGTGCAGTATTGATGTAATATCATAAGCCTATATGTTACCACTCTGAAACTTTTAACCAAGTTGTTTTTAACTATCCTACGTATGATAAAGAGTTGTATGCATTAGTTCAAAGCGTACATAAATGGAAGCACTACTTGTTAGGGAAGGAAACAATCATACATACAGATCGTCAACCCTTATAGTATCTCCAAGCACAAACCACGCTGCAACAATCTCGACATTACAAATGGATGGGTTTTCTTCAACAATTTGATTCGGTAGTCAAATACAAAAAGGGTACAAGTAACAAGGTAGCTGATATGATTTCTAGACCTCCTATTGATGAATCTATTATTTTGAAGAATGCTTCTCTATCTCATGATAGCTATGTGGAACAATATGATGTTGATGGATATTTTAAAGAAGTATATGAGAAGATAACCCATGGTGCACATGAAGAGAACTATTTTCTGCAGGAAAACCTAATCTACCATCTTGGAAAGTTGTGTATTCCTACAAGTGAATGAGTCCATGTAATACGAGAATCTCACACTTCTCTTGTGTCTGGGCATTTTGGGGTAGGAAAAACTGTGGCTCATCTGCAGAGATTTTGTTATTGGCCTCAGATGAAATAAATTGTAACTAAATATGTAAAGGGGCATGTGATGTGTTCTACTTGTAAGCCCACTAATAGAAAAATGGGGCTATACTCACCACTTCCTGTTCCATCCCATCCATGGGAAAGTATCTCCATGGATTTTGTAGGGGGTTTACCAATGTCAAAAAGTGGTCATGATTATTTGTATGTTGTATTGGATAGGTTCAACACAATGTGTATCTTAATGCCATGTAAAAAGTAGGTCACCGCTGAGCAAATTGATAATATCTTCTTTCGATATGTTTGGCTTGGATTACACACATACATTATCTCGGATCGAGATACTCGATTCCTTGGGCATTTTTGGACGAGCTTGTGGAGAATGATGGACACCAAGTTGAAGAGGAGCATTGCTTTCCATCCACAGACCAACGGATAGAGAGAGGTTGTTAACCGAACAATGATACTTTTGCTTCGAGGCTACTGTAGCAAGCATCCCAAGTTATGGGATGAAAATATACCCTATGTACAACATGATTACAATCGAGCCTTACATTCCTCCACTCAGTGTTCTCATTTTGAGACATGTTTTGGGTATTTTCCTAAGGTCCCTTTGGACTTGATGTATGGGAGAGATGTCGATTCAAATGAAGAAAGAAATCAAGACAAAGCCCACAAGTTCATTCAGAGGATCCAATAGGTACACCAAACAGCCAGGGAACAATTGGATACATTTCAAGCACAATATAAGGCTTGGCGTGAAAAACACAGGGTTGATCATCGGTTCTAGGTTGGAGGCCAAGTATGGCTTCACATCATCAAAGAGAGATTGAAGGGTGAAGGAAATAAACTCAAGCCCATCCATTATGGACCCTTCACTATTTTGGAGAAAAGTGGTACCGATGCTTTTTGTTTATATCTTCCACCTTATATGCAGATCTACTCAGTTGGAAATGTGGAAAACTTGAAACTTTTTGAGCCTCCCATGATCATGGATCAGGGTGAGGAAGTTTCAATACCTTTAGTTGATGAGTTTTCTCCTAAGTACTTGGATGAGTTGAAGGAAGGTATCATCCTGGAAAGAAGGATGAGGAATTCATGCAGGGGTGATGTTGATTATCTTCGAGTGGGCTTAAAGGGAACACATCTAAGCAAGGCAAAGTGGATTGAGAAGGACAAGGTGAGGGAACTCTTCCTTCACTTATCTTTTGATTGATGAAATATTTTGGTGGTCCAAAAATATCTCATTGGGAAGGAGTGATCTAAAAATGATCTAGAGAAGACTAAGGATAACTTAGAACTCATAGAAGCAACTCAAGAAGCTCAGAATGGCCTCAATAGATAGAGAAAGGGAAAAAATTCAAATTCCTCAAAACTCGGTGAAATTGGCATCATTGCAAAGAGAGCGTCACAATATTTCTAATGACGTAAATGGCTCATCAAACAAAGTTACAGATCAAAAGATATTCACGGTCAAATTTTTGGTCAACCTAGTCCAGTCACCAGGGATGAGTCAACATCTGACTGCTGACGTCAACATCAGTACAGATGGATTCAGGGTCCGTACAATGTACGTGGTGTTAGCGATAAAAAATAACTTGCTAATGACTTCTAAATCACATGATAAGAGGATCATTAGGTACAAGAGTTATTTCTAAATCTTAAAGTTTTAGAGGTTTTGAGAAAGGCTCAAATTCATATCAATTCAATAAAATGAGGGTTTCACCTCTAAAAATAGGGCAAAAGTTAATTTTAGATTTCGACGGATAAATGTGAAATTTACGGTGTAATGAGCCGTCAAAAAGCTCTGAATTTCAGCGGCTAAAAGGAAAAATACACGACTAATGAGCCGCCGAAAGCTATGAAGAGTCCAGATTGGTTTTCTTTCTGCCCAGATCGCGTTTTTCCTTTTCCAGAATCTGTGGGAATGATCTCAAATTAAAGCTAATAATTATCAGAAGCTAAATCATCCTCCTCATCAAGTTTTGAAGACATATGGTAAGGGAATGAAGCCAAATGGCATGTTTATTCTTGACAGAAATCACCCATCCATCAAAGACAGATTTTGAAATCTATGATTTTCACCAGCATGCTACCAAATAATTCTCCAGGTTGTCAAATTCGACTTATGATGATAAGGTTGGATCATTTATGCTAAAATATCAAATTCATTATGTTTATTTTTGGTATTTCAGATCCATTAAATTAGGATCTTGAAACCTGGATGTAAAGGCTATAAAATCCTAAGAATTCTAAGAAACCAAAGGGGGGGGGGGGAAGTGAGAACAGTCTAAGGATTGTGGTTCCATTCTTGAAGACTTGTACATATCATCCTTTGGAGATGTCCATTAATATATCTTGACATCGAGCTTCTTTCACTGTGTTAGTTTACCATTTCCTTTCTTTCCAAGTTTATGTATATTCAATGACAAAAGGCTGTCATCCATCTCTTCGTTGGTATACTAAACTTATATAATTTGCTTCTGATGTTTGTCTTAATGCCATATAACTGTTATCCTATTGGTACATTCGTAAGCTAAAGTTGCAAGTATTTACCTGTTGGGTCTGGCCATATATTATATGCAATCTTATATATATTTCTGTTGGTGTGAAGAGTATCTTACCTATCATTACTGGCCATTCACATATACTATTGTATAGGTATTTATGTTAGCATAATAGGTCTTCTCCATGTTTCCACACATTTGATTAAAACTTTTCAAGTTACATAGTTGAAAGCCTTGGTATTTCAAGTGACTGATGTATTTCTAAATGGATATGAGTTTATAATGTCATCCGATCTTATCCTCTTTTCCTCCACATTATTAATCTTTTTAAAGTTACCAAGCTTACACCCTTCTATAGTCAGGGAGTGATTTCTTGGAGTGATAACAAAATGGCACCGTTGTCGGGGAACGAAAGTGAAACCAGAGTTTCCCTAGGAGAATGACATAGATCTGTGTCTTGATGGCAGACAAGAGACAAACATAAAATTTAACTGTAATCATTTTCCTGGTGACTCCACATTAAAGACTCCACTGGGGAGGATCCGATTGATAGAATATGAAGAAGCTGAATTCTAAATCAAGGTATCAATTCATCAGTTTACTTCATGAATTGTTGCTGTCCTTTATTAACTCTTTCATGCTTTTCCCTTTACATGTAAAAAGAATTATTTTCTGTTTTGTATATTCAGAAAATCATTATCCTTCTTATATACATCCAACATTAGAAGAAGAAATTCTGCAGCCTAATATTCTAGATGTTGATTCAATACCTTCATCGCCATCTATTACTTAAAAAGAATTATGATGTTCAATACTCCCTGTCTTTGATAAACCATTTGATCTTGAGGAAATCAAAATTGATTCAAAACCCTATCAGATTTCAATTCCTCTTACCAAATTTTATGAACCTTCTCAACGATTTGATATCCCTCATGATCAGCCTACAACCTTTCAGTTTAAAATCATGATGAAGATGTTTAAGCCTGTAAATATTCCCTCTCTTCTTCATCCTTATCCTGTTGAATATTATGAATATCTCCCTTGGTTTTCCAGAGAGAATTAAGCTTCAGCTGAAAGACACTTGGAATTCTTTTTGGATTTTATTGATCGTTTTCAGATTGTTCTTGAAGATGTGATTATGAGATATTTTTCAAAATATTTAATCAGAGATGTTTTTATATGGTTTAAGGGTCTAAGAGTTGATTCTATTGGTTCTTGGATCAAGTTCTCAAATGTTTTTATGAAGTATTGGGGTGAAAACAAATTAGTAGATTCATACCTTGCTGATTTGTATTCCTTGAAGAAACAACAAAATGAAACCTTGCTTGTTTTCAATTGAATATTTTGCAGCATTTACTATTTTGGAGATCTGACCTACAAAGAAAGTTGCCATGATTTATTATGTTATGGGGTTGCATTAAAAACTTGCTATTTTTCTTCTAGAAAGAAAGTCTTCATCCTTAAAGATTTTGTTTGAAGATGCTCTAGAGGTGGAGGAGAACATCACTGCTTCTAGGAGGATTTATGAGCAGGCTGATTTTGAAAATCTGCATCTATTAGAGCCAACAAAATGTCAGTATATTTTAGATTTTGAGCAGCAAAGTAATGATTATGTGACAGATTTAGAACAACAACATGCATCTAAAATTGTTTTAGATTATAAATCAAATTCTTCAACTTTTGCGGAGTATTCCAGAGACATGTATTCATATAAAGTTTATGATCAGTTTACAAATCCAGTTAAGCCTATGATAACTCATGATTGTATAGACAACTACATTTTTATAGCTGATCAAAATATTTGTTATTCAAATAATTCTCTATCATCATTCTCTGAACACTATTCTAAAGAAGAGGTCAAAGGATTTGATGATCACAAGGTAATCATAAAAGAAGAAGAAGGTTATCAATATTTTGGCAGAGAAGCAGTCATATAGGTGGAACTTTTTCCTGAAGACCAGTGGATTTCTGATATCAGTTTCAAATATCCAGTGGCAACCTTCATAGAATCATACATCTCAGAGAACATGAAGACTTCATATTTGTTAAACTTATCAGTATTTCTAGATGATTTTGCTTTTGTGAATGATTTTTTATCACTGTTGTTGCATTTCAAACATCAAATATTGATTAGTGAGGATGATGAAATCATTTCATTATTAAAATTACTTGGATGGATGCTATGGAAATTTTCCTTTACCTAACCAAATTGTAGAACTGGTTAGAGTAGAGTAGGTAAGAAATAAACTTACTTCCCAAGCATTTCTTTTCTTTCATTTTGCAGTAGATGTAGTAGTTACTTTGTGTGAATAAAGACAGTCTTGAAGATATACAGAGATCATATATACATGAAATGTAAGATTTTCAGAAAGAGGTGAATGGAATACTGACTCCATGCCCAATGGAACACTAGACATTAAGTTCATATTTTATTTTTCTGGAAAGGCATTGGATTTGTGGTTCTTGGAAACCTCGTAGGGAGGTCTGCATCCCAGTTGGAGCCAAATGTTAGCGATCAAAAATAAATTGCTAATGATTTCCAAATCACATGATAAGAGGATCAATAGGTAGAAGAGTTATTTATAAATCTTAAAGTTTTAGAGGTTTTGAGAAAGGCTCAAATTCATATCAATTCAATAAAATGAGGGTTTCACCTCTAAAAATAGGCCAAAAGTTAATTTTATCTTTCGATGGCTAAATGTGAAATTTACAGTGTAATGAGCCACCAAAAATCTCTGACTTTCGACGGATAAAAGGCAAAATATACGACTAATGAGCCACCGAAAGCTCTGAAGAGTCTAGATCGGTCTTCTTTCTGCCTAGATTGCGTTTTTCCTTTTCCAGAATTCGTGGGAATGATCTCAAATTAAAGATAATAATTATCAGAAGCTAGATCATCCTCCTCATCAAGTTTTGAAGGCATATGGTAAGGGAATGAATCCAAATGGCATATTTATTCTTTACAGAAATTTCCCAGCCATCAAAGACATATTTCAAAATCTGTGATTTTCACCAGCAAGCTACCACATAATTCTCCAGGTTGTCAAATTCGAATTATGATGATAAGATTGGATCATTTATGCTAAAAGAACAAATTGATTATGTTTATTTTTGGTATTTCAGATCCATTAAATTAGGATCTTGAAACCTTGATGTAAAGGCTATAAAATCCTAAGAATTATAAGAAACCAAAGCGGGGGGGGGAAGTGAGAACAATCTGAGGACTATGGTTCCATTCTTGAAGACTTGTACATTTCATCCTTTGGAGATGTCCAATAATATATCTTGATATCGAGATTCTTTCACTGTGTTACTTAGTTTACCATTTCCTCTCTTTCCAAGTTTATGTATATTCAATGACAAAAGGTTGTCATCCCATCTCTTCGTTGGTATACTAAACTTATATACTTTTCTTCTGATGTTTGTCTTAATGCCAGATAGTTGTTATCCTATTGGTGCATTCATAAGCTAAAGTTGAAAGTATTTACCTGTTGGGTCTGGCCATATATTATATGCAATCTTATACATGTTTCTGCTGGTGTGAAGAGTATCTTACCTATCGTTAGTGGCCATTCACATATACTATAGTATAGGTATTTCTATTAGCATAATATGTCTTCTCCATGTTTCCACACATTTGATTAAAACTTTTCGAGTTACATAGTTGAAAGCCTTGGTATTTCAAGTGACTGATGTATTTCTAAATGGATATGAGTTTATAATTTTATCCGATTTGATCCTCTTTTTCTCCACATTATTGATATTTTTAAAGTTACCAAGCTTACACCCTTCTACAATCAGGGAGTGATTTCTTGGAGTGATAACACATGGTACATGCATATGGAGACACATGTCATGCTGATGTCAACATGGTGACACGACAACAACAGAGGCTGCCACGTGCCACTCATTTTAGGAATTTTTAGGGAAACATGTGGACCAATGAGGAAGTGCCACGTGGCAGTCTGTACATCCATGTGGCAGGCCGTACGGGACGTGGCAGACACGTGGAATCCATACCATACGTGGGAGGTGGGAGACGTGGCAAGGTGAATATATAGGTGGATGACGTGGGCCAATGGTTGGTGACCACATGGACCAATCATGGGCTGCCACGTGGTAGTGGGAAAATTGTTAAGAACCAAATATCAATATAGCATAGAAAAACCTCAGAAAAAGTACTCAACGCCTTGAAAAAGAGATAATTTTAGATAATAAGCCTCTTTGAGGGGGAAACGTCCTTTTATCCCACTTAAATGTTCAAGTACAAGATGGTTCAAAATGAAAATGTCTCCTTTGTATATATAGGAGACTAGGAGGTATAATTACAACTAATGGCCTAAAGCCGACATAAATAAAATAACATTACTAATATAATATGCCCCAATTAAGGGGAAATGAGCCAATATTAGGGCTTAACATGCCCCTCCCCTTGAGACAAGTGTTGTCTGCAACGCTTGAGTAACTCTGGATGCTTCTGTATAAAAGACTCATCTTACCAAGTGGAATCTTCAGCTGGTAGTTTCCTCCATTTAATGAGATACTCTGAAATGGATCTATTCCTCAGTTGGTGAATTCTTGTGTCAGTGATGGCTTCAGGCTCCAATATGATTTTTCATTCCTCATCAAGTTTTGGCAATATAGTTTGAACTGGGATCTTGTCGCCAATAACCTCCTTTAAGCATGAAACATGGAAAACTAGGTGTACTCGTGAAGATGCAGGCAACTCCAATTTGTATGCCATAGTACCAATATTTTGCAACACCTTATAAGGGCCATATTAATTTGGTGATAATTTATTATCCTTCTTGGCTTGCTTGAGGGACATCTGTTGGTATGGTTGTAGTCTTAAAAATGCCCAATCCCCTACTTCAAAACTTCTTTCACTACGATGCTGATCTGCTTGTTGTTTCATGAGATTTTGTGCCATGGTCAGGTTGTCCTTTAAGATTTGGAGAACTTGTTGTTGATTCTCGATGTGATCTTCCA
>ML776585.1:362004-375650 GCA_009831015.1 Picea engelmannii | reverse complement strand
GTTTCTCCATTCTTGATTCACCTTCCTTGTGTCCTCATCATGAATTTCATGGGATGCATTTTCACTTTCAGGTGTCTTCTCTGTTATGAAATTTTTCAATACTTCCATGATCTCCCCTTTTAAACCATCCATCTTAGTATCCATCTTAGATTCCATTGATTCCATCTTCTTTTGTAGTTCATTTATGTCCCTACGCATTTCTTCACCTTCATCAAGAGTCCAAGTAGGATTTTCTGGAGGCTTATTTGGTGTAGAAGTTCCCTTTTTTGGTGGCATGTTGGCCAAGTATCACTTTTGAACCTTGATTTTGAGGTGGTTCTGCTAGACAATATTTCTTCTATTGTATCTCCCACGTTTTGGCCCTTCTGGGTATGAAACTTTCTTTATGTAGTTCTCTGATATTTCTTCTCTGGAATTCCACAGGTCTGATCAAAATTGGATGTGCCAAGTGGAATTTACGGTAACTTCCCCACAACTTGCCGATTTTTGTCCTTTCCAGGAGATCTCACTTGTATAGCGTGCCCTGCACAAAATAATTGATATAAAATTATAAAACTCACACCAAAAATACTAAAAACTGTCCATGATCGAATGAAACTAGTACCACTCAATTTGGATACTCTAGGAAGAAGTTATGATTGTTTTACCTGGAACACCTTCTTGAGACTAGTCAGATACCCTATATTACACAGGGTGTATATACAAATTTAAGATGACCCAGAAGCTGAAATTTTTAAGAAAGATACCTTACTAATTTTTTTAAATAGCCTCCAGATTTCAGGGTCTGAAACATTACAGAAAATTCTTTATAGCGAAAATTCCGCAATGACTCAATTCAATATGATTCTAGAACCCTATCTTGTACAGGTTGTATCTCCAAAGTTATAAGGCCTCAGGAGATGAATTTTGAACCCAACGTACCTTGATCCATCTAATAAATATCCTCCAAGTCGTTCCTTCTGAAATGTTGTAGAAAAATAGTTATAGCAAAAATTCCAAGGTGTCTCAGATGTAGCAGTGAAACCCCAAGACCTTGAGCTCTGATACCATATGTTAAGAACCAAATATCAATATAGCATAGAAAAACCTCAGAAAAAGTAATCAACACCTTGAAAAAGAGATAATTTCAGATAATAAGCCTCTTCGAGGGGGCAACCTTCTTTTACCCCACTTAAATTTTCAAGTACAAGATGATTCAAAATGAAAATGTCTCCTTGGTATATATAGGAGACTAGGAGGTATAATTACAACTAATGGCCTAAAGNNNACATAAATAAAATAACATTACTAATATAATATGCCCCAATTAAGGGGTAATGAGCCAATATTAGGGCTTAACAAAAATTCCGAATGAGGGCCAACTACCAGAAATCTAAAAATAAAAAAAATTGGCGCCAACCCCCAATCCACCAAAGTTAGTCGTATTCCAGCATATCTGGTCAGCAACAAGCAATTTGCTAGCGGGATCGCTAAAATTAGCGAAGGTTGTATTATGGTTAAAACAATAATCCAAAGGAAGGAGGCCCATGGGCTTGAGCCTAGGACCTCCCCCAACAATTTTCCCTTAATACATATTTGCCAACCAATGGGCCAAATGACCATGTTGATTAATCCATCAGATTTTTTATTTAAAACTGACCTTTTCCTATGCACAGGGGAGGAAGGAGTGCACACCAGTCCGTGATGGGCACTTATTTCAATGCATAAGTACTATCATTAATGCAGGTTGTAGGCACAGAAACCGAGACAAGATTTCTCAAGGGGTTAAAAGTGACAGACTCAGATCGAGGTGTGGAGACAGTCATTTTTGGGTAATTTGATGCCACGAATCCAGTTTTGCTGTTGTTTTTCTTATCTGAGAAAATATTTTGCAGCTTAACTCCAAAATGAGGTATACTTATGTATTTTTCCAAATTATTTTGCTAAGTTAATAAAAAGGCCTACTCATTTGAGAGCAGGACTCGAAGACATAGTCTACCATGGATGTACTCTGTTATCAAGTTTTTGTGTTCAGATTTGATGCTTATGTCTCTTCATTATTGATTTATTCCTTCTTTATGGTGCACTTCATTTTATGCTCATTTAATACAATTCTTTAATAAGTCACCTCGATGAAAATATCCTGGATCAACTTCTCTGCCTCCATTATGATTATATTCAAGTAAGGCATATATCTTCTTTTCTCCTTCTATTATCCTCTTCTTCATTGTTTTGAGTGAACTCCTCCCATATCCAAAAACAACTAAATTCTCATAAATCATTAAGACATACAACACAAAACTAATATCTTAAATCTTACTTCTTAATGCACATACCTATCAATTTCCTTCCAAGCTTATGATTATGTAGGAATGACCATTTAAATATTGTTGTTATTTATGTGTATAATTTTCCTCTTGAACCACTTGTTCTTATGCAATCTGTTGGTTATACGTTGTACTCATATTGTATACAACACAAATTGGAAATTTTCCACATCCAAACATCTTGACCCGTTGTTATAAAATTTCTTACTTCGTAGATGCCAAAATCAATTTGACATATTTTGCATTTCATTCTTCTTCACTTATTTGTAAGGCACACAACTACCTTTTGATGTAGGAGCATCTTTCCACCTCAGTAGATAGGCGTGCATTGGAGAAAGGGAGAGGCATCGACCCTCCCGCTTTTAAATTTGAAATATGATCCTATACAGATCATGTTGTAAGGTTGAGCAAAGTCGATCCATACCTTTGTACAGGTAGTGGATAGGGCCACCTTAATGGTTGACTATAAGAAGGTCTAGATCTGACTCATATCTAGATCTTCGTTCATTGTAATGAGTTGCAGGGATAAGGTGTCTTAACTAAGACAATGATAGAACTAAGGTGGTGGAGAGGATAAGCTCGAGGGGCCCTCTTGAAAATAAAGAGGGAGATGCCCAGTCAAAAAAAGAGGAAGAGACGAGAGTTAGGAATTAGACCCTGAGAAGCTTAGAAGCTCAGGAGTAGGAGAGGAAAAAGAACTGAGACTTTGTTGTAGTCTAGTCTCTGTACACATATTGTAATGAGACATTCATGTTAATAGAAAAACATTTTTTCCTACATATGGGGTTTTTTGTGTGTTTTGAATGTTCATGAATGATATCTGTGTGTTTATCTATGTTGTATATGTATGAATAGTTTTCATTTGCAGAAGAAAGATATAATTCTGTATCTTTGTGTTACTGAGAAGTTCAGGGTTACTAAATACTATGGAGGAAAGACTATGCAGAGTAGACATAACCAAAGTTACTAAAAACTCGATAAACTCTGCCAAGAGGGCATTGAGTAGGTGCCAGGAGTGCATAGAGCCAAAACCTTCCGAAGTGTTGGAAAATTTGAAGAACTACAGAGTTGATGAATACCTTGTAAGATCAACAAGGAGTGCGTTGAGAAGGTGCATATAGTGCATTGGATAAACACTGAGACTAGTGTTCAAAACGTCTGAGGACTCATAAAAGTGAAAGGCGAGTGCGGGAAGTGAACTTGTTTCAATTTTGAAATCTCAGAAAGAGGAGTGACAACAGTCATTGGATCATTTGTGAAGAGTACATATGAACCATTAGATCGGAGTCAAGAATAGATATGGAATGCGCAGAGAGGAGAAACAAATCCCAACCATTGGATCTGAGCACGAAGGATCAATATCTATCGGATCCATGTAAAGTGCATGAATACTAATCTCTTTAAGTGTACAGGAGAGCAAACTCTCCGAATTACCGAAGTGCTGAAGAGGATAGGGACCGTCCATCATCCAGAGGGACAGGTGGTGAAAGATATGAAACTCTGAAGAAGAAACACTCCAAGAGTTTGTAGACAAGGAGAGAGTGAGATCGTCGAAGATTATAAGTCCAAGGTATATCTTGGTCATTGGTCTCTAGGTGGTATGTGTCAACAGATCTGATTCTCCAGGGAATATCACTCCAGGATATTTCAGTCGCGGAGTGCGAAAAACTCCCGAAGCTCCGAAGAGAGGAGTAGATCGTAACCATCTATTGTGAAGGACAGTTGGTAAGAGATCTTAAAGTCTAGAGGTTTAACACTACGGGAGGAAGCAGGTGAAAGAGGTTGAAGAGATCCCAAAGTCAATAGGGAGTGGAGTAAATATTGACCGTCCATTTGATTCAGGACACGTGTCAGTGGATCCTCATATTCGGAAGAAAATCACTCCAAAATATTTTAAGTGTGGTGCTTCGAATATCCCCAAAGCCCGTAGTAGCGGAGAATATATCAATCGTCCATCAGTCGGAGACACATGGCAGGAGATCCTGTGTTCCAAAGGAGGAGAGTGTAGAAGGGTAGAGAACTCTTGAAGTCAACGAGAGTCGAAGATAGATCTAGTCATTGATCCTGCGAGGACAGGTGTCGCTAGATCCTGCACTCCGGAGAAAAGTTACTACGGAGGAATTGGAGTATAAAGGTGGGAGAAATCATGAAGGCTGAAGCGTCAGAGTTCATAGGAACCGTCCATTGGAAAGGGACGCGTGGCAGAAGATCTACCATTTCGGAGAAAATTCACTCAGGGAGAGAAATGAGTGTGTTGAACAAGAACTCCCGAAGGCCAGAGAGCCAGAGTTCATCTGATCCGTCCGTCAACTGAGGACAAGTGTCAACAAATATTCCATTTCAGAAGATAGACACTTTGGAGGAAAGTGGGGTTGTGTGAGTTAAGAACTCCCGAAGGCCGAAGTGTCATAGTTCATTGTGATCGTAGGATAAGGGAGGATGTGTGTCGTCAGATTGGCCACTCCGGAGATTACAAACTTCTGAGAGATTACAAGGGACAATCGGTCGAAGATGAAATATATCTAGGCCATTGACAGTGGAGGACGTGTGTCAAGAGATCATGAACTTTAGAGGTTTGTTACTCTAGAGATTTCTCGGAGTTGTGTTTCTAAAATCCCCAAAGCACCGGAGCCCGAAGAAATTAGGGTCGTTGATTGGAAAAGGAGTGGGGGGGTGTTGATCCCTCACGCTCCAAGTCGGAACTTCGCCAGTTTGGAGTTCGGGGGAATTTGTGAGCGGTGAAGAGAAAAAAACCGGATCCCGTATCTACGAAGCGCCCTTTGAGTTGGTTCCTGGGCACATCCCGAGGTCATATGAAGGAAAAGACCTAGTGAGGGTAACTAACACATGTTATTCAAATTCTTGAAAGAGGCCAATAAAGAGCCCACGGGTTTGGCAGAACCTCCACTTTGAAGGAAGAGGGACCTGTGTAAATTGATTTGGGGTCTAGTAGAGACTCGAAGAGTTGATCCGACTCAATTTCTTGAACGATCCTAGACTGGGAGGTTGAGCATCCCCGAGGGGAGAGAGGGGGTCTGCAACAAGTGGTATCAGAGCCTAAATTTCTCTGTAGAAATGAGACAAAGGAGATAGTTTGATATCATCAGAGGGTATCAGAAAAAAAAAAAAAATTTGTTTGTAGACATCATATGGAAAATGAGACAAAGTGGTGATGCTCTCTGTGTGATTTTTTGCAAGTGTGCAATAGTCAAATAGACAACGAGGTGGGTTACAAGAGGAAGCTGGAGATGCTCTCAGTTGAAGTGTGATCAATAGACTTTCTAGGAGGGTAGGAAGACAAAGATGGCTATTGAATTCCATAGGTGTGGTCAAGGAGAAGACCACCCATATAAGGATCAAGAGCTTGAGAAGGTGAGAGAAGAGATAAAAAATATGATGTTGAAGATGCACCAAGTATCACAAGGATGTTGGACATATGAATGGCCCTTGAAGAGGAAATTAAAGTGGCATGTCCAAAATTTGTTGGCCAGAGGAAAACAACAGGTGTTGAAAAGGTGGTTTAGGCATGCTAAAAACCTTAGTGACACAGAGGAGGACATGGTTTTCATTTGTGAGCTAGAAGTTGGAAAAACCCTCAGTGATGAGGAAGGGAGATTAGTTAAAGGTCTCATAAAGTTCCAGGATGGCATAGATGAATTTCCAAATTGCCAGGTGGGCAATGAGATGAGATCAATTGAGGATCTCATAGAATATCACGAGGGAAACAATGAAAATTCATATTTCTAGGTGGGAAATGAGGTGGGACCAGTTGAAGATATCATAGACTTCCAGGAGGGAAGGGGAGAAATCCTAGATTTCCAGGTGGGAAAGGGAAGTAAAATGAGACTATATGAAAGTTTCAGGAGGTTAGAGAAGAGTTCATATCAACAAGGAGTGTTTACAAGTGGCAGGGAGGCAAATAAAATGCCTCATATGTATGAAGATTCAAGTGGGTTTGTAGACCATGTGAATGAATATGATGAGAAGTTGAATACTTTCACCATCAAAGAGGAGGATCAGAGGTGTATTCTGTTCATTGGAGGAATCAAAATATTCCTGCCAAAAAAACCAAGCAGAGGCTAACATATGTGTTGTAGATGAAACATAAGAAGGACAACCAATGAAGACTTTCATAAAGGAGGAAATGGAGCAGATACTAAAGTCTACCCACGTAGGGGAAGCAAAAGAGAATTCAACAGAATGGCTCAAAATTTTCATCCAAGAAGATGAACAGGATATGACTGCATAATTAAACCCTACAACAGAAGAGGAAACATACATCATGGAATTTTCTTATCTATGTGAATAATTTGAAGCCCTGGAGAGAAGGGTGATAGTGAAAAGCAGACACATCCAACAGGTTAAGTTGGAGGAAGATGGAGGAGAATTATAGCCTAAGGAGTAGCTAGATAAAGCTGAAGTTATTCCAACAGACAAACAGGCAGAAGCCAATCTGTTAGAGGAGATATATGAGCAACAACTTAATAAGGAGACTGCAAAATTGGAGTATGCAGTAGAGTGGCAAGCTAATGCCACAGGAGATGAAGACAACATGGGAGACAACATGGGATACCAGGTTAATATGCCCATTGATAAGTATGCAGAGAAGGAGAAGATGTAGTAGAGAAAAGTTCATAATAAGAGCCAACAAATAGACCAGTTGGACAGGGAAATAGAGGAGATCAAAACGCTGATGTTGGAGTCAACAAAAGAAGCTGGCATCATGAGAAAGCTAACCAGAAGAGAACCTGCAACAAAAACAATGAAGAAGCAACATCAACAACATAGTAGAAGAGAGGGAGGACAACTCCAAGAAGAATTTTGGGATCCAGGAGGATTTCAACAGAGTTGGGGAACTCATGAGCAAGAGATCATGAATTTTTTCTATCCCGAGGATCGAGAGATCCTCATGATTAATTTTACTTTTTATGAAGATTGCAAGATAAAAATTCAATATTCCTTTGAACCATTTTGTGCCTGATTTCTTCGATCTTCAATGGCTCGTGCATCTTCATGATCTTCTTAATTATCTTTAGTTAACAACAATTTTCCATTTCTACATAAAATCAAAACAATTCAAACCAAAGTTCAGAAAATATCCAATATCATTCAATATTATTTCATAAAGGCTTTTTAATTGCTTCAAATTAATTGAAAATTCAACAAAGAATATATCACAAACCAAAGTAACAAGGAGAATATTTATACCTTTTTCTCAACCTAAAATACCTCCCAACTTACCTTTTGCATGTCCTCATGCAACAAGAGAGTTTATATGCAAAGCAATGATACTGAAGGGTGGATAGGTCTCTTCTCTAGGTCTTCAGAACCCATGCTTACCTTTAGGCTCTTCAAAAGCAACATCTTCCCTTTTCTTACGAATTTCACAAATACTCTGATAACCCTCTGGAGGATACCAAATAATGGGGGGATTGTACCTGCATCCAATCTAGGAAGGCCCTTCTTCCATGATCATTTTGGCATACCTCTCTAACCTGAGAGAAGCTGCTTGAAAATTCATGAAACCAAATGGTTCCTTGTTCTTGACTTCATTTGAAGAGACACTCCATCTTAATTTGGCATCAGAAAGGGATTCTTCTTTAATTTCTCCAAAATACTATAGCCCTGAATGTACAACATGTCTATGGATGGGAGCTAAAGATTCCACAACCTTCTTCCTTTTCATGAATGCTCTATGTTTTATAATGGTTTCAAAGTATTTAGTAGGTTCCCCTTTGATCCATAGGTCTAGTCCATTCTCCCTCTTCATGAAGACCTTATGTGCTTTATCCCACCTAATTTTATTTTTTGGCAAAAGACAAGAAAACCTGGAATGGATTGGGGTTCTCTTCTCTGTTTTCTTCTAGGATGAAATTGTGAAGATATAGTTCACACAAAAAGTATTGTACTCCATCCTCTTGTTCTTTAAAACATGAAACAAAATTAGAGATAGTGGTAAACTTAGAAGGTGTGCCTGTCCTAATATCTTCCACTTTTAATCATAGATAACGTTCTAATAAAAATAGAGCATAATTAGTAGCAAGGGCCCTGTAAGATAATCTATCAGAATAAACATAGAGAATTTCTTTGATTTTCCTCAAAGCTCCATTAAGCCGAACCTATACCTTATTCACCTTTTCTTTAGCTCTGTTGAGCTCAACAGAGGTCTCACTCTCAGTTGCTGACATGGCTTGGAGTTGTCTAGAAAATTTCTGATGTTCTATCACTGTCACCATTCCACTTCGACATTGGGTCAAGGTTTGTTAGGATTGTTCTAGTTCTTCTTCCAATCTTATAATAGTGGCATCCTGTTCAGGGGAAGGAAATATTGCTTCAATATGAACAACTGTTTCGACTGTCGCTGGAATATCTGTCCGAGTTTATATTTCAACT
The DNA here is from genome assembly GCA_009831015.1 of Picea engelmannii. Classification (NCBI taxonomy): domain Eukaryota; kingdom Viridiplantae; phylum Streptophyta; class Pinopsida; order Pinales; family Pinaceae; genus Picea; species Picea engelmannii. Next base: position 366,951 of record ML776585.1, on the reverse strand, counting down.
GATTCCAAAGGAGCATGAAATTATGTTTGTGTTTCAACAAAATTAGTGTGAAGTTCTCTTCTGGGAAATGGATTTCTTCCATGTACTCTATCCCTCTTATATTTCTTATTCTCATGGGCTTTGTCATCTTGTTCCAACTTCTTCTTAAGTTTTATAATTGTTTCTTTCAATCTGCCAAATTTGTTTTTAATACTTTTATTTTCTTGACCCTCTTCCTCAATGTCTTGTTTTCATGTTCCAATTTTCTAATTTTGTTATTTCTTTTTCCTTCTGTTTCGTTCTGTTTAAGGGGAATTTCAAGGTATTCCCCACCTTCATCAATTGGTAATTGACTCCCTGTATCTTCTGGGTGCTCTGGTTGCTCTAAAGGATTGTTCTCATCAAATTGAATTTCTGGCGGTTCTGCTCCCTCAGGAGATGGCATCTCCATATCAGGAAGATCAAAGACAAGGTTTGAATGAGAAGAATTTGGAGCTTGGGGTTCTGCTGACCTGTCTGTATCTTCAGTAAGTAATTTTCCCAAATTTCCCAATACTTGAGCCATCTCCTCTTCATAACCTTCGAAGAAATCATCCTTCTATCCTACAGGGATTTCATGTGATGGATATTATATTTGTACAGTTTCCTGAGTGCTTTTAGGATGTTCTGTCTTTTTATCCTTTCTTCTTTTTACAGTGAAGGTTTCAGGAAAAAAAATTGTTCTATATCGTTTCTTCTTTGATGTTCCTTCCTGCATGCTTTGAGTTTCTACCAACTGAATAAGGTGTGTTTCCATTTCAGGTTGGGGTACTAAAATTTCAATTTGGGCATTATCTCCCTCTGTCTGAAATGCCTCAATTCCTTGTGGAGGAATTTCATGGTGGACTTCAGGTTGCTCAATTTGCAGGGGACTATCGGGCTCAATTAAGACCCCCCAAGTTATTTGTGTATGGTTTAAGGCCCTGTTTACTATCAATTTTACTAACCCATGATGACTAATTACATTAGCAGGGTCTTTGGATTTTTGGGTTCTTCCAACGACTTCATGCAACATGGTATTAAAAAAGAATGGTAGATTTATCACTAACCATTGTTTTAATACTGCCAATAGCTTGAGGTGGTGAGGTATCACCACGTCGTATCATCCATCACATGTGATGTATATATGTATCACACCTGCTATCTCCCTCCAGGGTTCGCTAAGAGCACTAGGGTTGAGGCTTTTTCCTTTTTTGTTGAACTCCTCCCCTAGTTCTGCGAAGGACTTCACAACTTCCTCGAGTGTTGTGTATTTACCATTCCACTGTATTCCTTCATTTGGGAGGCCTATTACCTCGGCTATAATGGCATCAATAACTGGTATTTGTATGCCTTGAATTTCTGAGACTCCCCCGTGTAAATTTTGGAAGAATGCTAGCGCGACATTTATATCGAATCCCTGCAGTCTGTTTAAGTATTACGTCCACCCTAGATTGTGTAGAATTTCCCTTGCTTGGTCAGTTACTTGCAACAATGTAGGCTCACGGAGAATGCTTCGGCCACCCATTTTTTCTGTAAACAAGTCAACACAACTATTGTTCCCAACTGTAAACTAGTTAGACCAGCTTGTGAAAGAAAGTTACTAGAAATGGAAAACATTACAGAAAAACAATGGTATATAAAAATACGAATTTTCCCATTATTTGTAATCATTATGGATTATCAATAATTGTGCGGAATGTCCACCCCCCGATGTCAATGAAAATGTCGACCTCAACCGTCGGTATGTGTGAACGTAATGATGATGGAGTCAAATGTGGGATAATTATTACGCTGTCATTGTTGGGAGAACAACCATTAATAACTTTCAAATCATTTTAATGTTATTCATGAACAATAATCACACCTTTTGTGGAAAATACAATTTCAAATACCAATATTCAATATGTTAAGGAAGAATATTCAGAGTAGTCCTAATATGTTCACGTTTTATAAATATACCATGTGGCATAATTTTGTTACTTTCCCTTGTGTTGAATATAGCTGGAATCATAGCCTCTTTTTTAAGAAAAGAAGTCTATGAACAAAATAAAAAACTTAGCTTATTTAAGATAAAATTCAATACCATAGGAAGAGCCATTGCTGCCAACATGCACCCATAGCCTCGACAAGGTTTCCTTTTAACTCGTAGATGAGCTAGTATCCTCAATAAATAGTTTGAATAGTCTTTTCCCAAAAAGGCCACTATCCTGGTTTGGTAGCCATATAACAATAATGCCACTCACTAGATCGTAACAAAGTTGACAAGCCGGCTCGTGATGAGACCTCTTGTCCTTTGACCCTAAATGCCAAAGGCCATTTCCCTAGTGTGGTAACCATAATGGGAATGCCACTTATGTTAATCTCTTATGATCGTGGTAGGTTGGCGCATGAGGAGACCCCCTATCCTTTTTGGGAGAAGGTTAATTTCTTTATTTATATTTATTTATTTTATTATTATTTCCTTTTTTTTTTAGGCTTTATTAAGGGAGGCTCATCTACTCCTTAAGAGTGTGGGATGGCGTAAGAAGTGTAAGAATGCCAAGTAAAAATGTGCCTTAGACTCCTTATTATGATGTGAAGGAAGTTTATCATTCAAGTATATGTATATATAGGGGAAAGAAATGAATTATGGTGGTTAAGGATTATGAACAATTTTAAGATAATTTAAAAAAACCAATCCATAAACATTTTCGTAAGGTATGCTAGATATTCCTCAAAAGGAAAATGAAAAATCGTTACCATGATGATTAGAAATGATGTTGTTGAAAATTAGTTAGTGAAGTTCATACCAAAAGGAGTGGCTAAATGTATTAGAAGCATGTGTTGTTGGTGGAAACATAAATCGTTACTTTCAAGGGAAAGGAACAACAACAGGAACAACTGCAAAAATGAACAACAATTGTTTCTTTCAAATGAACAATGCTACTGTTGGTCTCCAGTTTTGATCATGTTTTTGCCTATATTATATTCCAAAGACCTCCATTTCTATACCCAGTACCACCCCTTTTGGCCTTGTTTTGACATAATTGACATCTCCCTACCATTCAATGGGGCTACTTAAGGTATCTTTACGTTTGAAGCTATTTTTATGCATTTTGATGCTTTAAATTGATATTGAAACTAATGTCGCTTGGGTTAGGTACCACTTCTATTTTTGGAATAGGATTTGCCAGTACCAGGTACCAGCTCGTACCCCATGGAGATATCAATGAAGCTGCTCAAGATCTGTGCGTTATGGTCAAAATGGGAGACAGAGAGATTCACATGACAGATGGAGTCATCGCTCATATGATGATGGAAGGCACAATGATAGTACTGAGTCGTTATATTTCATGGTTCACACTTCGTGACACTACGTGTCACGAATATGTGAAGACCATTTAAAACTTGATTTCAAGCTATTTTCGGATCGGGGATCCGTTTGGACTTATGTATTTTTGCTTTAGACTGTTATGGAGGAGGATCTGTATATAAACAGAAGATCACTCCTAAGAACCGGTTGGATGATGCTATGTTATGAAATATATTTCTAAATATAATCTATATTGCATTATGTTATTCCATTGCCATACGATTTGAGTATTTTCTTCTGAGTTAATGGAGCACGAAGTTTACACAATGTTAGCGTAGCAAGATTGAGTAGTTCTGGTTGTTTCTTTCAGCATTTGCACCTTTTGATTGGGCCCGCCAAATAGGTTCAAGGCGCTGCTATTCTCTGTATTGAATTTAGTTTATTTAAGCATCGTAGTAATTGCATGCATGTTAGTTTGTTGAGTTTTGGAATTAACTGTTCAGATTATTGATTGCTTATTCTTCAACTGTATCATTTCCAGCTTATTAAATATCTGTTACGTTGATGAGTACCAAAGCATGGTTGATTCCTGTAGAGTTTAGAGCATGAGCTAGGTCTATTTCGATTCCAGTTTTCAATCTGATCATAACATTAGAGTTCGAAGTACTTTACCTTGTTAGATAGTGACACCACTCTGCTTAGTTAGGATAGTTAGATTGCAGTTAAGTTAGAGGAAGCTTCTGGTACCAGTAGGGTAAGTAGGGTATTTCTCTGTTTTCCTGTAGACAGATTTAGATTCATTTGTAATGATCAGACTAAATGCATCTTAGGAAATACTCTTTCTATCGTGGCTTGAATAGAAATGGTGATGATAGATGATTAAAAGTAGTGGTGGAATAATCTTGTGAAATCACACTTCTGGATGGAAGTAGAAGCACCAACATTTAAGCATAGGACTGTTTTCTGTTGATGACTTAAATAGGAAATGCTAAGTTTCAGGATAGTCATTAGGATTCAAGTTCTCAGAGTGAGTTTGTGTTTCCTTATAAAGATAGTTTTTAGTAGGGATCAGAATGTTACCTGCACATACAGTGTAGCAGCTCGAAGTTTACTTACCCTGGTTTGACAATTTAGTGTTTCAGGTCATTTAAAATCTTTAATTTAGCATCCTGACATTTTTGGCAGCGTTGTCGGGGAGCTGTTTAAAAGGTAAGTTAGATAGTTGTCTCGATTAGTTTTAGAATGCACTTAGTTTGGTGTGGTATGTTATCAGGTTGATAGTAAGAGGAGCTGTGGAAACAAGGGGTGAAAACTGACATATCAGTTATCACAGGTACTCTGAAACTCAATCTTAGTTTCTTTTCTTTAATTTAGTATGACTTCATGAGAAATAGAGATCCTAGAGGTAGATTTAGGAGAAATATAAAACCACAAAAAGAAGAAGAAACCTCCACCCAAAAAGTGATAGAAACTGAGACTGAAATTCTGGCTGAGGAAACCATAGAACAAAATCTAGAACCAGGAAACACCATACATCAACAAACTCAAAATCTTGGTGATCCAGCCCTGGATGATACAGTTGATCCAGAGAAAATACAAGCCCTTCTCAGGAACCCTAACTCTGTAATTTCACAGATAACAACTACAACTGTAAG
>ML776585.1:342407-353917 GCA_009831015.1 Picea engelmannii | reverse complement strand
ACTGACAAGCCTAGGAGGAATCCGAAAAGAAAATGTAAAAGCATATTGTCAGGAATGGACAACTCGGTGCCCAGTTACCCACCACAAGAGAGGTTGGAAAGTGTGGATGGTCACGAGGAGGCTCCAGAGCCCTCTGAAATGACCCAGACTCTGTCCCAACTCATTCGAAAAAACCGTAAAACGGATCGTCAGGCTACTAGGCCCAAAGGAATTGTGCAGAATGAGTCAATTCAAGTACCAACCGGTACCCTTGTTCAGATGCAAAGAGAGTCCACTCCTGGACCTAGTCCAGTTGACACCTATGAACGAAGCCCAAATGAGTTCACTCCTGAACTCAGTCCAAATCATAATTTTGATCCAGTTGACACTTATGAACGCAACCCAGATGAGTTCACTCCTGAACTCAGTCCAAATCATAATTCTGATAGAGTTCACACCCCTGCTCAAAGTCCAGACGAGTTTACTCATGCGTCTAGCCCTCAAGCACATCCAGGACAAGATCAAACATTTGAAACCCACTGCGAGATTTCTTCCAGTCGATCCTTGAAACCAATGGTGGAAAAACTAGAAAGCAAGAATAACAGATTGAAGGAGAAGTTACATGAGTACATTGTATTGGATAGACATATTAAAACTGAGAATGAACTCATGAAACTCAGGGTAACTCACCTCTTGTCCAAAATTGAAAGGTTAAAGAAGAGGAATAAGGATATTTTCAAAAGGAACAGGCAACTTCAGAGGACTGCCAGAAAGCATATTATAATCAACAGAGTCCTCAAGAAAGAAATCAGGAATCTGAAGAAACAGGAGAGGCTACAAATGTTGGTTGCAGCCGCTGCAACCCTCTGATTGCTACCAGTCTCTGACTTTTGGTTCCTGAGGACAGGCAAAGACTTCAGTGTGGGGGCATGTTGGTCTCCATTTTTGATCATGTTTTTGCCTATATTATATTCCAAATACCTCCATTTCTATACCCAGTAGCACCCCTTTTAGCCTTGTTTTGACATAATTGACATCTCCCTACCATTCAATGGGGCTACTTAAGGTATCTTTACGTTTCAAGCTATTTTTATGCATTTTGATGCTTTAAATTGATATTGAAACTAATGTCGCTTGGGTTAGGTACCACTTCTATTTTTGGAACAGGATTTGCCAGTACCAGGTACCAGCTCATACCCCATGGAGATATCAATGAATCCGCTCAAGATCTGTGCGTTATGGTTAGAATGGGAGACAGAGAGATTCACATGACAAATGGAGTCATCGCTCATATGATGATGGAAGGCACAATGATAGGACTGAGTTGTTATATTTCATGGTTCACACTTCGTGACACTACGTGTCACGAAGATGTGAAGACCGTTTAAAACTTGATTTCAAGCTATTTTCGGATGGGGGATCCATTTGGACTTATGTATTTTTGCTTTAGACTGTTATGGAGGAGGATCTATATATAAACAAAAGATCACTCCTAAGAACCGGTTGGATGATGCTATGTTATGAAATATATTTCTGAATATAATCTATATTGCATTATGTTATTCCACTACCATACGATTTGAGTATTTTCTTCTGAGTTAATGGAGCGCGAAGTTTACACAATGTTAGCGTAGAACGATTGAGTAGTTCTGGTTGTTTCTTTCAGCGTTTGCACCTTTTGGTTGGGCCTGCCAAACAGGTTCAAGGCTCTGCTATTCTCTGTATTGAATTTAGTTTATTTCAGCATCGTAGTAATTGCATGCATGTTAGTTTGTTGAGTTTTGGAATTAACGGTTCAGATTATTGATTGCTTATTCTTCAACTGTATCGTTTCCAACTTATTAAATATCTGTTACGTTGATGAGTACTGAAGCATGGTTGATTCCTGTAGAGTTTAGAGCATGAGCTAGGTATGTTTTGATTCCAGTTTTCAATCTGATCATAACATTAGAGTTCGAAGTACTTTACCTTGTTAGATAGTGACACCACTCTGCTTAGTTAGGATAGTTAGATTGCAATTAAGTTAGAGGAAGCTTCCGGTACCAGTAGGGTAAGTAGGGTATTTCTCTGTTTTCCTGTAGACAGATTTAGATTCATTTGTAATGATCAGACTAAATGCATCTTAGGAAATACTCTTTCTGTCGTGGCTTGAATATAAATGGTGATGATAGATGATTAAAAGTAGTGGTGGAATAATCTTGTGAAATCACACTTCTGGATGGAAGTAGAAGCACCAGCATTTAAGCATAGGACTATTTTCTGTTGATGACTTAAATAGGAAATGCTAAGTTTCAGGATAGTCATTAGGATTCAAGTTCTCAGAGTGAGTTTGTGTTTCCTTCTAAAGATAGTTTTTAAGTAGGGATCAGAATCTTACCCGCACATACAGTGTAGCAACTCGAAGTTTACTTACCCTGGTTTGACAATTTAGTGTTTCAGGTCATTTAAAATCTTTAATTTAGCAGCCTGACAGCTACCCAAAAAGGAATGAAAATCACGACAAAGGGAAAAACAACTGTTACATTTGAATGAACGATACTACCCTCAAAGGGAACGTCAATCACAACAAAGGGAATGACAACTGTTACGTTTGAATGAACGACACTACTCACAAAGGGAAAAACAATCACAACAAAGGGAATGACAGCTATTACGTTCGAATGAACGACACTACTCGCAAAGGGAACAAAAATCGCAACAAAGGGAACGATAACTATTACGTTCGAATGAACGACACTACCTGCAAAGGGAACACAAATCGGAACAAAGGGAACGACAGTTGTTACGTTCGAATGAACGAAAACAATGATGTTCAAATTTAACAATCTAATTGAATACCTCCCGCATAAATTTTGTTTTAATGAATCTAGGATTAATTAGTCATCAACTAAATTCATTGAATTTTATGGGTAGGTTTATTCAATAATCAGGGGAATACAATATATTGGATGGTTTCTGATGTCATGCATTCATATCTACTTATTACAATTACATTTGTGCATTCTAATAGTGCAGTCGCCCGACTTTTTGTTGCCGAACATGACATATTCATCTCCTTTATAAAACAAGGTTTATATTCGATGGATTTTCCAAAGTGAAACAAGAGAAATTTTAAGTTTGAATAAGGAACATAAAAGAGTGCTAATTATATTTCATTACAGTCATCCTTTCTATTTTTTGTGTTCTCCAAAGATCTTTATAGTGTCTTTCCTAGAAAAAATACTTAAAAATCAATCAAATCTTTAAAGAAAAATATACACAATATGTACAGTGCTGATAAAAAAAAAAAATTCATGGAGCTGAAGTTTTTGGGTTACCTTCCCAGCCAGCTAAAATCTAAATAGTAGGATAATTACTTACTTCTTGGCAAAAATATTCTTTTGAAAGCGACTGATGGTAGAGTCGTAGTCGATGTCCATTTACCAGAAAAGGAGAACTAGACCTGTCCATGGTAGCTAAAATGGCAGTTCCATTATCATGGAATTCTTTGATTTCATACGGTCCCAACCACCTTGTCTGTAATTTCCCAGGGAAATCATGAAATATGTAATCATATAGAAGTGCCCAATCACCTTTTTGGAAGGATTTCTTTTTGATATGTTTGTCGTGCCAGCTGGCTCTCTGCTGTTGGATAACAGTTGTGCACTGAAGGGTAAACAAGCGTGCTTCATATAACTCATTGAGCTGATGTAAGCATTGTGTGTGTGTGCTTCTGTAAGGTCCATTCCAATTTCCTGGGCCATTCTTAGAGCATTGATCTCAAATTCAATTCGAAATATAAGCTCTTTGCAAAAGACTAGGTGATAAGGAGAGTATCTAGTAGTGTTATGCCATGTTGTGCATAGGCCCATAAGGATTTTGGAAGCTTGGCTTCCCAATTTTGACGGTTTTTTGAAACTGGTTTTGTCAAGATTTCCTCCAATAATTTATTGGTACTCTCCACTTGCTCATTTGCATGTGGGTGGTATGGTGAGGTAACCCTGTGTTTAATGTGATAATTGCGTAGAGTGGCCAAGATTTTATGTGTTGTAAATTGCAACCCTCCTTCAGTGATTACTTCCCTGAGTAATCCATAGCGTACAAATAGTTCAAAGAGAAATTTAATCACTGGTTCCTCAGTTGCTTTTGGCAAGGCCACCGCTTCTACCCGCTTGGTCATATAGTCTTTTTCAATTAGTATATAATCTTTCTGGTTTGATTTTGGGTTGAAGGGGCCAACAAAATCCAGTGCCCATCTCTCGAAAGGTTCCTCCACCACTTGTGGTTGTAAGGGTGTTTCATCAACTTGGCCTGGTCATCCCATCCTCTGACAAATTTCATAGGCCTAGACATACTTATTTGCATATTTGAATATTGAGGGCGAATAATAGCCCATATGCAAAACCTTATGCTCAGTTCTGTGATCTGCAAAATGTCCACCACACGGCTCATTGTGACATGCCTTCAAGACATCATGAATTTCATTGTCTCTGATACATATTTGGATCTGAATATCAGACCCTGTGTGGAAAATATATCCACCAATACAGGTGAACCGTGCACTGCGCTAAACGATTAATTTCCTTTCTCTCGGTGAACAATGTGCTGGTAATTTCCCAACTGCCAGATAATTCGCCACATCCGCGTACCAAGGTGTCTTAATAGTCACAATGAATAGGTGTTCATCTGGAAATTGGTCTTCAACTATCAAAGAATTATCTGTTTTGGGTACACAAGACAAGAAATCTACAACAAGATTCTCTCTTCCTAATCGATCCTTAATGACGATGTTGAATTCCTGCAATAGAAACAACCACCGAGTAACCCGTCCATTAGTAATTGTTTTGTTGGATAAATATCTAATAGAAGAGTGATCAATATACAAAATTACTGGATAGCCTGTTATATAGTGGCGAAATTTATTAATAGCATGTATAACAACTAAAAATTCTTTTTCTGTTAATGTGTAATTCAATTCGGCAGGAGTAATATTTTTGCTAATAAAATAAATAACATAAGGTTTCTTGTCTTCTTGCTGTCCAAGGATAGTGCCTATAGCGATATCTGATGCATCTGAAGATATTTGAAATGGTAACTTCTAGTTCGGTGCTCTCATCACTGGTGCTATTAAAACTAACCTTTTAAACTATGCAAATGCAACATCACACTTATCAGACCATTGAAATTCCACATTACCAGTTAAAGCATGTAAAGGTGCATCTATTCTTGAAACATTTTCTATGAATCTGCGATAGTAACCTGCACAACCAAGGAAACTACGTACCTTGGTTTGTGTACAAGGTGTAGGAAAATTAAGGATTACCTCTATTTTTGTTGGGTCTACCTTGATTCAATTTGCAGAAACATAGTGTCCTAGTACCACACCTTTAGTCATCATCATATGACATTTATCATGAATCAAACATATTCTGGTAGCAATGCATCGTTCCAATACCTTCTCCAAATTGCTTAAATCTTGATCAAAGTCAGTGCCATAAGGGGTAAAATCATCCATGTAAACTTCAAGTCCTTCATTAATTAAATACAAAAATATGCTTAAAATAGCTCTCTGGAATGTAGCTGGAGCATTACATAATCTAAAGGAAAATACTTAATATGAGAAGGTACCTTAGGGACATGTAAATGTAGTTTTATCTTGGTCTTCCGGAGTAATCTGAATCTGATTATAACCGCTAAAGCCATCTAGGAAGGAGAAAAATTACTTTCCTGCTAAAGTATCAAGGACCTGATCAATAAAAGGTAGCAGAAAATGGTCCTTCTGGGTATATTTATTGAGCTCTTTGTAGTCTACACAGATTCACCACTTACCATTATTTTTAGGGACAATTACTAGTGGAGATACCCACTGGCTGTCTAAAATAGGATATATGAAATCTACATCCAACAGTTTCTGTAATTCTTCTATGACAATGTCCCTTAGATGAGGGTTTAATCTTAGTTGGGGTTGTAAGATGGGTCAGGCATCTTTTTAAATATATATATGATGTGTACATAGTTGGGGATCAATTTCCTTCATTTCGGGATACTCCTACGCAAAATCCTGCTGGTATTTAGAAAGGATCTGAATCATTTTTTTGTTTTTGTTGTTCATTCAAATTGGCGTTAATATTCAAAAAGTTTCCTAGTGTGATTTCAACTATAATGATGTTATGGACAACAGTAGTGGGAATCTGTTGCTCCATCAATTATTCCAAAGGATCTCCCCGTGCTTCATTATCTAAAACAACTTTTAGCATTTGGCATGTTGGGTTTCCTATAACAGTTGGGTTGTTAATGAAGCTATTGATCACATCATCTTCCAATTGGTTTTTGAGCCCAAGAGATTCTTCTAGTGTGAGAGGAGATCGTATGTTTTCTTCTGGATATCTAGGTGGTTTTAATTGTTGATGTATGGTAGGTAGACCTAGTTTAGCCGAAGGATACAATATAAGGTTCTTTATAGCATTTCCTCTAGCAATTGTCATGTTTCATGTGAGACATCCTATGTATGCATTTGTCATTGCTAGCCATGGTCGTCCCAATATTAACAGGTGTCCATGTAGTCTACTTCTTGGGTTGATAACTAGGAAATCAACTGGGTACTCCCAAGAGTCGACTGAGATTGCTATGTATTGTAATGTGCCGACTGGTTTAACCATCGATCTATCAACCAATTCTAACATAGTTTAAGTAGGTTCGAAGGAGGTGATACAAAGGACATTATAGGTCTCGATGGTAAGAATATTGATGGCTTCCCCCAAATCCACCAGTGTATTTGAAAAAAAAACAACCCTGTATCTGGACAGTTACCATGAGATTCCCTAGTTTTGTGTATTTTACTAGCTCCTGCTTGCCTAGAATAATATTAGATAGAGCTCCTACCATGTGAAAATTTGATGGATTCTTAATTTTCTTCTGGTCTTCTTCCCACATAATTCTTTAATTGTTTTTTCATAAATACAAATATCTTGTAAAACTTGTAGGAGTCGAATTTTAACACATAGATTATTTAATTCCCCAACGATATCAAAGTTGGGATATACGACTGGTTTTTCTTTCATTATCCTCTCGGGAAACGAGGGAGAAGAAATTACGTCTTTATCAGGATTTTGTTTCTCGACTGTGTTTTGCCCCTATTTTGTTTCTTTTGTTATGACCATAGTCGATGGTTTTATTGTTGGTTTTCTATCATTCTCATTCTCTTGTTCTTGATGAATGTCACTTTCCTCAGGAGAAATTACATGCCCTGATCTCAACTGGAGTTCGTTGCACCCTACAAAGTTTGTTTCACCCTCCAAATTATCGACAATTTTCACGAGTTGGACTGGTCTATTATTAGGATTCGGGTTGGGTTGAGCTGGTAATTGATGGCACATTTGAGGTTGGTTATTTTGGGGCAACTGAAGTGGAGCTTGTAAAGTGGGTTGAGCTTGAGGAACCATTCCTATAGGTTGATTGGTCAGTCCCATGGGGCACTACCAGTTTTGAGTCCAACTGGGGGCTTGGGAAACCGTGCTAATCCACTGTGAAGGATAGGGGTGATTATTGGAATTCTTCCAAAATGGGGTAGAGTATTGCAAGTTGGGCCAAATAGGATTGGAAATTGGTTGATTTGGCCAGTCTGCAGTAAGATATTGTTGGGGTTGCCAGGTGGGGTTAGAAAATGGTTGGCCCTACCATGTGTTTCCATAATTATGATGTTGATTATATTGTGCAGGAAAGAAAGAAGAATGATATTGTAGCTTACCTGGGGGGCGAGCCTGCCATTGGTGACGCTGAGCCATTAAATATACCCGTTCTGTTTCTTCTTCTACTTCTTTAAAGACAATTTTTAGTCCCGGGAGTGATGGACATTGATATGTCACATGGTCTTTGGCACAAATGGCAGGTACGAACCACGTCCAAAGGACACTCTCTTGAACCATGTTTCCTTCTGCATCATGGACAAAATATAGCCAACAAATTTTCTGCTTGTTTCTGTTTAACCTGCAGAACATCCAATTATATAGTCAGAGTATCCAAAATGTCTGGTTTAAAAGTTTCTAAAAGATTACCAATTTCTGCTCGGGTGACACTCCTGCAAGTAATGTTGCTACTTCTGGTGATGGGGGTTCATATTCCCAATCCAGTTCGTGTACTACTGCACGAACACCTCATACACAATTGGACAATGTCATCATATGTTTCTTGATAAATATCACATTTTCCCATCAAATTTAATGTCTTTACCCATTCATCTTTCATACCTTTTATTAGAGTGGCTTTAAGTACCTCACCTGGTAATGTACCGTAATGTGATATCTACAGGTTATATTGAAATATTTCAACATATTCTTCTAGTGTTTCATTTTCTTTTGCAATCATTTTAAAGATTTCATCCTTTAAATCCCTGGTTCTACACTAGTCTTGATATTTCATAAGGAAGGCTTGTTTCATTTCATCCCATGAATTTATAGTTCCTCCCCCTAGTCCCATAAACCATCGTAAATCTTATCCTTTCAAAGTGGAAGGAAATAGCTTTAGTTTCTGGGGTTCAGAGGTATAGTCATAGCCTCTACACATGACACAAATCTCGAATAAGAACGCGTCAGGGTCCTATGAGATCAATCCATTGAAGGATGGAATATTCTGTAGTAGAATGAATTTCATTGGGGCATTAGCAACCAAATCAACTATAGGATATTCCAAAGTGGAAGTCTGAGGCCGCGACTGATTTTGTTGTGCCATTTGGTCAAAAATGTGGCAATAGCCTTCAGGGATTTCTTGGTCTGGGTGTTCTACTCAAGGTGGTTGATTAGTTGGTCCCTTAGGAGATTTAATCACACTACCTATGTCTGGGATTTTAGGTATTCCTTCTCCTGCTAGAATCACATGAGATCTAGTTTCGGGTGGTGGTGGGTTTGCCTCAGCAATTCCACTGGTCTCCCCTTCTCCTTCTTTCAAATTACAAGAATTTCCCTTGCCTAAAGGACTAAAAAGTGGAGTGTGTCTATTTTGAAAAATCTGTTAAGTTCCTTCAATTCTGCTATGAACCTCAACATGAGTTGCAGTTGGTGAATTTGCTTCTTGAGGGGCTCGAGTGGAACCTTTTCGAGGTCCAACTGAGGCTTGAGATTCAACTTTTCAGATAATTTCGTATATGAAAGTGCTCCTTCTAGGGGGCATCGGGCCTTGGGATTTTGTATCTTTTGGTAAGGGTTTTTGTTTTTCAGGTTCTTTCTTCTTAGTCATACACATCGACACAAATTATATACACCTATATAACCGCTATGCATCAACGAAAGATGGGTTTTGGTACAAGCATTTTACTTGTTGCCTATGTAGTTTATTACATTTCGTTTTCAATAATTGATCCTTCAGAGATGAAACCTATACTATCTTTGAGATTCTCCTCGACAACGACACCAAAATGTTGGGCTCCGAATATTTCCTAAAAAACACCTTAGTCTGAGATCAATTTATCAACCGAGGATTCAACTTTTCTCTCAAGAGTGTTAGCAAAGTTTATGCAGATAGTTGTAGAGGTTTTAAATCGTGTAGATAATTCAGTTAAAACAAATCCGAGTCTATCTAAATTACTACAATAATCAAGTTCTTCATGTATTAACTACAAACTCTTAAACTAATAACTCAATCAACACAAAAATGTTCTGAGCAAAAACACACCATAAATCAAATCATCAATCAATTACTGAATTCGTTCATCAATCTAAGGAACCACAGTTTAGTCTATGAAAACACTTAATGAATCAATCTCTTCAATGCTTAATTAATCTATTGGAAAGGAACAACGATCTACTGAATATTTAAGAAGGAACAACAAATGCAAATTAAACGAAAGGAACAACAAATGGGAATTTGATAAAAGGAACAAAGAATGTGAAATGAACAACAAATGATAATTTAAATGAAAGGAATTCACAAGGGATAAATTAACAACAATTGGAAATGGAACAACAAACGATAATCTCCAAATGGAACATATATTCTTTGCAAATGGAACAACATAACCAATTCATAAAAGAATCAACACATTAACGAGTCTATCTTAACTGTTTAAAGGAATATCTAATCACAGAATTATAACAGAATTGACAAGATTATAGATGAGACAGTAGCTCATGTCGACTGGGCCCACGGTCTTTAGAATATACTTCTATGAAAAACTCAGTACACATACGCGATCAAAACACTTGAAGCTTTCATTAATTCCATAAATGGCAAGTCATTTACAATGGTATTGTTGTACAAAGTATCAACAATTTAAGAGATCTCAATTCTTGGTTATCTCTCTATTGCTCACTATCCTTTATATATTACAATGAGATAAGTAAATTAAGCTATCTTGAGGATTGAGAGAACCTCAAGATTGCTTTTACTATTTATGAAGATTGCAAGATAAAAAGTCAATCTTCCTTTGAACCATTTTGTGCCTGATTTCTTCGATCTTCAATGGCCTGTGCATCTTCATGATCTTCTTAATTATCTTTAGTTAACAACAATTGTCCATTTCTACATAAAATAAAAAAAATTCAAACCAAAGTTTAGAAAATATCTAATATCATTCAATATTATTTCCTAAAGGTTTTTTAACCATTTTCTTCCCTAATTACTTAAAATTAATAGAAAAGTCAACAAATAATATATCACAAACCAAAGTAAATGGGAGAATATTTATACCTTTTTCTCAACCCAACACCTTATAAGCTCAACAAGGAGTGCATTGAGAAGGTGCATAGAGTGCATTGGATCAACAATTAGACAAGTGTTGAGAATGCCTGAGGACTCAGACAAGTGCAAGGTCAGTGCAGGAAGTGAACTTGTTTCAAGTTCTAAAGATCAGAAGGAGGAATGACAACAACCACTGGATCAACTAATAAGAGTACATTTGGACCGTTATATCAGAGTCAAGAATAGATGTGGAGTGTGCAAAGAGGAGGAACAGATGGAAAAAGATCTGAAACTCTAGAGCAGAGGCACTCCAAGAGTTTGCAGACAAGGAGAGAGTGAGATCACCGAAGCTCTGAAGTCCAGAGGAGATCTTGGTCATTGGTTGCCAGGAGGTACGTGTCAATAGATTGAAGCTCTGGGGAATGACACTCTGGGAGATTTCAGTCGCGTAGTGTGAAAAAATCTCGAATCTCCAAAGAGTGGAGTAGATCGTAACCGTCCATTGCGAAGGACACGTGGGGAGAGATCTAAAAATCTGAAGGTTTAACATGTAACATCCCGCTCTGGCGCACTGACAAAACTTATTCTTTGAGGACACTTGCTCGCAAGTGATCTGGATTCTTATGATGATGAACCACTTAACCTTGATGATGATGCGTCATGATTGATGATAGGATGTTTTACTATTGCTATATACATGTGCTATTGACTCAGTTTCATTGAGTGTGCAGGGTTTCGGACCTTGAGGATGCAAAGGCATCGGTGGAACTCCCTTGGACTCCGGATTGAGTCAGGGAGTGGTCTATTTGAGTTGTTTTCATTTACAGTGATATTGTGTGGTTTTGATGATATGCTATTGATTTCATGATATGTTGTTGACA
>ML776585.1:325547-341263 GCA_009831015.1 Picea engelmannii | reverse complement strand
ATGTTATTGATGTTGAAATCGTGGAATTTTTATGGCATTTGTATATTCGGCAAATTTCGGTTCTGCAAGATTGTGTGAGTTGTTCTGGCAAATGTAAAAATTTTACCGCCGTTTTGGCCTTGAGAAGAATATAGTTTGTTGGGCGTTTTTGGGAACGCACGGTGACGATAGGAGGTCGTTACACATGCACAAACTAAGAATCACAGGTGCTTCATACGCAAATAATGTGGAGCAGTTGCATAGAAATTATAATAGAATCAATGTTTTGCATATAACGAAAAAGGTGAAACCGATGCGTAATAATTTGATCTTATCTAAACACACCAGGGAAGGTTGGTTAAGAGCACACCAGTGTGCTTTTACAATAAACACACCGAAAAAAAACCTCCACTATTACCTCCACCCGTCGATTTTTTTTTTGTTATATGGAACATTTGTTAAAACATCCACTTCAAATAGCGGAGGTTTTTAAAAAAAGAAATCCAAATCTCATGACACGAAAAACCTCCACTACAAGACATTTTCCTTGTAATGTTGTGATTATATTTCCTTCATTTCCATTTCCACTGCTTCATTTTTGAGCTTATACACCAATCCATTGGCCTTTCTACAAACATGCGATGGTGTTGTTATTTCTATGGAATATGATATGTTTTCAATCTACACTAACTTTTCTAAGAGTATCAAGTTTGAGGCGACTCTTTCAAGTTTCATGCCTCGTAGAATATTTGTGGGTGCTTGGATTATCACTACAGAGTTACCCTCCACAATGAGGTTGTTATATCAAATTTATGGGATTAGTTCTAGTCCCTTCACTAGATTTTCCAATACAACTGCATTGTTTTTGTTGTTTCCCATCCGAACAATATATATACATAAAATTTACCCTATCTTGTCCTTGAAGGCTCCTCCTACTCCTTCTAGCCCTAGATTCCCTTTGGCTACTCCATTAAAATTTATCTTGATGAATCTTGATGGAAGTTGTGTCCAAACATTGAGTGAGACCTTTTGATTTATAGTAATTCACCATGAAGGTAGGAAGGGAGATTGGTAAAGATTCCATTCAAATAATATAAGTTTTTCCACCCCTTGTAGGTATTCATCTTCCTCCAGCCAACGAAATGAGCTTATGGATTCTTGGATGCTTTCTTGGGTGTTTTTCCAACCATCTTCTATGGTCCTATATTGTTGCTTGAATATCCTTCAATTTTTTTCCTTCCATATTTCCCATAGCAACAAGCCTGGGAATACATTCCAATCTCTATTTACAATTGGATTGATAAATGTGGACTCTAACATTTATCTAATGTATCTATAATGTTTCCCCTCATCCATTCGGACCATCATAATAAATATACCCCTACATCCCACAATGTTGAAACCTCAAAGAATTCATTGAAAAAATTCTCTTCCATTTCTTCCACTTGTTTACATAAAGCACAAATCTAAGGCCCCATGAATACCCTTCTGATGAGCCTCTCCCATGTCCTAGTTTTTTTACTGGATAGGAGCCAAATGAAGGTGGAAACCTTAGGCTAGATCTCTGAATTATAAATGGTGTGCCATATTCCTTCTTTGTGATGGATAGTGTGGTTAGCTTCCAATATATAGGCACTCTTCACATTGAAATTGTTGTTCCCCTATGAGACCCACCTTATAATGTCAAGGCCCATTTGCACTATGATTATTCTGATATTTATACATTTTTCCATGGTACTCCTTTCCTCAAATGACAACTCTTCTAGTAATTCTCCCCCAAATTTCCAATCATCAAATGAATTAGTCATCAACTTGTTTATGTTCTTTCAATACTATCTCTCCCTATGCCATGTTTATTCTTAGAACTTAACTCTGGTTGATTGTACTACATCCTAGGTTTCCAATTTAGACTCTATTTTCCAAGAATTCTCCCCAAAATAGGTAGAGGGGCCCTCCATGATTTCCCAAAAACTATGATGTTGGACGAGATATTTCCTACTACAAGCATTGTTCCATATAAGAGAGTATGAGAAGGTGGAACCTAGATGAGTGGGATATTCGTTTGGGAAATTATTGGCATATTCATTTCTCCAAATATTTCCCCATAAAGCATCCTTGTTTTGACCCATATCTACTATAATTTAGCATCTAACACCTTATTCATGACTATTGGGTCCTTGATCCCCAATCCTCTAGAGAACTTATGGAGAAAAACTATGTCCCAAGAAACTAGAACCCATTTTCACTCCTTATTAGGTCCTCCTTGTAGGAATTTTCTTTGGATAGAGATGATGTATTTTAGGATTTTTTCAGGGGATTCTAAAAATGATAAGAGGCAGAGGGGCATGTGAAGAACACACTTTATTAATGTGATTTGTCTCAATAGAGAAATTAATTTGAAGGTACAATAGGATAATTTTTTTTCAATCTTAGAGACGAGGTTTTCCCAAGAAATGTTTCGTAGATGATTCTATAATAGAGGGGCACCTAGGTATTTGGAAGGAAGGGATCTTATTTGAAAACTGAAAAATTCTAGAAATATTTCTCTAGATTCTAAATGGAGTATTAGTGAAGAAAATTTGGGATTTATATTTATTTATCATAGACCCAAAATCTTACAAGAAAGAGTCAGAGATAACTTTGAAGGATCATGCCTCTCGGAATACAAGGTCCCCATGAGTAGGTTATCATGCACAGGTTGAAAGTGGTAGATGGGTTTTGAAGAGAGGGGAAACATGATACCTTTTAAATTATTCCTAGTTAATGCCAATTTCAAGCTTCTTCTCAATCCTTTTGCAGACAAGATGGAGAGAAAGGGAGAAATCGGATCCCCTTACTGAAAAACTTTGGAAGGATTGAATGTAGCAGAGGGAATCCATTAACAAGGATGGAGAAAAAAGTATTGGATACAAAATTCCTCACCCAACTTATCCATTCCTTACATAAACCAAAGTCCATATGCATTTTCTCCAAGAATTCCCAACTAATCTTGTCATATACTTTTGATGTATCCACCTTGATTAACATACATGTAGATTTGGAGCTTTTTAGAGAGTGGATGGCTTCATGTGCTAGGATGATTCCATCAAGTATCTACCTACCTTCTACATACCATCCTTTCTCTAGAGAAATTATTTTTTTCATAATGTGTTTGAGTTTGTTTACAATAATATTGGAGATTATATTGTATATAGCATTACATAAATATATGGTATTCAATGTTTCTACGAAGTTAGGATTATGATATTTATGAATCAATGTGAGAAATGTCGAATTAAAATCTTAAACTATATTACCTAAAGTTTAGGAGTCTTCAACAACCTGTCAAACTGCATTGCCTACTATATGCCAGTAGGCCTGGAAGAATTTAGTGGTGAATCCATTTAAGCCTAGAGATTTTCTAGTTGGCATGTCTTTGATCATCCTTGAAATTTCATTGAATGACATGGATCACATGAATCCTAAGTTCTACTCATGAGTTACCAAAGACATAATTGCTTGAATGATGTATGTTGTTTCTACCTCTCTATATACTAGTTGTTTTATGAGGGTCTAACTATACTGTTCTTTCATTTCCTTCTCAATATCATCATCTCTCTCAAAGAATTCACTTGAAGAGGGGAAGAGAGATATTATATGATTTCGATTCATTTTATTTATCATAGAGTTGTGGAAGAAACATGTAGTTTTGTCCCCATCCCTAAGCCATCGGAATTGATATTCTTTCCTCCATGGGGTCTCCTCTTATTTATCTCTAGTGTCCAGGTATTTTTGTATTTGGAATTCCTTTTCTACTAAGTCCTTCAATCTTCCTTCCTACATGATTTTTCCTTGGATTTGTTCCATATCCTTCTCTAACTATTATTGTTCTTGGAAGATATTTCTAAAGATTACCTCTTTGTTCCACTTTTTGATATTTCATTTAACCTACTTAATCTTTTGTTGTATATGAAACATCTTGTATCCTATTATTGTGTCATCTTTCACCCACCAAAGTTGTAAATTGGCCATGAACTCTAGGTGGTCCAACCAAAATTTTTTGAATCGAAAGGGATTTGGTTTCAAAGATGAATTACTATCCCAAGATATGCATATTGGCCAATGGTATGATCCTATAAAGGGGAGAACCTCCACAAAGAAGGAAAGTCTAGTTTGAAAGAGTGATACTGACATGAGCAATCGATCTAATCGAACTGCAATTTGATGATTCCCTCATCGCTTGTTATTCCAAGTGTGACATATGTTGTTGGTCTGGATGTCCACTATTCACATATCTTCAATAATTTCTCTAAATATTATGCCATTATAATCTAACCTTTTCTAACCCCATGCCTCTCTTGGAGTGACAATATCATATTGAAATCACCTCCCAAAATCCAATGCTTCCCCTAATAGAGGTTCCTGATCATTTTCAATGTGTCTAGAAAGAGGACTTTGAGTATAGGAATGGAGGGGCCATAAACATTTGTAATAAATACCTTCTGTAGAGTTTTCCTCAATCTATATTTTGTTGAGATGTGATTTTATATATTGACACAATCTTGTATGGTAATTAGAATTGAGTCCTAAATAAAATAAATCCCCTGCCACCTCCACCTCACTATACCTCTAACATGTTTTTACTATGTTGATCATGGTGCCCTTGTCGCATTTAGTTTCCTAAATTAAAAAAACTACATGTTTTTCATGTACTATGCATTTCCTTAGAAAGAATTTCATTCTAACAGATTTAAGGCCTTTGATGTTCCATGATAAAACCTTCATTATTAAACCTTGGAGTGGGATGAGGAGTACTTTTCTGGTAGTCCTATTGCTTGGATAGAGTTAACTAGTAGGGCTCCCTCTTCCTCTATTTTTTTCTTTAATTTCTTGCATTCCTTCTTGTTCTCTTTGGTGCTCATTTTTTTCTATTATTCCAAGGGATTGGTTTGAATGCCTAAGCCTCATATGGGGTTATTTCCCTGTGATGTGCTAATCAATTTTCTAGATTGCCTCATGCTATCTTTCCATAACCGTTGAATCTAAGGGATATATAGATCAAATAGAATTTGTTCTCCGTGGAGAATTATCAGGGAAGGTATATCCAGTTCTACCTATGCTTCATCCATGATATCCTATTTCTCCTCATCCTTTGAGTCCTATAGGGTTCCTCCTTATAGATCTGTGTCTTATTCTTCCACATTTCTTTTCGTATTGCGTGGGGTTAGGATCAATTGGTTTTTTTTTCAATCATTTTTATTTCTCAATATTTATCTTCATTGGATCTCGCTTAGTGGGGGAACTGATTGCAATGTCCTTTATTGAAGCAATTTCCTTCTCCCTCTATGAGATATACATGTAACTATTCTTATTGGATATTGGGGATATGGGTATAGTATTAGTATTCTTCCTACCATATTTCCTTTTAGTGGGGACTTTAGTGAAACCCTCCTAATATGCGATCTCTTTTCTTTTGTCGACATTTTTTGTAGCATTGACTAGACAATCTCGAAAAATATTTATGTGCTCATGGAATATATAAAAAGAGAATGCGATTTGTTTGTAATTAAGGGTTTGCACCCATTTTGTGTCTTGAAAACTTATGCATATTGATTCTAGGAGAGCCCTGGAGACATTCATATAGACATAAATATGCACATATGAAGTGTATCATCCTATTTTTGTGAGCTCTGAGGTTTTGATGAAAGGTCACAGGGTATTTCCTATACCTTATGATGTTTCCTTCTCCCATAACTCATAGGGTAATGAATACTAATGCAAGAGAATCCTACCTCTGAAATTAAGCACATTTGGCTAGGCCTAGGGGTGTTGATTTTAATTGTTTAATTGTTGGAAATTCCTATGTTTTAAGGAATTCTAGAAAGCTTGTATTAGTTGTGTTAAGGATTGGAATGCATTGTAATTAGTTATGTCTTGTTAAATAAGATATGAAGAGATTGTGAGAGTTAGAGAGATCCTAAGAGTTGTTGTTGAGAGTATTGTGGATCTAGAGAATCCAAAGGATTTGCCAGTTGAGGAAATTATGGATCTGAACCAATTACGGTTTCAGAAGCTTTTGTATAAATGATTATAAATATAAAAATCATAGAGAGGCCATCCATTGAGTAAATTGTGCTAGAGAGTGAAATTGAGAGAGTCCATTAGAGGAGAGAGGCCATATGTAAAGTTTATGTACAATATTTGAGTAAAGAAAACACTATATTCCAGTGTTAATTAATGTTTAAAATATTTGTTATGATTAAGAGATATTGGTACCTATGTAATATTGATAATTGTTATATGTATGGAAGAGTTGCAGGTGTCTTTGATTGTGGTTGTGGTAGAAGAATTCCATTTCAAAATCGTGTATGTAGGTTTCAGAATTGGATCGGTGGTTGTAGAAGAAGAAACCAATTGGAAACCCTCATAGTCGAGAATTAAGGGCCAACGATCTTTGATCACATCTTAGATCATTGAACCTAATTAGTTTGATCGTAACTAAGTATTAATCCCAAAATAATAGAGATGATGGTTATTGGCCGTCAGATCCTTATCAGGATCCATTGTAACCATCATATCATGTCAAGCTAATTCCCTAAATCATGAATCATCAGATAGGTTGATGACACACAAGAACCATTGAATTGTGGATCAATGCAGAAGAAGTGCCTTGAACCATCAGATCATTTCCATAGTTAATCATGACTATCGATAGATGCCCAGAACTTCCATTAAGGTTCATAGAAAGCACATCTACATGTGAAATCACATCTTAGACTGAGAATTTAATGGTCATCAAGAGACCACATGGAGATGATTAAGTGGAGAAGCCCATCGAGGTATTTTGGATTCCAAAAGGAATAAGGTACGGAGTCGGTTTCATTGGAGTTCTAGATCAACGGTTCTGGAGGAGGACACTTGGTAGTAATCTGTTAGTGCTAGACCCATCGGAGTTCATAAAATCCGACCATTGGAGTTCCTAAATTTGAGACACTCTGAAGGATGAGTCCAATGTACTAAGAATTGGGTATAAGTCTGAGGTTAATTTCTAGTTGTTGGATCGTAGGGTAGGTGCATGGGAGTTGTTGAATCCAGTTGATAATCCATGGAAGAATCTTTACCATCCACTCAACATTTGATTAAGTCCCAACATATAATGGAATCGGAGGAAAATTGCGCCATAGAGAAAGATACACTCGTCCATCAAACTATATTGTTGAGAGATATCCACCATTGATCGTGATCCGTCATCAGATCCTATCACACAATTTGACTCTGAATACATTACTCTGAAACGAGACCTGATCATCGATCCATAAATGTGATCAATGGTATGGAGAAAACCTTGCATGGGAAATTAACTTGAAGTTTAATAGGATGGACCTTCCCTGAGGTTGGTATTTGAAAACCACCTAGTGGGCACGTGTTAGGCATCAGAGTCACAGTGGTACCCATGGAAGTGGTTTTGGAAACCACACTCGAAACCCCAATCCAAAGAAGGAGAAAACCACCTTTGGCAAGTGGTAAAATGCCAACGATAAGCACCATTTGGTCGAGCCCCCAGTCATATCCTTTGATCATATGGATGACAAGCACTAAGGAGTTAGAATTTAAGAAAAAGGATTATCCGCATAACCATTAGTCACATGAATATAATGGATAGTAGTTAGCGTTGAGGATTAAGCACAATGTCTCAACATTTGGTCCCGTGAGGAAGGGCTACTATTGTAGATTATAGAGATAAGAGAAAGCAGATTGAATTTGAAGTTGCAACAAAGTTTTATAACTATGAACTTGTAGAAAAGATTGACAAAGTGTTTTGTGGAGATCCTTGGACAACCCCGTTGTGGGTTTATCAAGCAACAAATCGTTTGGTAGGTTTCCATACTATGGGTATTGACTAGTAAGTTCATCAAATACAAAGAGATCCACACTAGGGATTTTGTAAAATATTCTCTCTAGGATAAATCTCTCCATCCAATACGTCATATGTAGACCTATCGAATTGAAATAAGGACCTTCCTCTAAGACTCATTCTTTATCTTTATTATAGGATAATATAGCTATGAAAAATCCTTTATAGCCTAGTTTTAGATTGATTTTCCATTTGGGTTTCCATTTGGAAGCCACCCATCCCATGAGTGTTTTCTTAGAGGGACAGATGCCCATAAATTTACCAATAATTGTGTGATATTTCATGTATTAAATGTAGATTCCAATGTGTAATGAGGTAACCTCATACCTGTGATTTCTCTTTATTTTGGCCAAATAATCATTCTACATATTGCCTTCATGTTTCTTCTTTGTTAGACCTTGTTAATCTTGGTCGGGTTCGATAGTACGATGCTTTCCTACCTCATCCATTTCTATTGTTGTGGTTCTTAGTGACACTTGTCTTGTGACCATATCATTGAAAGACCACATGTCTAAGTCTAAACCTGGCTAAGAAGTAATCATCATTGCATACTTACAAGATCTACTACAACTTACTACGACCCTATGGAACCCAACATTGAAAACCATATAGAAAGAAACATAAGGTCAATTTTGCATTTCACCTCACTTTCACCTCTCATCGCTACCCAATAATCACTAACCCAATGTGAATATTAATCTCCACTTAATAATCATATGTTTTTCCTCCAGCGCTCTTACCCAAACAAATTTCCTATTTTTTTCATATAAATGTTTAGGMTATCAAAATATTTAAAAAAAAAAAAAAAAAAACCTTTAATCTCCCTTTCCTTCCTTTAAAARGCATTAACCCCAATCATACAAACATATTATTATTGTTACAAATTTTGGAAGTTTKCATTGTTCACATACACATACACATACACTTTATTTAGCTTTTGATGAAAAAAACATTTTTATTAKTATTACGTTTATATATTCAATATAAATTTGAGTTTTAAACTTATGGTGTTAAAAAATATTTTATTATTTATTTAATTTCTGATGTAAAAAATATTATTTAATTTTATAATAAAATATTTTTTTAAATTTAACTACTCATATATTAATAAATGTAAAAAAAGTCTCATGTTTATTAAGATATTATTAAGATATTGTACGTTCATCTTGCTCCTCATATTTATTAAGATATTCTACGTTGATTTTGTTTATTATGATATTGTACGTCGATTTTCTCTGAAAGTGGCTTTAATATTTTTTAAAAACCACATTTTCTAATTTGATTTTTTATAATTATATTTTATATTTTATATTTACAAGTTTCCCTTTTTTTTTTCTTTATATATAATTTTGGTTCAATTTTATTTTTTCATCCACTAAGTTTTAGTTTTTTTTTTATAATTATCTTTTAATAATTAATTTTTAATTTTAATTAATACAATATTTAATGTTAATTATTTTATAATTAAAATTATTTTATGGATATTTTAAAATAAATTAAATTAAGAGTCGATTGAAGACAATGGAGGATAGGATTCAAGAAATGGAAAAACAAAAACTATCAACCCAACGAGAGGTTGAAGGAAATCACAACTTGAGAGATAGGATTAAAGAACTAGAAGAAAAATTGATCAACAATTTGACCCTCGGTGATCTAGAAAACAACGTGGATATAAAACTCATCAAAGAGGAAATGAATAGTCTAATCAAACTGGACCATAAGCATAATAAAAGAACCTTGAACCTCATCATGTTTTGTATAAAAGAACAACAAGAGGAGGATACACTAGCAATAGTAAAAGAAGTATTAAAAAATAAATAAAAAATTGAAACAACTTACCTCGTAGAAGCAAAGAGGCTAGGAAAAATAATTGATCATAAAGATAGGTTGATCCATGTCAAAGTAAGTTGTAATGACCATAAAGATAGCATACTTAGTAAATCTTCGAGCTTAAAAGGGTATGGAATATTTATAAAAGAAGACCTCATTCCCGAATACCAAGTTAAATTAAGGAAGTAAGTTCAAAAGGTAAAAGAAGCCATGAAAGAAGGAAAATGGGAAATAATTAGAAATTGAAAAGTTATTGTTAAGGATAGAGACCAGAAGGATAATAATAAATAGGAATTTGGGAAACATATCCTTTTTTGGAACTTTCGTGGATTTCCATGGCGCAAAGGTCCTATGATAAGTTGGATCTTGAGTGATATTGATATTATTTGTCTAGTTGAAATTTGGGAGCATGAAGAGTCTAAGGTCCCTAACATAGAAGGATTTTTCTTATGGTTGGCATGGAACAAAAATTACTACCATAGAGGGATAGGAGGCATAGCTTGTTATATTACAAAGAGCATTTCTCCTCACATTCAACTTCATAAGATTGACCCATTGAAACAGTACATTCAGATATAAATGTCAGACATCAATGCTAAGAAGATGTATATAGAAATTTGCTATTTTGCACAGATTAATTCTACTTTTTATAATAAAAATAATCTAGATAGAAATTGTCTATATAATAATTTAGAACAAGATATTTATAGTTTGAAAAATGAAGCTAATATCCTCCTTCTAAGAGACTTTAATTCTATGACTATAATTAACCAAGATACTCTATTAAGAAATGATTCCAACCATAATCCTTTATTGTTAGATGAGGACCTTGTTCTAGATAATAGCTACAAAAGAATATTTAAAGACCTAACTGATAATTTTTTTGGTATTGAGCTATTCAAGCTTTGCAGCTATCAAGACCTATTATTTTGCAATGGAGTAATGAAGTGGCCAAACTCTGACCAGAGGACTTGTATTCATGGGACAAATAGTAGTGTCGTAGATTATGTGATATATGATGTCCATGTTTCCAACCAAATAGAAACTTTTGACCTTTTAAATGACCATGAACCTGACTCTGATCATACACCTTTAACCCTAACTCTAAACTTTGCCATGCATATGAGCGCCATTGAAGATAATTCTAATAATCAAAGGAAATTGTTATTTGACAAAAGTAAATTTGATCTTTTCTTAAAGGATTTGAATAGTGAATGACATATCCTAACTTATAAACACAACATTGAATACATCTATCATAATTTTACAACTACCCTTTCCACTTCTATTAAATATTTGTCTTTTGAGGTGTCTTTTAAAAATAATAATAGAACGACCAACCATTGGTATGATAAAGAATGTAAAATTGTTAGTAAATCCATTATGGATTATTCTAACGAGTCCTTAAAACTCGATAAGATCAATACATACAAATCTCTAATTAAAAGGAAAAAAAATGTTTTATATCAATAAAAGGCAAGAGCATATTTCACAACTATCTAAGCTTGATCCTAAGAAGTTATGGAGGAAAATTCTAATCTGCAATACTAAAGAAAATAATATAATTCCTCTAATTCCATGGACACCATTCTTATTGTCTCTACAGAGGATAAATTTTTTTTGTTTGGATGACATAGAGTTCGAGGTTAAGCGACTTGCAAATGGGAAAGATAAGGACATTGAAGGCTACCAAGATGAAATTTTTAAAATCAGAGGGATTATCCTCATCCCTCACATACACAAGCTCTTCAATTTAGTAGTTAAACAGGGCTTCCCTAAGCCTAAATGAAAAGCCTCATTGTTCCTATTTTTAAAAATGGGGATAGAAACATTCCCTCTAATTATAGGACCATTATGATTATCCCGATTTTAACCAAGCTTTATCGAATTATTTTGGAAAAGAATATTAGCCTTTGGCTAGAAAGTCATGGTAAAAGAGCTAAAGGTCAGGACGGGTTTAAGAGATATCAATCCAGTTATGGACCATCTTGTTACCTTTAGGATCATTTCAGAGGAGTTCCACAATAATAAAACCAATATTTTGTGTTTCTTTGTTGACTTTAGAAAAACATTTGACACGGTCCCCAGGAGAAATCTTTGGAATAGGTTGGAAGAGATAAAATTTCCTTTCAAGTTGAGGGATAGTGCAATAAGGATGTATGAGAAATTTATTTCCAAGTTTAATAACATCAATGACTGGTTGAAAGAGACTAACTGTAGTATTGGAGCCAAGCAATGGTAGCCCTTGTCCATTACCCTTTTTGCCATATACATTGACAAATTAGAAGATTGCTTGGAAGAAGCAGGTTGTCGCATCCCTACTCTCACTGGTATAGTCATCAATATTCTTCTTTATGCTAATGATATCGTTGTTATGGTGAGGTCCCCATGATCTTGAAAACCAACTAAGAATCCTCAAGGATTTTTGCTGCAATATGGGTATGATTGTTAATACTCACAAGACTAAGTTCATGGTAATTAAATCCAATAATATCACTTATGATACCTTTGTATATGAAAACAACAACTTGGAGGAAGTGACTTCATACAAATATCTTGGAATCGATATTCACCACAAGCTCAACTAGAATTATAGCATTGAAAAAAGGATTATTGGGGGATGGAAAGCTTATTATGGGCTTGAAAACAATTGTATATCAATCGATATTTAGATATGGGATAAGAAGAAAATTATCTTTGAGTCTCTTATTATGTATGTTATTCTATATGGATATGAAGTTTGGGGATGCAGTATCTCTCGAGAATCCTGTAGAAAGATAGAGCAAATCCAAAAGAATTTTATAACCTATAATCTAAAAATTAAGGAAAATACACCCTATCCCATCCTCCTCTTAGTGGAAATCCTTTCCTCCATTGAGATCACAGTTATGACTAGATACCTAATGTATAAGAACAAGTTAAGCAACATGTAAGACAAGAGGCTTCCTAAACTTACTTCAAAATCCAGTCGTAACCACCTCAGACTCAAGCGAGGATGACATAAAGATGCCCTTGCAGAATAAGGATACTGTTAAAAATATCATTAAATCTAAATTGAAGGATAAAATATGGTCTGATAAAGAGTTAGAGGAAAAAACAAAATTATGTTATTATAAGGATGTAATCAACCCTAATCTAGAATATCAAAATTATCTCTCTGTTTTGACAAGCGTAAAGAAAATAATAAGTCTTGCTAAGATAAGAACAAATTCTCACAAGCTCCATAGTGGAACTGGGCATTGGTCAATTCCAAAAATTCCATGGGATGAAAGAGTGTGTCACCTTTGTGACACTAAGAAGGTTGAAGATGAAAAACACTTTCTCTTAGATTGTCCAATCTATACCTAGATTAGATCTCAATTTCAAAATAGTTGTCACACTACCAACCTTCCTATCCTTTTAACTCAACAAAACTATGGTGATCTTGGAAAGCTTATCATAATACTTTTCGATCACATAATTTTTTTTTATAAAGAATTGCAAGTAATACCTACCCTCTTAAGTTTCAATAGACCAAGTTGGTCTATGTGGATGTTAATCATCATCATCATCATCATCATCATCATCATCATATATATATATATATATATATATATATATATATATATATATATATATATATAAACTATGTTATTGTGTCAGTTATTTTACAATTTAGTATATGATATAAATATTATGATATAATGTAATATAAATAAGTGTCATTGTAGTGGCGATGTTCGTCCCAAAAGTTTTTGGTGCATATATTTAAATTCAAACATAAATTTTAATTACAACATTGCATGTCAACATCTTGAAGATGCTTATACCAATATCAAAACTGCAATATCCTATTTAACTATAAATTATGTTACAAATTTTGTTACAAGATCATTCGTTGAAATATTGTTACAAGACATTTCTTATTGTAGATAAAGCATTGAGCTGAAATTGTTGGGAACATGATCCTTCCACCTACCATTTATAAGTCTGACATTTGTCTTCATTAAAACCTTGGAGTTGTCAACTCCACTAGCAAGACAATACCTTCTACAATATAACTTGAGTACAGCTATAAGGCATAAAAACAAAACCATTGAATATTATTAAAAGAAGTAAGTACAAAAACTTATGTACCATACAAGGGATTAATGAAAGTATCTAAATGGCCTACTTGGGGGGTTAGTTAGCGCTCTTCATTTTGAGAATAGGAAAAAGGGCATTAATTTATTCACTAAAAGGAGGAGAAGAAAGGAATTCTAAAGAGCATGGAAATTCTTATTGAACATATTTCTAACTCTTTAAAATTATAAATGAAATTGACCTCTTTCAAGATCTTTGGAAATAAGGAAAGTGAGATTATGAAGTTAGCCATGTTTGAAAAAAAATATGTTAAATTTCTTCTTCAATTACCTTCTTAAAATCTAAAATTGAAGAAAGAAAAATTACCTTCTTAAAATCTAAAATTGAAGAAAGAAAAAATGATCAAAATATGGATCCCAACAAAGAAAAACCAAGTGTTATTATTCATAATGACAATAAAAAATATACTGAAACTAAAAAATTATGATAACCTATTATTTTAATATAAGGCAACAAAATTATTTAAACTTCTTTGTAGCGAATAATAAGTTGAATCAAACAAAAGCCATTAGATTCTATAAACGTGTCCATAGTACAATTTTTAAAGTTGATGGTGTGGTGTCTACTTTCTAATCGAGCGCACACTTGTTCTTACTTCCATTCATGTTGGTCACCCAGTTTGCATGCTCGAAAAAAGTTCTTTTCCATCCACCACATGTTCTCACCAACCACAAATTAGAATCATGTAATACAATTTTTTATGAAGCCCAAAATGGAGTCATAATATATTCCAACATTTATTTATAGATTGCAGAAGCTCAGGCTCAATTCTACCACAAACACTATAGTAAAATGCCTACATTACTACAATTTGCTAGACCAATTTAATATTTGTGCTTGCACTAAAGGAATTCATGCACGACATAGAGTGGTTGGTTGTGTGGCATGTCAAAGTTTTTACTTGAATATTGGTTCTCAACCTACAAACCACGACCTAGCCAAGACATAATATAAATGTCCCCAAGCACAATGAATAGTCTGCAACTACTATAACTAGAAATTATGTTACAAATTTTGTTACAAGATCCCTCAAAAACAAATATGTGGTAGCATTTCACTTCACATCCAATATATGGGATCACATGTATTTATTCCATGCCTCATTGAATAGATGTTGTAGTTATCTAAGATTAAATCTCCAAAGAGAGGTTATCTAAGTTTGGAAAAAAAATTGCATTGTGTGCTAGTTTAACTAATAAAACTCAAAACTTAGGTATAACCTAAGATTGAAAAAATGGCATTTGGTTAGAGCTCCCCAATAAGATATCCAATTGGTTAACCAATCACATGTGACTTCAAAGTAATTTAAATATTATAAAACAATAATTATTTTACTAAGCATAGGTACAATATTAGACACTAAAAAAAATATTTGTAATCGAAGGAAAACTAATGAATGATCAACGATGAATGGAATGCTATAATCCTATCATGTTATAGTCCACAATAACTAATGATGATGATATATATTAATTTTTTATTAATATATATATATATATATATATATATATATATATAATGTTACAAGAATTAAGAAGAAAATTCAAAATTATCAAACAATTTGTGTTAGCACCAAATAGAGCAATGAGAAGAGTTTCAAGTTGCGGTTGATGAATTATTTGAACCCAAGCATGAAGAAAGGACATATTTATGTATATTGTGTTTAATGAATTATAGTATCTGTGTGTTTCGTGCTTATACATAGGCAACACCATTTCTTATTCCACGGAATTTAACGAGGGCCAGAGTGTAACACCCCTCCTAGCTAAGGACATCTACTCAGTCAACTGGTGCAAATATTTTTTTTTTAAAAAGTGTGTGCGCGTGTGCAGAAGGGACAACCCCCTCGACTCTAAGTCAACACTCGAACCGACAGGACGCAGGTAAGACG
>ML776585.1:280361-302850 GCA_009831015.1 Picea engelmannii | reverse complement strand
TTTCAGTTAATATAATATATGAATATGTCCCTTTCCCATAATGATGATATCACATTATTATATGATTCCTTGATCACATGTATAGTCTAGAGTTTTGAACATATTAATCTCTTTGTTGTGATTGGTTTGTGTTGTCGTGATTGAACGACGCAAGAGCATCGTAGCAGAGCGGGGATCAACAGAGATAAGGAGAGCTTTCATAAAGTAAGTATATCATCCTTCTTCTCTTGTCCATTCAATACTTTAGAACTAGGGAAAGAGTAGTATTCTGTCACTGTTTGTTCCAGATCCAGGTGGATCTGGGGAGATCGGTTTGTGTCCGCACTTACGGATTTATCCTAGAACACAAGGCCACTTATGTTCTACTCCATAGAGTGCTTGAGACCCACAGTATATGACTGGTGCACCTCACTACTGGATAACATGAAGAGCCAGTTGACAGAATGAAAACAGGGTGGTAAGAGGAACTTTGGGTTCGCTTCTATCTTATGTAGCTTTTTCTTGGAGCAGGTTCCAAGTTTGGGACCTAGAGTTGAGGTCCTTCCATGAGGACCTCACGATCCATCCATGGCACGGTGGACTGAGGTGATGAGACGGTAGGGGGGAGGTAGGGTGTCCACACCCTACAACGATGATTTCTTCTACTGGTGGAGACAGAAGGCCATTGCTCTAGATGACTAACCTTATGTAGGGATCGACTTTAGAGGGGACCCTGACATGTCATTACCACTAAGGATCACCTATGGGGACATAGGTATGTCAAGTTTGTTAAATATATTTTTTTTATTTTTGTATAGGAAAACAAAAATATTTTTTGGATGACTCTTAAGTACTAATTAGACATGTATGTTATGTAGACGTAGGTCCATGACGATCGAACGAGCTTCCATGACATCGTCATAGGCACCGAGGAGATGAGGCAGTGGGAGGAGAAGCATAAAGAGTCCTTAAAAATGTGCAGGGTAACCTGTTTCGTTTGACAAAAAGGATTTTGATGGTTCAGGTGGAGGATCTACCGGAGGCTATGCAATGGCACGTGGTATGCGTGCCCAGAGCTTGGGTACAACTCTTTCGGCATCTCGCAAAATCCATAGTTTTCTATCATGACACTCATCCAGCTCCACCGACATAGATGTCATTTCTTTTGGATTATCGGTTGTATATGTGTAGTGAGGGTGATAGCCCCAATTTTGTACTATAAACATCATATTTTTTGAAATATATATAAAAACATGGTTCTTCAGCTTTACTTATTGTACAATGTGTACATTGATGAGAATGTTTTCTTTGCTTTAGTTATGTGACAAATTCCAATCTAAAATGAAAGTATCATATCCATTAGACACATAATTAGAACTCCTAGGTATGAGATGATAAGTAATAAAATCATACAATCATTCTAAAAATTGTATCCATAGAAATCGTTGGAGTAACATAGGGTCATCTACATGGTAACTCAGTTACAACTAATTCGAATTTCATGTCCCACTAGCCAACCTTTCAACTTGAATTTCCTATAGCTAACTAATTTTCCATTTCAGTTAACTATTTTCAAGTAATTATGAGATAATAGATTAATATTTATTGTCCAATTTATTTAAGGGAAAAATAAATTAGACACACATTTCTTGTTGACTTTTCAACACTTGACACTTCTTTTATTCGTTTCGATAGTCATAGAGGCGTCTCTACGTTTCTTGTCAAGACTCTCTAGGTGCATGAGGTGTCGTTCAAGATCGTAAGTGTCAGGTAGGAGTGCAACTACCAATATAAGAGAAGGGATATCACATTCAATACGTAAGATCGACCTCACACTATGCACTAACTGGAAAGGAGAAAAATCAGTGGCAGTCTTGACCAAGGTTCGATATACCCAAAGTGTAGGATATAACATGATATGCCAGTCAGATTTGCTCTGGCTGAAAATTTTCTGCAAAATGGTCTTGACTACCTGTCCATTTTCCTAGGGGTAGTAAGGGGAAGAATGACCATGTGTAAACCCCAGTTTATATGTTATTTCTTCCATCATTTCATTATGAAAGTGATTGCCATGATCAATGACAATCTCACTCGGGATTATGAACCTAGTGATAATTTGATTGAATACGAAGAAGGAAATTGTATTCCCATCAAATTTAACTATATGCATGGCCTCATACCACTTAGTAAAGTATTCTATGGCCACGATAATGTGTTTATTCACCCCAGTCGAAGTTGGGTTGCAATCCACAAATTCCACCCCCCACTTGGTGAAGGGACCGACAATAATGACTGGATGTAGAGGGGACGGATGCGAGCGCATTTTCCGAGTGAACACTTGGTAGGGGTGACACTTCTTAACCACTTCAACGCAATCTTTAAAAATAGATGGCCAAAAATAACTGGCTCGCAAAATTTTCTAGGTTGTCGCAAGCCCAAATAGATGACCACCACAAGCCCCACTTTGGAAATCGTTAAAATAGACTCGGTTTCCTCGTGAGTTAAACAACGATGCAAGATATTGTCTACTCCTCAACGATATAAAGTGTCATTGATGATAAGGTAGTTCTTATATTGGTATCATATATGACATCATTCATCTCGCGAGAGATGTTGAGGGAACTTCAAAGTTTGAATATAGAGAACAATGTCTCCATACTAAGTGTTAGCACTCTATAAATTTGTTCGGATGATAAAAAAAACGACAGAGGTAACATACAAACCAACTTTAGAGCTAGGTACTAGCCTTGTTAGCTCAAAGTGGGCTCTCTCATGTCACTTGGTCTTTAACAGATGAGTTTTCTTTAACAATCAATGGCTAGGTTTGTTTTCTTTGAAGGGTTTTTTATAATGGCAAGGAAGGGGAGGGACACCTGGGTCTATGTTGTCAAACTTATGAAAAAAAAAGGAAGCAATGATTGGTCAGTTGAACTCTCTAGAAGATAAAGGATAAATGAGGTGATGAATCTGAGTTATGGATTGTAATTTGCAGAGTGTAAGAAGAAAGGAAAAACACATAACTGCATCAGAGAATTAAATAAAATGAATTCTGACTTAGTTAGGAAGAACTTAACACAATTTAAATTGCTTCAGTCGAGAGCATCACAAGATGAATTATGGGCCTTTAACTATCCAATTTAAATAGAAGACGATGAAAATGGAATTTAAGCACACAACAAATACATACAAAGAAAGAAGACAAAATTCAGGGCACCACCATTAGAATCTTTTCGTGGAAATTTTAGGACATCTGCATGTGCATTCTTTTCAGCTTCATAAAATTACATTCAGGTTCCAAATAGATAGAATTGTGCCCTTGCACTTCTGCCAACCCCTAATACATTTGAAACTCCTAATATTTATACAATCAAAGTTTCTTTGGTTTGAAACTGGTTACAACGATAAGAAAGAAACGTTTCGGTTTTGAAACCAGTTACAATGATAAGCAATAAAATGTTTCAAGACCTGGATTCTGTCTCCCTGGCTTTTTAGTTCCTTTCTTCACTACTTGTTCTCCTACTGAGGTTATGATGGGATCCATGGTCGTGATGAAAATACGTGGAAACGAGCGGAAATGGAGTTTCGTTGGTGTACTGTTGAGTTGCAGGTGAAAGACAGTGGTCCCACCAAAGTTCTAATGGTCCAATGTTCAAATAATAATCCAATAAAATAAATGACTAAAAGTCCCTTTTTAGTTTTATATTTTGCGGGGGGCGTGAGGAAGTGGTTTTGAGGCAACCCACTTTTCGTTCCACAATACACCTGGTGGCACCATGTACTCCAGAGAGAAAACCACGGTTTAAATTGTGGGACCGCTCTTAAAAATTAAATCTCGCGCAACTTTACCCCCCGCAATCGCTCTCGTCTGTTGATCTTGTTGCAATTTTTGATCCGGGTAATCCGGTTATTTTAGCGCCATGTTGAAGTTTATATGTCTGCCAACTCCAGAATCCTTTTAACCAAGTTTAGAGATGGCGCCAATTTTGGCGTTCTTGAGCTTTGAATGTTGAGCAGGAAAACCTCCCAGAGGATGATCTCCCGGATATGACGTGGTGACCTGAAGTCATTGTGCTAACATGTCAAGGAAACAAGGGTGACATGTGTCACATAGAAATGTGCGAATGACGCAACCAAATAACTAGAAATGAGTGTCATGTGTCATCGTTGATGAGTGTGCACTGTGTCTCAACTAATGGTTGCCACGTGCTTCGACACTTCGGGCTTCCGGAGTTTTGGATTGTGAAGCATGAAGTTCTCCCAGAGTAGGATGGTCCCGTAGTGATGTGGTGACCTGATGTCATTTCGACACTTCGATGCTTCAACGTTCGGGATTTTACGTTTTCTCTGAATTGAAAACTCTTGATGTGGTACGGGCCTGGTTGACGTGGCAGTCTCTCGTCACTTTGGGACTTTGCGACTTTGGGAGTTCAAGATGTAAAGCATGGAAATCTCCCGAAGTAACTTTACCCTGATTGACGTGGCAGTCTCTCGTCACTTCGGGACTTAGGGACTTTAGGACTTTAGGAGTTCAAGATGTAAATCATGGAAATCTCCCAAAGTAACCTTCTCGTGGTTGATGTGGCAGTCTCTCGTGACTTCAGGACTTCAAGTCTTCGATACTTCGAGAGTTCAAGATGTAAATCATGGAAATCTCCCGAAGTAACTTTCTCCTGGTTGACGTGGCAGTCTCTCGTCACTTCGGGACTTCGAAATTTCAGGATTCGGGATGTAAAGTATGGAAATCTCTAGAAGTAACTTTATCCCGGTTGATGTGGAAGTCTCTCATCACTTCGGGACTTTGAGCTTTAGCTATCAGGAGTTTATGTTTTCTCTGAATTGAAAACTCCTGAAGTGGTACGGGCCCGGAGTGACATGGCATCATTTCAGCACTTCGACGCTTATGTTTGGTCATTAAGCCTTGTGCGACTTTGAAACTCAGAATGCGCAAGATCCGTTGATCTGAATTGTACATGGGATCTCCATGTTTGAAAATTGAACCTTTCTTCTTTCTTATATTTCAAGCCCGAAATGGACTGCTCTAAATGTTGCATTTTTTCTCATGGTTGTTCCCTGTGGATACAACATACTTGATTGACTTGTCGTAATCTCAATTAATGGAAAACAAGATGACAAGATATTCAAACCAAATCACGATATGTGTTTACCCTTCAAGAAAAACATAAAAACTATGTGGAAATAATTAGTCAAGAAAGAAAATAAGGAAAACCAAGTCATTGAACAAATGGGAAACTGGCTTGACCAACTTTAAGAGGAAAGATTTATAGGAAGGTATGCAGAAAAGAGAGAGAAGGGGCAGGGGTGCAGACTTAGGTCTTAACAAGGGGGACATGACTATTTGGATGATTAGTTGAGTGAAGTATTTAGGTGATGGGAACTTGACAGAGCTGGTGAAAAAGTTTTAAAACATGAGTGGAAAGATAGCACAAGGACAATATGCTTTGGAAAAAATAATACAAATTAGCATGTGATAAAATTGGCTCTAATGGGGATGCTATCCTCCCAGTGAGGTAGAAAATAACTCGTAGACCTGGTGCCTGATCCATTGGGCTGCTCCCAAAACATGTGTGTACACTGCTCTGACCTGTCACTAATATCCATTTAAAACCAAAGTCTGTACACTGCTCTCAATTGCAAATTGAACGCTAAATATACCACTACAATTTGAATGTACACACCGCTGAAAACCCAAACTAAAAATTGCTTGACTAACAATCTTATTTGCACACTCCTACCTACTCTAAAATTGTTGAAATGAATACTCAATCAAGTGATGCTAAAGTGCAAATGCATCCAATCAAGCAATTGGCTTCTTGATTGTCCTCTGCTCACATTTTTCTTAAGAAGACAGACAAATGTAAAAGATGGCAGCTGAAAACAAAAATTGAATCCAAAATCTGAGCTTATGAATGAAACAAATTCCTCCTTCACTGATGACTGTAATAGTATGGCCACAGGATCTTGAAAACCATGAAAATTCATTTCTTCTTGATGAACAAAAACAGAAAGACATGCCTCTTTCATAAGTGTTTGTTTTTCTTTCTCTATTGCTTCAGTTCTGAGACCATTTTCAAATGAAATGGTAGCAATAGGTTTGTATAATCTTCCATGAATATCAACAAAAACATTCATACATCCTTGAACATATTCAAATATGGCAGCCATATTATGTGTATCAAGGCTATACTCTTTTTCATCAAACAATCCTAATTTGGTTTTATTAACCTTCGTGGATTTTGCTTGAGGACTATCATTTTGACTTTCAAATGAATGAAGAGAAATAATTTTGTTCTCATAATCTTCTTGAAAATGTGAAAATCTAGTAGCATGAACTAT
Source organism: Picea engelmannii (assembly GCA_009831015.1). Taxonomy (NCBI): domain Eukaryota; kingdom Viridiplantae; phylum Streptophyta; class Pinopsida; order Pinales; family Pinaceae; genus Picea; species Picea engelmannii. The sequence continues at coordinate 296,517 of ML776585.1, read as the reverse complement.
TTCACAATCTAGAGTTACCATGGATGCATTTTCAAAACCATGATTTTCAAAGGAACCAAATAAAAAAACTGCCTCTTCATTATCTTTCTGTATTTTTGATTGAAAAGTGGCATACACTGTTTTGTTGATTTCCTGAAACTCTATGTCATTTGGTTTTTCACTGCTTGAAGTCTCCATAGATGCAGTTTTAGAACCCTCATCCATGTCTAAGCCACTTATAATTTGAACAACCACGTCATTCATAGGGGAAGAAAGACAACTTTGAAACACTTTGTCTTGCTGGAAATCTTGTTGAATATCTTCATCAATTTCAAGAGAAGGAAAATGACTTTTAACAACAATTTCTTGATCATTTTCATCTTCATCCAAAGGAGGGTCTACTATTTTTCGTTGGGATGAATATTCATAAATGGATTCTATGATCTCATCATTCATACACTCTTCATTACCAAAAACATTTTCAAGGTACTTAATGAAATGTTCACAAAATTCACAACAATCTTCAAACACCAAAAATGAAGGATTAGATTCTTCATAATGCTTAAAGAACGTTATGCAGATATACTTAAGAGAGTATAATATACCTGATTTTAAACCTTCATACCATAATCTTTCTTTCCCCTCTAGAGTATCCATAAACATTTTCATCAAACAATCCTCGTGAAATTCAACCCCTAACTTTCATATGTGCATGTGAAATCTAATCAAGTGCAAGACAACATCATTTCCTCTCCCATCTTTGAATTCAGGAAAATATTTTTTCCAATCTATGTGAGGAATACGATTTGGAAAGCCAGGAATATGAGAGTGATTCGTTGGAGCATACCTTGCATATATTTGATCCATGTTGAAGCAGTAGAATCATCAATAAAATCTTTAGGCTACTGAGTCTCTGGACAGTGGAGTCTACATGAAAATTTTGAATTCTAGATTCTTGAAAATGGAGTCGCCAGGTGAATGATGTATAACCTTTCTGTGTCTGAATACTTTTCACCATCAGTATTAACATATGAACTTTGTCATTTATCCCAGGGAAGATTTCACCTTCTCTCCCCGGCAACGATGCCAGAATGTTAGCAATCTGTAAATTTGGTCGGCTGATAAAACAAACGACAGAGGTAACCTACAAACCAACTTTAGAGATGGGTATTAGCATGCTCAGCCTAGAGAGGGATCCCTCATGTCAATTGGTCTTTAACAGATGAGTTTTCTTTAACAATCAATCGCTAGGTTTTGTTTCTTTGAAGGGTTTTTTATAAATTTGTTGGCAAGGAAGGGAAGGGACACCTCGGTCTATGGAGTCAAACTTCTGAAAACAAATGGAAGAAAATACCTGGTTGGTTGAACTCTCCAGAGGATAAAGGCTAAATGAGGTGATGAATATGAGTTATAGATTGTAATTTTCAAAGTGTAAGAAGAAAGGAAAAACACATAACTGCATCAGAGTATTAAATAAAATGAATTCTGACTTAGTTAGGAATAACTTAACATAGTTTAAATTGCTTCAGATGAGAGCATCACAATATGAATTCTAGGCCCTTAACTATCCAATTTAAGAAGAAGACAATGAAAATGGAATTTAAGAACACAACAAATACATACAAAGAAAGAAGATGAAACACAGGTGGAAATTTCAGGACATCTGCATGTGCATTCTATTCAGCTTCAGAAAATTACATTCAGGTTCCAAATAGCTAGAATAGTGGCCTCTCACTTTTTCCAACCTCTAATACATTTGAAACTCCTAATATTTATACGATCTGAGTTTCTTCGGTTTGAAACTGGTTACAACGATAAGAAATAAATGTTTCATTTCTGAAACCGATTACAATGGTAAGCAATAAAACATTTCCAGACTCATATTTTGGCTCCCTGGCGTTTCGGTGCCTTTCTTCGCCACTTGTTCTGCTACTGAGGTTATGATGGGATCCATGGTCATGATTAAAATACTTGGAAATGAGCAGAAATGGTGTGTCGTTGGTGTACTGTTGAGTTGCAGGTGGAAGATGATGGTCGCGCCAAGGTTCTAATAGTCCAATGTTCAAATAATAATCCAATAAAATAAATGACTAAAAGTCCCTTTTTACTTTTCTATTTTGCGGAGGCACGAGGAAGTGGTTTTGAGGAAACCCTCTTTTTCGTTCCGCAATACACCTGGTGGTGCCACATACTCCAGAGAGAAAACCACAGTTTAAATTGTGGGACCACTCTTCAAAATTAAATCCCACGCAACTTCTCCTCCCGCAATCACTCTCGTATGTTGATCTTGTTGCAATCTATGATCTGGGTAATCCTGTTATTTTAGCACCATGTTGAATTTAATATGTATGAAAACTCCATAATCCTTTTAACCAAGTTTAGAGATGGCACCAATTTTAGCGTTCGAGAGCTTTGAATGTTGAGCAGGAATACCTCCCGGAGGACGATCTACCAAATCTGACATGGTGACCTGACGTCATTGTGATGATGTGTCATGGAAAGAAGGGTGACACATGTCACGTGGAAATGGGTGAATGACACAACCAAATAACTAGAAATGAGTTCCACGTGTCATGTTTGATGAGTGTGCCCTGTGTCTCAACTGATGGTTTCCACGTGCTTCAACACTTCGGGATTCGAGAGTTTTGGATTGTGAAGCATGAATTTCTTTTGTAGTAGTACGGGCCCGGAGTGACGCAATGGCCTGATGTCATTTCGGCACTTCGACACTTCGGTGTTCAGGATTTTACATTTTCTCTTAATTGAAAACTCCTGAAGTGGTATGGGCTCGGTTGACGTGGTAGTCTCTCGTCACTTTGGGACTTCGAGACTTTGGGACTTCGAGATGTAAAGCATGGAAATATCCCAAAGTAACTTTCTCTTGGTTGACATGGCAGTCTCTCATCACTTCAGGACTTAGGCACTTTGGGACTTCGAGATGTAAATCATGGAAATCTCCCAAAGTAACTTTCTCTCAGTTGACGTGGCAGTCTCTCGTCAGTTCGGGACTTTGAGACTTCGGTACTTTGGGAGTTCACGATGTAAAGCATGGAAATATCCCAAAGTAACTTTCTCTTGGTTGACGTGGCAATATCTCATGACTTCGGGGCTTTGACACTTCAGTCTTCGGGATGTAAAGCATGGAAATATCCTGAAGTAACTTTCTCCCAGTTGATGTGGAAGTCTCTCATCACTTCGAGACTTCGGGCTTCGGAATTAAGGAGTTTATGTTTTCTCTGAATTGAAAACTCCCGAAGTGGTACGGGCTCGTAGTGACATGGCGTCATTTCGACACTTTGACGCTTCTGTTTGGTCATTAAGCCTTGCACGAATTTGAAACTCTGAATGCATGAAAGTCGTTAATCTGAACTGTATATGGGATCTCCACCTTTGAAAATTGAACATGTCTACTTGCTTGGATTTCAAGCCCGAAATGGACTGCTCTGAATGCTGTGTTTTTGCTCATGAATGTTCCTTGTGCATACAACATACTTGATTGACCTATCATAAGATGAATTAATGAAAAACAAGATGACAAGAGATTCGAACCAAATCACAATATGTGTTTACCCTTCAAGAAAAACATAAAAACTCTGTGCAAAGAATTAGTCAAGAAAGACAATAAGGAAAACCAAGTCATTGAACAAATGGGAAATTGGCTTGACCAATGTTAAGAGGACAATTTCTGGGAAGGTATGCAGAAAAGATAGAGAAGGGGTAGGGGTGCAGACTTGGGTCTTAACATGGGGGACATGACTATTTGGATGATTTGTTGAGTGAAGGATTTAGGTGATGGGAACTTGACGGAGCTGGTGAATTTTTTTTAAAACATGAGTGGAAAGATAGCACAAGGACAAGATGCTTTGGAAAAATTAATACAAATTAGCATGTGATAACACTAGGGGTCAGACGATGAAACAAGGAAAATTTGTTCATCTACAAATGAATCAACATGACTTACATCCTCGTCCAATCGAGGGAAGTCAAATATTAACTCTGCAAAAACTAGTGATTTCTTGGATTTTGAGGAAGCAAAATCGAGATCAAATTCTTGTAAAATGACAATCCATTTATTGTCCTTTTCCCCTATGATATGCCTGGTAATGATGTATTGAAATGGATTGACATCAGAAACCACCGTATTTTTTCCAAGTAATATATAATGGTGTAATCATTGGACTGCATGAACGGCAGCCAAAGCTAGCTTTTCAACGTGAGAATATTTGAGCTCAGGACCGACTAAGTTTCGACTAAGATAGTAAATGACATGCTCATGGAGCTCATAATCCTCCTGAACCAATACCATACCAATCATCTCTTCGGACGCAGCGACATAAAGAAAGTAATATCTATTGTAGTCAGGATACTTCAGCAGAGGCATCGATACCAAGGCTTTCTTCAAAGCATCAAAGGACTATTGGGCTCACTCATGCTAGATAAAAGGGGTGTCATTCATCAAGAGATGCATGAAATTCTTAGTAATATTTCCATAGTTCATTATAAACCGACGTAAAAAGTTATCTTTACCCTGTAAACTTTGAATTTTCCAAATAGTCTACGGGGGAAGCAATTAAAGTATTGCCTCAACCTTTAACGAATCTACCATGATCCCAGTCTCAAAGACTAAAAATCCTAGAAGAAATCCTGACCTAACACAAAAGATGTATTTATTAGGGCTCAACCATATGTGATAATGACGTCATCTTTCAAAAACAAGCCGAAGGTGCTTAGGGTGATCCACTCTCTTACGGGAGTGAGCAGCAAGATTGTCAAGATAGGATTTGACTATATGCTTGAGATCATTGAATGTTAAGGTCTTATCACATTGGAAGGTTGCTCCGATGTTTTTAATGCCGAAAGGAATCTTCCGGTATGCGAAAGTACCCCAAGGACAAATAAATGTCGTCTTATTTTGATCCTCAAGTTTAATATGAATTTGGTTATACCTTGAAAAATATGTCCATGAAAGAAAAAAATTCACTTCCCACACACGCGTCTAGAATCGAATCGATGAAGAGTGTCGAGAAGTTGTCCTTAGGACATGCCTTGTTCAGGTCACAAAAATCCATGCATACATGGATGGTTCCTTGATTTTTATTCATAGGAACGAGATTGGATACCCATTCAATCAATGGAATCGGGTAGATAAAGCCAACATTGAGCAACTTTTCTACCTCTGCCTTAATAGAAGGTGCCTTCCAGGGTTTGACAGCTCTAATATGTTGTCGAACAGGCTTAGCATCCAGGTAAGTTTTAATCTCATGTTTGACAATTCGAGGGTCGATTCCTGGCATCTCTTCATATAACCAAGCGAATACATCTCAGAATTCCTTGAAGAGTTTGGTGTAGATCAAAAATTCTTCTGACGAACAATCCGCACTGATGTATACATTTTCAATATTTCTAGGGATACGTGAGATATCAATCATGATGGTAGGTGAGATACTCGCCATGTTTCCTTCAGCATAAATTTTGTATGTATCAAGTGGAACTACGGAGTGACTGACTATCTCTCTCAAAGTAGATCTAAAGTCATCTTGTTCGATTCTAGCAAGCTCTGGGAGAAAATAAGAGAGATGATGCATATCATCCCAAGGTTTTTCAAAACCATTCATTGCCTCGATGATGGCTTCATCCGAAGGTAAAGTCTCATCAAGGAAGTCATGTGAACAAGACAAGGAAGTGTCCCACACATGCTCAAGAACAGGATCTTCCTCGTTTGTCTGCAAGGTAATAGGATTGGGATTAGCGAAAGAGTCAAGAAAAACTCGATACACTATCTTTGTTTCCAATAATGGCATGGTCATTCTAGTATGTGACTGACCTTCACAAGATGCAATTGAGGAAGATAAGGTCCAAGCATCGTTAAAATAGGAAGTGCAGAAAGGAACAGACCTCTCTAAAGAAACATGCATACTAGACATGGCGTAAATATGGTGAATCGGTGCCATGAAGTCGAAGTTACCCATTAGGAATGAATACATTACAACACCAATATTCTCAGTTTTCGAGTGATAATTGTCGACCATGGGGATCGATGATCCAACAAATGCACTGGGGCTATCATACAAAAAGGACAATTGATCGATCATCATGATCTTCCCATCATGAGGAAAATAAAGAGTACAAAATATGGATGATATGATTGCAGTCATAGCATAATTCCAACTGCATCCTAATAACAAGTTATAATCAAGGGGTGCATCAACCACCTCTACCGTATTCCCACCTAACTGGACTGGAAAGGTAGGAAGAATACCATGAGGGTGGAAGGAACGACCGTCAAAAGGAGTCAACATGGTTGGATACTGAGAGAGAGTCGGAGAGTCGAGGGATTTCCAATAGACCAAGGATATCATACATGTTGCAACACCTTCATCAACAACAATATGCTTGATGGTATAATTCGAGTAACCCATTTGGATTTGGAATACTACATGGTAAGGAAAGCAAGGCTTCACATCTTTGACGTCAAACTTTATAACTTTAGAGCCACTGGGATCTAGAGCTCCTAATGCGGATATCAAGGAATTCCTCTGTGAAGGACACATTTGGAATACCTCCAGAGTCGACACCGCACAAGGGGTTTGACACAAGTCCTCAACAATAGAGTAATTCTTGGAGGCTCTAGCATTAGGATTGCGGGTAGAGCGCTTAAGTACTCCTTTCAGAATATGAGGCGGTGGCTCTATTTTTTCTATTTGTAGGGGCGTCTCTGGAAGAGCAGGAGACTCTAGACCAGGTACAATTTGTGGAGATATGTAATCACGAGATCAAGTGGCTACACTAACCTCATATTTGACCATATTGATGCATAAATGGTCGTTGTCTTGTGCCGGTGGGTTTTGACTCACACCTGCCACATTTATGTCATTCGAGGAGCTCGAGGCCATGTGTTGTTTATGTGGAAAAGGATTCATCAGCATGGCGGGCGGTAGAGATAAAAGCTTCCCAGATTCTGCAAATTTGGGGAATAAATGGGTAAGGTGATCGTTTGTACAAAGATTACAGGGAAACTTCACCTTCCACCTTTTTTTCTTTCCCTCACCAGCATTATTATTTGTCTTCTGATTATTACCATTATCCTTATCTTTATTATTATTATTCCCACCCTTACTATTATTATTGTGTCCTTTTTTCTTATTCTCGCCTGGTTGCTGGTTACCATTTGGACCGGTCGATGATTGCACAAAATGTACATCCATCAACTGAGTGGGATTGGAAGACACAGACGAAGTTGGTCATCTGGAAAACTGGTTTAGAGACAACTCTTTCAAATGGCTTGTCATCGAGTATGCATATTTCACATTGGCGGAGCCTACAATTCCATTGGAATGAGGCCTAGGCTTTTGTCTAGGTTCATAGTTTGACCTCAGTGCATCAGGAAAAATATCGTATAACATACCAGACTGAGCATATATAATATCTAACTGTCAGGCTTTGAAAATCGATTCTTCCTCATATGTGACCCCAGATGTAGAAAAATTCATCGAAATATAAGGTTGTAGAGACTTAAGGAACCACTCTAGCAGGAATTTTGGGGGTATGCAGTCTTGATCAACCTCTTCCATCTACGCCACTCCTGGATTTGATCCCAGATATGAGTGGAGTTTTCCTGGTGTAAGGTCAAAAAAAGTTCTAATCCATCATTGTAACAAACCGACAATTGCAAGTGGTTAAGGAAGACTAAAACCATCTGACTAAAGGTCCCGTATGCCCCCCTAGGTAGCTCAATATACCATTTCACAGAAACCCCCGTGAGGGTGCGTTGAAACAATCTTAACCAAATAGAATCATCGTTAACGGAATTTGAAGAGCACCAAAGGTGAAAATTAGTAACGTGATCACTAGGATCCTCACCATTCTTCCCTTCAAATTTTGGAATATCCGAAGGGAGATTCGTGGGAACGGGGGATCATGTATGATCATGACACATAGGATTGTTCATCAACTTAGGCAATTATGGAAGATTGAGCTTGGCCAGAAAATGGATATGGGGTTGTGACATCTGGCCCCAAGCTCCTTGGAAATATTGTGGTTGGGGAATCGCATCCCATCCATGGTTTTGGTAAGCACCATGGCCCTATCCAAGATTGTAAGACCCTCCTCCAGTTTGATTCACAAGGGGTTGGTTGGGCACCATTCTAGTAGGAATGTTCTTATGAGGGTTATAAAAACTTCCCCCAGTCGTAGTGGACCTGGGTTGGGGGTTTCCCAAGCTGTGAAACGAATCTCCTCCGGGTGTGAATCCGGAGGATAAAGGTGGACGCGTCATGCCAAATGTGTTGGTCAGAATCAACAATGAGGAGGTGAGTGTAAAGGACGAAACGTGAGAATAATCTTGTCCACCATGTTGCTTACTCCATCCAGAAGAAACATGATTAGACTCGGGATTAAAAGAAGGAATGCCTCCCACAAGAATGGAGTATAAGGAGGAGTTGTGCCCCCAAGTTCAGATCTAGAATTAGTGTCATCCGTTGGGATGGATTTTGAAAAATATGATGTAAAATTCGACATACCATAGGAAAAAGGACTAGAGGCCATAGGGATGGACTGGATATTATAGCCGGACGAATGGCCAAGATACCCAAAAGGGTTCGTGGCTATAGGTTGAGTATTCACTATAGGACGGGTAGTGTTGATGATAGATGCCTCTGACACTACCACCATTTTGGTTGAAGGAGTCGAAGGGGTACCATTAACTATAGTAGGTGTGGGATTCAAAGGGATCCCAGTATATTGATGACTTGTTTCAGTACTCATCCTCGTGTGATCACAAGTTTGATAAGTGGAGGTGTGTGTACCACGTTTGATAACTCTACGCCTTTTAGAAGGAAAAGACTCAAAATGTGGTGGCAACTGTAACAAGCAGACAGAACTGTGGGGAAGCTGGTTTGGCTCCATGATGACTCAAGACTCGAGATATAGAAAAAAAATCCTAAGGCCAACTAGTAATCAAAGAGCACACCAAAAATAATCAAACGACCAATATGCACACAAACAGGATAAAGTGGTTGAAAGGGACCTCCCTCGCTAAAGTAGGTATGCCTCTCCCAAGAGGGGCCTGAGACTCCACTGTTAAATATTGGAGGAAACATAATCAATTATAAGGGCCCTCGTGGGCTTGACAACCAGTCGGTCAGATCCCCCCAAAGAGGTAATCCTCCATAAAGGTTGTGTATTGTGCGACCCTTATCTGACCCAGGGTACCTGCAGAATAACCCTTGCAAGTAACCTATGTGGTACCTAAGTCAAGCAACTAAGAAACCTCGGTATAACTGATGCATAGGTGAATAGTCATAAGTCAGGTCCACTGTATGGGCAGGGTAGAAAAGCCCGAAACCTTGAAAGCACCACCTCTCACATAGGTAAGGGCACTAGAAAGATCCCCATATACGAATAGATCCCCAGAAATATATCAGACGCTAAGAAGGTATCGGGGGGATATCCCTTCAACCAACCTCACACAACCTCTTACTTAACTCCAGTGTAAGTAGAGCTTCTTGATATTACCAATTATACAATGGATTTCTCCACTCTCTTAGTTAGACACATATGTTTATTTAATAGCCTTGGAGAAGTTTACTCACAAAATCCTATTCCAAGGCTCTAAATCCTAAGCTAGTTTGTGCACCCTAAAAATATAAAATTGTTACTAATCAATTTTAAATTATAGCATTATTTTTAATGGCCATGTTTACTCAAAAGGTGTGGTCATGAAACTAGTGATGTTATGACTCAGTAAGTAAAATAAATGAATAATAATACAATGCAAATTCCTAACTTCAATTTCCAATAAATGATATGTTTTTCAATATGCAATTCTCAATTCAGTTATGCAATTCTAAGTAAAATTCAATCTTTCTTTACATGCACTAATATTAACGATAGACTCAAGAGATCAAAATGTCAATCAATGTAAAATTCCAAATATTTTTGTATTTTCAATATAATAAAATGAAAATTCAAGGAATGAACAACAACTTGATATAAAGACTCTGTTGTGTATAGATAGAGACAACCAAGTAGGATATCAAGGAGAAAAACACCCAGCCCAAGGTGCAAGGACAATCAAAATGAAAAATATGATGAGAAAGGCACCACCCAAAAATTCAACCAAAGACAAGTTTCTTGTCATACCACAGACACTTAACAATCACCACAGAGACCCAAGAAGACTCAACAATCATCAAAACCTACCGAGAAACCACCAAACCCAGAAACCAAGCAACAAAGGGGTATGTACACGACTCTTCAAGATAAAAGCGCGTATGTACACATCTTGCATAAGTACAACACGTGTATGTACCCAAGTATATGTGTCAAAAACCCAAAAAACCCGCATATATGTGTCAAAACACAACCAGGGTAAGGAGAAGGCTAAGAAACTCAGACTCAGAGTGAACAAAGGCTATCAATAAATCATACGACAAGAAACTCAATATAAACGAGATAAATCTAAGGATAAAAACACTCCAAAACCAGAAAAATAAGATTTTTTCCCTTGTATGGTCGTCAATTTTGTTACGAGGAAAATCTCTCTATGGCTAGGGGTAAACCACAACAGACGGAAATGACTATAGAAATTAACTACAATATCAAGTATGCTATATAAAAAAATATGCTAGCAAGACAAGATAAAAGGCCTACCTCGTCCAGACATTCGATGAAGTCCACCGTTGAGCACTTGACCCAAAGCAATACACCTGCAAATAGTCCTCAACAACCAAGAAACGCAAGCATATGGTGATAATATATAATGTTAGCACATTTGATAGCATAATCCATAAACATTCATAACAAATACGCCCATGGAATAACAATTCAAATATTTTCAAGATATTAATCGAACGAGAAAAGAGTATTTCTATTAAGATGTAATCAGTAGAAGTGAGTGAGTTACAAACTTCCATGTCGGCACGGTTGAGAACCGAGAAACTAAGTTCCTTGTAGTTGGGTCTCCACCACTTCAATCCTCCACTAAAGGAAATCTCATATAAGAGAGACAATGAGGTTCTCAATCAATAAGGGAAGAGCTCGGGGGTTGAACAATGTGTTCAAACTTAAAGGACAAAGGGATGCAGACTCAATGTGAAGTGAATAATCTCTCCAGAGTAACTTTTCTCTCAAAGTTGAATTCTTTCTCCTCTTTTCCATAGCTCAGATTTGGCCTATTTGTATCCTTCAAGTGGAACTGAAGGGACGAGTCAGAATGTTTCTAGTATATGGAAGGCCAAGGATCATAGATCTCATGACGTGACATGGAAACCCGACACCAGTTTTTTAATTTTGGGCACAAATCCCGATGTATGCGGGATGTAGTGGTGCAACCTACGTCTACACATGCTGTAATATAGGGAGGGCACATACATGTGGAAAAATAATGTTCTTAGCTCTGGGATTTTCAAAAAGGGACTTCAAGTCTGCATAGGGAAATGGAAAAAGGCCCTATGTGAAAGATTGCATAAGCTGAGGCAAATATTTCTATAACAGTAACTTCCTCCACATTACAACACATACAATGAAAATGAAACCCTTCATCGTGCCACTAAATTACTATTTAGAAACTTACTACAATAATTTTAAAAAATAACATTTTTCATGTATAAGCACATAGATCTCTACACAACAAATTTTAATGATTTAAATAAATGCATTGATTTCAGTATCTCTAACATCCTCACAATTAATTTTAACATTGATTTTAATGTTTGTAACATCTTCCACATTACAACGCATACAATAAAACTATAAATTGAATAAAATAAAATCCTTCATCATACAACTAAATTCACTATTTAGAAGCTTGTTGTAAAAATTAAAAAATCACAATCATCTTTACAAACTTTAAAAAAAAGAAATATGGTTAAGTTTTTCTGAGGTTTAACTGTTTTCTGTTTTCTGAGGTGAAATAAATCGTTTATTCAAAAAATAACATATATATAGTAATAGTATTATAATATGTAATAAGGTTTTTAATTATCAAAGTTCTTCAAATATTGATAAATCAATTGTGTTTTTTTTTTAGGTTTTTTTAAGTTAAATTTTGTAAAGTTTTGAAATGTCCAACATTTTTAGTGGACATTCCAACAACATTCGAATAGTTTTAATACAATGATGAGTGTATTGTCCATTCTAAAATGTTTCAAACCTATTTACATATATAACTAACTATGAAAACCTTCACTCTTAAAAAAATAATCATTTTCATGTTTATAAATGATAATAAAAAATCAGTTATTTTCATGTTTATAAATGATAAACTAATTAATTAATGTGGAGTTTAATTTAATGTGATCATCCATTCACTTTGTGTGAATTCCTTTGTAAGGCATGAACTGTCCTTAGGTGATCAAATCGTTAAAAAAATGCATCCATTGAACCGAATAAGATTATTGAGTCTTCGAAGTTTCGTAAGTAGAATCTAGAAATTCCAACAATGAATTACGTGCTTCTTATATTTTGAAGTTGTTGCGTATTCATGGTCACAACCCACATGGCTAGCTGCCCTCCCTTTTGGACCATTGAATTTAACACCTCCAAAAACGGATTATTATTGTCCACTAAACACGGAAAAGGCCAAAGACCTGCATATCAAATTTGTTTGGCAGCCAAAGAAAAACATAGCATATAACAGAGCATAGCATAAGAAAGATCAAACACGCATTTAAACCAAGCACATCAATCACAAACTTAAAACAGTGATTTATGTCGAAACCCAATGAGGGAAAAAACCACGGGCAATGATTATCGGTCTTCTTTCTATTCAAGGGAGAACTACAATATCCTGCATAGGCATACAATAATCCTCTCCTCACACACACTCTGCTCTCAGCTCCTTGCACACTCTTGCACTTACATTGTACTCCACCTCTATGGCTATGCTCACATATATAACATCTATCACTCAGTTATACAAACTGATCCTGAATAGATCACATAGTTACACAAGCAGTTCATAAATAGATTGCATGCATGCGCATGTGCATGTGCATGTGCATGTGACCGCATGAGGAAATTCATTGGCATGTTTCCAACAATCTCCACCTTGAAAACAATTTACCTGATATATCATGCCCTTAATTAATTCATGACCTTTTTTGCAAGCCAAGAGAACCCAAACACCACCGTAGCTTCTCTAACAAAAATGGTTTCCTAAACATGTTTGCAGAATTCACTTTTGTATGGACCTTTTCCAGAGCCACTCCACCTTCATCAACAACTTGTCTTACAAAATGGTACTTAACATAAATATGCTTCGTCTTACTTTGATAAGATGGATTTCTAGCCAGATGAATAGCACTTTGACTATCGCAAAATACTTTCACCTAGTCCTGCATCCTTCCAAACTCACTCAATAGAATCTATAACCAAATTTCCTCCTTGCATGCATGTGAAGCAGCCATATACTCTGCCTCAGTAGTGGATAAAGTGACTACATTTTCAAGCTTTGACATCCAACTAACAAGTCCTCCTGCAAGAGTAAAGACATATCCTGAAGTGGATCTCCTTTTGTCCAAGTCACCTGCAAAATATGAATCTACATAACTGCAAACTAAATCTCTTGAACCATCATAGGTGATAGAATACATGCTTGTGCCTCTAAGATATCGAAGAACCCATTTCACTGCTTCAAAATGCGCTTTTCCTGGATTTTCCTTGTATCAACTGACAACACCAACTACATGTGAAATATTTGGTCTAGTACTCACCATCATACACATCAAACTTCCCATTGCATTAGCATATGGTACACGCGACATATAATCCTTTTATTCATCATTACAAGGACATAAACCTGAAGAAATCTTGAAATGGGAAGCCAAAGGGATATGTACGGGTTTCACTTTATTCATACCGAATCTCATAAGTATTTTCTCCACATACTTTTGTTGTGATAACCAAAGCTTACCATTTTTCCTATCTCTGTGTATATCCATGCCTAAGACTTGTTGTGTTGCTCCTAGATCCTTTATATCAAACACCCTAGCCAACTGATCATTTAACCTGTTGTTTTCGACCATGTTCTTGCTTTCCACAAGCATATTGTCAACATATAACACCAAAATAATGAACATGTCATTTTCCAACTTTTTAAAGTAAACACAATGATCATATCCACTCTTTGTAAAATTTAGGCTCACCAAAGACTGTCTCAGGCCATACAATGACTTCTTGAGTTTGCAAACAAACCTCTTATTGTGATCCTGAACAAACCCTTCTAGTTGTTTTGTATATATATCCTCATCTAAATATCCATGTAGAAATGTTGTTTTAACAGCTAGCTATTCTAAATCAAGATCAAGTAAAGCAACTAGTGCTAACACAATATGAATTGAAACAAGCTTCACAACTGGTGAAAAGATCTGATGAAAATCAATACCTTCCTTTTGATAATACCTTTTTTCTACCAGTGTTGTTTTATACCTTTTGACTTTATCATCAACACCCTTTTTCAGTTTGTAGACCCACTTGTAGCCAACAACCTTCCTATGCTTTGGAAGTTCTACCAAGTCCCATGTTTTATTCCTCTCTAAGGAATCCATTTATTCTTTCATAGCTTTCTTCCATTGAGCACTTTCAGATACCTTAATTGCTTCCTGAAAACAACTAGGTTCTCCATCAATAGAAACCAAAGCCACAAATGAAACATAATCGTCATACCTTGTAGGAGGATTCCTGACCCGTGAAGATCTCCTCAGAGATGGTTGAGGCATATCGTATTTGTCTTCATCTTCTTCTTCTAGAACTTCTTCATGATCTTTCCTTTCTAAAGATGGTTGAGTTTCCAACTGAATTTTATGAACTTGTGGTACATGTTCTTGTCTCACTTCAACATCTACCAGTTCTGATTTTAAGAGTGAGGATTCATCAAATACTACATCTTTGCTTATGATGAGTTTGTGGGCATTAGGATCCCACAGTATGTACCCCTTAACTCCATCACCATAACCAACAAATACATATTTCTTTGATCTAGGATCTAACTTAGAACATTGATCTTTAGAAATAAGAGCATAAGCATCACAACCAAATATTCTCAAATTTGAAAAATCACACGAAGGACCTGTCCATACCTCTTCTGGAATCTTACAGTTTATTGCAGTTCATGGTGATCGATCTATCAGATAGCATGTTGTAAGAACTGCTTCTGCCCACAATTCCTGCTACATATTGGCATTACTCAGCATGCTCCTTTCTCTCTCTAGAAGAGTCATATTCATGTGTTCAACAACACCATTTTGTTGAGGAGTATAAACCGTGGTATTATGTCTCTCGATCCCATATTCCTTGCAATAGTTCTCAAATTCCACAGATGTGAACTCACCTCCATTATCTATCCTTAAAGACTTGATTGACCTGTCAATTCTCTTTTCAACCAAAGCTATGAATTGCTTAAAAGTATTAAATACATCATCTTTTCTTTTAAGTAAATAGACCCAAACCTTTCTAGAGTAATCATCTATAAATGTCACATAATATGACGATCCTCCAAAAGAAACTGTAGGGGATGGTCCTCAAACATCTGAATGAATGTAATCCAGGATACATTTTCTTATATGCCTTCATGTTTTAAACTTATGTCTACATTGTTTTCCAAAGAAACAATACTTGGAGAAATTCAAATTTAGAAACTTCAAACTCGGAAGTGACTTACGATCAACCATTACCTAAAGCCATTTTTCACTCATATGGCCCAAATGTTGATGGCATAAACAAACAGAGTCACTTGCATCTTCAGATGCTACCATTACTTGATTTACTTATGTCCTTCCTTCAAGACGATAAAGGTTCTCGAACCTCTTTTCCTTCATGACCACCAAGATGCCTTTGTACACCTTCAGTACTCCACCTTCAGTTGTACACCTCTAAACAGTAGAATCTAGAACTCCCAAAGATATCAAGTTCTTTCTAAGTTCTGGTACATGTCTTACATAGGGTAAAATCATGAAGCTGGGTAACACTTTTGCTTGTTTTATGACAAAAAAAACTGTATTTACACAAGTTCTTCAACTTCTGGCATACAAAAGTATTTTTTTTTATTTAGAATTTCACTTTACAGTAAAAACAAAACTTGTAAATAATTTTGTTATCTTTCCAATGACTATTTTTAATTTTTTTTTTATCAAGATTTGATATGTCAATTTGACAATTGTTTAACAGTATGTTCGTTAAA
>ML776585.1:256598-273407 GCA_009831015.1 Picea engelmannii | reverse complement strand
GAGAATGCAGAAGGAGAATTCAATGTTGAGGACAAACTATGGAAATAAGAACCACAACAAGAGATTACTCACGTGATGATGAGATAAATGAGAGTTTTGGGAGCCATGAATGTCGAGGTGATGTCGCCTTGCTGCATCGTACCAGTCCCAAATGGCCAATCTTGGTGCAACATTAAACCTTCCTGACTGTCCCAACGCACTAACCTCTTTCCTGAGTGAATGTTATGCATTGTGAGTTGTCGGAGGAGGAGGTTGGCGGTGAGGGGATTTAACTGCACTCATCTCTAGAGTGCCATGTATCATGTTCTCGATAGGTGTCACCCCATCCGAGGAACCTCATGTAAATTTTAATCTCGCTTCATAATTTTTTCTTCCCTTATAATTCTCTCACACATACAAAAACACAAGGAGACATATTTTTTCGTTTACTTTTTTTCACATCAATATCTATGATATCAAGGTATCCCCCCAAAAAATAAATCCTTTATCTTTAATCTCTCTTAATTCTTTTATAACTGTTAATAAAAATCATACATGTAACTACTACTACTACTATTATTATTACTACATAGAATCCATTTAGATTCTCATAAATTATTATTACAATTATATATTCAAAAGTCTCTCATGCCACCTAAAAAAGTCATTATTATTATTGTTGTTGTTGTTGTTGTTGAAAGTTAGATTGATATTACTTTCAAAATTTAGAGTTTAAAATACATAACTTGTGACATGGTGCAAGACCTCGCATGACTGGAAACCAGAGTTTACACCAAGTCTCATAATGTCTTAAAAGACTGCCTTGGAGGCCTAATAAGACTCTGGTGATGCAATTACATTTACATAATATAATAGATGTCAAAACATGATTGCTAGCTACTGTGACTAAAGACCACTGAAGATACAAAATGAGCCTAATAACTGATAAATGTGAAAAGATGTTATAGACTCCAACCATGATAGATGAATAAAACTAAACTCTTGACTGACCACTTCCATCTTCTCCTTTGGGAGGAATTTGTCCAATATGGGTGCATCCACATTGGCAACGAAAAATCGTACATGCCTGGTAAGAGGTTTGTCCTGAGAGTGAATCGAGAAGGTCAACAAGCTTGCGGTCCATCTGTTACTCGCGAAAATTTTTCTCCACTATGTCCCTGTGAAGCTCAAACACCAATTGTAACTACTCATCTGAGAAGCTCCTTGGAGAGGGACGCACCATTGCTCTACCAGAATCTCTCCAAGGAACCTATGAATTGTTGGTTTTGGCATGGTGGTTGTGTGGATCAAAGGAAGCTACATTGGGTGACCATTCTGCTGCAGATGAAGGTGAGGTAGGTGGGTTATCTTCTATAGGTTTAGAGGGAATTTATTCCTCTACCCGAGCATCATAAGCCCAGCTACAATATCTTTGTTGTCTCGTTGCTAGAGACGAGGAGAACGAAGAGGAATCCAAGAGGATGAACAATGTGAGAGGAGAAGACTGGCGACCATATGGGTTTCGAAGAGATCCTGATCCATGGTTGGTTTTGCCTCTTTCCCAAGACATCACGAAGATGAGGGGGACGAGGAACTAGAGAGAAAAATATGAGGAGAAAAGGATGAACAAGGGAGAAGAGACATGGGTTCAAAAACAATAACCACAAAAGTAGGTTTCCCAGAAAGAGTGTAGATAAAAAAGGGATAGAGAAGAAGTTGAGCTATAATGGCCATGGTGAGATTCGAAGCCATTAAAGCCTTCATTATACAACCATAAATTTCCTTCGCCATTATTGTACCAATACCAATATTTCCCACCTTTGACAAGATCGACATATCAATGTTGCGCATGAGAGCTAGAGTGATGCAGGAGCATCTCTCCATGCCAGCCAGTCAACCACGTCAGCGCACACTCATTCAGGGCTGAAAGGGAGGTGCAACCTCATTTTGAATTTGTATTGAATGTAATTTAATGTGCTTAGGCTGTTGAGCCATGAATGCCATGCCCTTGTGCAGGCTGTAGATAAGATAGACATTTATTATAGATTGGCTGAGATCTAGTTCTGGATAATAGACTAGACAGCCATTGATTGTAATTAATTAGAGTAGGTAAATCCTGGATGGAAGCGCTAAGAGCCCTCAGGTAAAAGAGATTTCATATCTCATTTTGTAAAGGGGAATGGTTGAGTTGAAGAGCCAGGGAGAGCTCAGGAACACCATTTGTAAAATATACAGGCGGTTTGCCATTATTTAATACAAACAACAGTTTTCCTGCACATAATCTGTGTTGAATGGATGTCTGTGTGTGTTCCATGTATATGCTGCATGTGGGGGTGTTGTTATCATACCATTGCAGGGAGTGTGTTTGATTTCAGGTTGAGGGTCTTTGAGGCTTCATACCGGGAGGGTGTGACAGAACGTTGAGGTTCTGATAGCCGTGCACAGAAGACGCACTTCTGAACTCGTAAGGAGTCAGACAGAGACGTGCTGAGGCACAGACTGAAGTCAACAACTCAAGAGGAAGATATCTGAGGTTATTGAACACCTCAAGAGGTAAGGCTGTGTGGATGAGACGCAGTTACAGACAGAATCACTGAAGATTCTGTAGGAACTCTGCCAAGAGGGCATCGAGCACGTGTATAGAGGTGCACAGAGAAACAAACTCTGATGTGAGTTCGAGAAGACCAGAATTCCCTTGAGGATTCTGAGGAGCTCCGTCTGGAGGACGTCGAGCGAAGTGCATGAGTGCACAGAAATAGCGAAATTGTTGGTTGTTTTGTGGCAGAGACACTCCGCCAGGAGGCGTTGAGAGAGTGCACAGATAACCAGGAGGAAGAACTCTGTGAGTTCTATCATCTGAAGGAAGCATCCACCGAGGGAGTTTTCATTGGGTTACTGAATACCCAAAAGACTTAGCGAGAAGGTCACTTGAACAGAAGGATAGCCGGAGGCGTCCATATTCTCCATTAGAGGGAGAAGAAAGACAAAATTCTCCAAGCGGTCTGAGTATTCGCTGAAGCTCAGGAGGGGTAGTTCCTTCCTGTTACAGTGGGAACAGACCCAGGAGGAGCTCAAACCGAGTGAAGCTTTGGAGTGGGAGAATTCTCCAAGCAGGTGGATCAACGGATAGGGTTCGCGTCGGAAGATCGCGAAAACCCGATGACCGTCAGATCGTGGCGAAGTTGCGCAGGCGTTAGTCCCAAAGCACAGAAGGGAACCGGCCATCGGGTATCGGCATATCGAGCTTCGACGTTTAACGAGGCAAGAGATTCATGTCCATTGAAATCGCGAGTTGCGATTTCCTGAAACTAAGGGAGTCGTTGATTTCCAGGGGGGACACGTGTCACAAGATCATCCGTTCTGGAGATCCGAGGCACCAGGCATCGGGACCACTCAGGTCTCGAAACAACAATGAGATCTGGACCGTCCATCTGAAGGACGGGCGTCAGATGATCAAGCGCCATCGGTGTTTGACGCATCGGGAAATCGGAATTCCCGAGGACATTAGGATCAGGACAGGAGGAGTCTCGAAATCCCAACGTAATCAGGATCGTCCTTTTGAGGGACACGTGGCAATCATCTAGGGTCATCGAGGAGGACCGACAGGGAGGTTGCCCATCGGAAAATCGGCGATCGGAGAATCGCAAGCCAAGAGGACAAGGCGTCGGGGCATCGAAATTATTGAAATCCCGAGGAGGAAGCTGAGCCGTCCATCTGCAGGGACAGGTGGCCAAAGATCAGGCGCCATCAGCATTTTGTCCATCGGGATATCGGGATCCTGGTGACAAGTGATTTATGCTTTGAGAAATCGCGATCCACGATTTCCCGAGTTGATCAGAGCCGTTGATATGAAGGACACGTGGAGAGAGATCCTAACGAGTCGGCATTCGGGGCATTGGGGTTTCCAGTGTCGTGGAACCTGAGCACAACGAAATCGCGATCCACGATTTCCCGAGTTGATCACAGTCGTTGAACTGAAGGGCACATGTCAAAGGATCTGCAGGAGTCGGGGTTCGGAATTTCGGGGTTCTCAGTGACGAGAAGCTCACGAAAGGAGGATTCGCAAAGTCCCGAAACGCGATGGCCCCACATTCCTAGATTTCAGTGGAGGACAGGTGTCAGAGGATTGAGCCCTGTCTTGAGGAGAGGACAGATGGCATCGGGCATCGGGGATCGGAGATTCCAGGAGTACGAGTTCTTGGCATTCAACTCGCGAACTCCGAAATCTCGATAAGTGGGGAAGGACACAGTCCCGAAGACCAGTAGGTCACATGCGAAAGAGTTAGCCTGGGGGGGCTAAAGGGTGCAGAAGGTGCCATCGGAGTTCGGGAATCGGGGATACGAGAGGTAAGTAATTTACGACATCGTAAGTTTCGATTTTCCCATAAGGGATATCCCGATAAGAGAAGAGGAAGGTGTGATGTGGATATGCCATCGGGATTCAGGGATTTATAAGACCGATCCTGTGAGTTCAGAAATCGCGAGCACGCGAAGTTCGATTTCCCGATAGAAGGAAGGGGGATCGTACGGAGAATATTTTGTGGGTGCAGAAAGGTCCCGATAAGGGATTTGAAGAGCCTCTGTTGTTCTTTGGCCTAGGGAAGAGGAGGTCCTGGTGAGAGCAGACGTGCCATGGGTGGCCGGTTGCGTCAGAGTGGTATTAGAGCCTGAAGTCTTGTCTGTATATTGCAGGCGAGAGAAGAGAAGGAGAAAGAGGAAGCACTCTGATACTCACGACTTGCGTCAGAGTGGTATCAGAGCTGGAAATTCTTGCTTGTAGATTTCAGGCAGGAAGAGACAGAGGAGCGGAAGAAGACAGAGTTGCTGAGGACTCTGGGAGCACTCTGATACTCATGACTTGCGTCAAGTGGTATCAGAGCGGGATTTCATCTATATATTGCAGGTGAAGGAAGACAGGGTTGCTAAGAGCTCTGTGGGGACTTGCTTGCTGGAGGTAGCAGTCCGTAGACAGTCAGAGGGAGACTGTAGAAGGAAGCTGAGCACTCAGGATTATTGGAGTGACAGTAGCAGGTTTGTCTAGAGAACAGATAGACACAGCAAAATGGCTACTGAAGGCCATAGGAAGAAAAGCAAGGCAGAAAAGCTTGCAGAGGAAGAAAAAATGACTAGAGACCTCTATGAATTAAAAGCAGACATAGAGAAGATGGAACTGCGGATGCGGCAGGATAGGAGGAGAAGACGACTGCGTGAATTACCAATGAAGAAGGCAAAAGTGAAATGGCCAGTCAAGCAGTTGATGGTCATAGGACGGCGTAGGCTGTTGAAAAGATGGCTAAGGTATGCTGAGAACCTCAGGGCCACAGAAGAAAACATGATTTGTTACTGTTGGCCAGAGACAGGAAAAAGTCTCGATGGTGATGATGATGATGATGATTGGGATAAATTGGAATTAGCTGATGGTTTCAAATACTGCCGATTGGGCATAAAAGAAAAATTCCATTTTGCCAGGAGGGCAACGAATTGGGATCAGGTGAGGATCTCAAGGACTGTCGTGAGGGCAGCCAAGGAATTTCAAATTGCCAGTTGGGCAGGGGAACAGAAATGAGATCGGTTGAGGATCTCAAAGACTATCGTGAGGACAGCCAGGAAACTTTGCATTGCCAGCTGGGCGATGAAAGGAGGTCAGGTGAAGATCTCAAAGACTGCCAAGAGGGCAGCGGAAGCGTGCTAAGCTGCCTGGAAGGCAGAGATGAAAAATTGAGACTGTTTGAGAGTCTCTTGGACTCAAGGGAGAGTTCAATTCAGCAAAGGCTGCTGATGAAGATGGGATTGGTTGATCTCGTAATCTGCCAGGGAAGCAGCAGGGGAAGCATCCCATATGGCTAGATGGGCAGGGATGACTTGAGAAGTCAGATTCAGCCAGGAGAGCTGACGGAGCATATAGGCTCGCAAGAAGATCAGCAGATGAAGCTGACAGGAGAGGAGGAACATCAGGATGATATACTGATGATTGGGGGAATACAAATATTCCTGCCATTTTCCCAGGAGGAGGCAGAAAATTCCGTTGTACATGCAGCAACAGCAGGGGAATAGTCACAGTTGATGATGACTGTCAAAGAAGAAAAAGAGTTGGAGCAAGTATCTGAGACTGCCCAAGCGGATGCAGAGAAGAATGAGTGTTCTGAGGAACAGCTTAATGATTCCAGCCAGCAAGATGAGAGAGTTGTAGCACTGAGGCTAACAGCAGCAAAAGAAAAAGAAGAAGATGAGCATTCTAAGGAATGGCTCAACATATTCAACATTGTAGCTGAAAAGACTGCAACAGGGGAGTTTGCAGCAGAAGGTGAAGAGAATGAGCATTTCGAGAAATGTCTCAATGAATTCAGCCAGGAAGCTGAGAGAGTTGTAGCACTGAGGCTAACAGCAGAAAAAGAAGCCGAAAAGGAAGAGGAGCATTCTGAGGAATGGCTCAGCATTTTCAGCCATGAAGTTGAAAACAATGCAACATGGGAGGTTGCAGAAGCAGAAGAAGGAGACACAGACATCATATGTCTTGTTGAACTGTGGGAGCAGATTGAAGCCCTAGAAGACAGGGTGAAAGTGCAGGGCATGCACATCCAACAGGTGAGGTTGGAAATGGATGAGGATGGCATGGGAGATCATGAGGATCAGTCCCATGGCCAAAAAAATTTGCAGCTGTGGAGACTACAACAGAAAAACCAGCCACTAGAGAAGCTAGATGAAGCGATCAAGGAGATCATGGAGCTGATGTTGAAATCAGCAGACGTTTCCAGTAAGGAGAGGTTGAGCAGAAGAAAAGCCGCAGCAGCAGCGCAGCGGAAGCAGCAGCAGCAGAATGGAGCAGGTGAAAATATCCACAGACTTGTTTGGGACCCAGGTGGATTCCAACAATTACAGGGGAAGCTCATGAGCAGGAGCTCATGATTTTTGCAGCAGTGGAGTATGATGCAGGAGCATCTCTCCATGCCAGCCAGTCAACCACGTCAGTGCACACTCATTCAGGGATGAAAGGGAGGCGCAGCCTAATTTTGAATTTGTATTGAATGTAATTTAATGTGCTTAGGCTGTTGAGCCATGAATGCCATGCCCTTGCGCAGGCTGTAGATAAGATAGACATTTATTATAGATTGGCTGAGATCTAGTTCTGGATAACAGACTAGACAACCATTGATTGTAATTAATTAGAGTAGGTAAATCCTGGAGGGAAGAGCTAAGAGCCCTCAGGTAAAAGAGATTTCATATCTCATTTTGTAAAGGGGAATGGTTGAGTTGAAGAGCCAGGGAGAGCTCAGGAACACCATTTGTAAAATATACAGGCGGTTTGCCATTATTTAATACAAACAGCAGTTTTCCTGCACATGATCTGTGTTGAATGGATGTCTGTGTGTGTTCCATGTATATGTTGCATGTGGGGGTGTTGTTATCATACCATTGCAGGGAGTGTGTTTGATTTTAGGTTGAGGGTCTTTGAGGCTTCATACCGGGAGGGTGTGACAGAACGTTGAGGTTCTGATAGCCGTGCACAGAAGACGCACTTCTGAACTCGTAAGGAGTCAGACAGAGATGTGTTGAGGCACAGACTGAAGTCAACAACTCAGGAGGAAAATCTCTGAGGTTATTGAACACCTCAAGAGGTAAGGCTGTGTGGTTGAGACGCAGTTACAGACAGAATCACTGAGGATTCTGTAGGAACTCTGCCAAGAGGGCATCGAGCACGTGTATAGAGGTGCACAGAGAAAAAAAACTCTGATGTGAGTTCGAGAAGACCAGAATTCCCTTGAGGATTCTGAGGAGCTCCGTCTGGAGGACGTCGAGTGAGGTGCGTGAGTGCACAGAAATAGCGAAATTGTTGGTTGTTCTGTGGCAGAGACACTCCGCCAGGAGGCGTTGAGAGAGTGCGCAGATAACCAGGAGGAAGAACTCTGTGAGTTCTATCATCTGAAGGAAGCATCCACCGAGGGAGTTTTCATTGGGTTACTGAATACCCAAAAGACTTAGCGAGAAGGTCACTTGAACAGAAGGATAGTCGGAGGCGTCCCTATTCTCCATTAGAGGGAGAAGAAAGACAAAATTCCCCAAGGGGTCTGAGTATTCGCTGAAGCTCAGGAGGGGTAGTTCCTTCCTGTTACAGTGGGAACAGACCCAGGAGGAGCTCGAACCGAGTGAAGCTTTGGAGTGGGAGAATTCTCCAAGGAGGTGGATCAACGGACAGGGTTCGCGTCGGAAGATCGCGAAAACCTGCTGACTGTCAGATCGTGGCGAAGTTGCGCAGGCGTTAGCCCAAAATCACAGAAGGGAACCGACCATCGGGTATCGGCATATCGAGCTTCGACGTTTAACGAGGCAAGAGATTCGTGTCCATTGAAATCGCGAGTTGCGATTTCCCGAAACTAAGGGAGCCGTTGATTTCCAGGGGGGACACGTGTCACGAGATCATCCGTTCTGGAGATCCGAGGCACCAGGCATCGGGACCACTCAGGTCTCGAAACAGCGATGAGATCTGGACCGTCCATCTGAGGGACATGCATCAGATGATCAAGCGCCATCGACGTTTGACGCATCGGGAAATCGGAATTCCCAAGGACATTAGGATCGGGACAGGAGGAGTCTCGAAATCCTGACGTAATCAGGATCATCCTTTTGAGGGACACGTGGCAATCATCTAGGGTCATCGAGGAGGACCGACAGGGAGGTTTCCCATCGGCAAATCGACGATCGGAGAATCGCAAGCCAAGAGGACAAGGCGTCGGGGCATCAAAATTCTCGAAATCCCGAGGAGGAAGCTGAGTCGTCCATCTGCAGGGACAGGTGGCCAAAGATCAGGCGCCGTCGGCATTTTTTCCATCGGGATATCGGGATCCTGGTGACAAGTGATTTATGCTTTGAGAAATCGCGATCAGCGATTTCCCGAGTTGATCAGAGCCGTTGATCTGAAGGACACGTGGAGAGAGATCCTGACGAGTCGGCATTCGAGGCATCTGGGTTTCCAGTGTCGTGGAACCTGAGCACAACGAAATCGCGATCCACGATTTCCCGAGTTGATCAGAGCCGTTGAACTGAAGGGCACGTGTCAAAGGATCTGCAGGAGTCGGGGTTTGGAATTTCGGGGTTCTCGGTGACGAGAAGCTCACGAAAGGAGGATTCGCGAAGTTCCAAAACGCGATGGCCCCACATTCCTAGCTTTCAGTGGAGGACAGGTGTCGGAGGATTGAGCCCTGTCTTGAGGAGAGGACAGATGGCATCGGGCATCGGGGATCGGAGATTCCAGGAGTACGAGTTCTTGGCATTCAACTCGCGAACTCTGAAATCCCGATAAGTGGGGAAGGACACAGTCCCGGAGACCAGTAGGTCACATGCGAAAGAGTTAGCCTGGGGGGGCTAAAGGGTGCAGAAGGTGCCATCGGAGTTCAGGAATCGGGGATACGAGAGGTAAGTAACTTACGACATCGTAAGTTCCGATTTCCCCATAAGGGATCTCCCGATAAGAGAAGAGGAAGGTGTGATGTGGATATGCCATCGGGATTCAGGGATTTATAAGACCAATCCCGTGAGTTCAGAAATCGCGAGCACGCGAAGTTCGATTTCCCGATAGAAGGAAGGGGGATCGTACGGAGAATATTCTGTGGGTGCAGAAAGGTCCCGATAAGGGATTTGAAGAACCTCTGTTGTTCTTCGGCCTAGGGAAGAGGAGGTCCTGGTGAGAGCAGACGTGCCATGGGTGGCCGGTTGCGTCATAGAGCAGGGAAGGAAGCTTGCATTAATGAAGCACCTTGGGTAGGAGGCCAAGTGCGTGGAGAGGACATCGGTGTCCAAATGTTCCCCTGGAAATCATGGCTAGGTGGCACCCCTTATGGGTGGTGGTGGTGGTGGTTGTTGTTGTTGTTGTTGTTGTTGTTGTTGTTGTTGTTGTTGTTGTTGTTGTTGTTGTTGTTGTTGTTGTTGTTGTTGTTGTTGTTGTTGTTGTTGTTGTTGTTGTTGTTGTTATTATTATTATTATTATTATTATTATTATTATTATTATTATTATTATTATTATTATTATTATTATTATTATTATTATTATTATTATTATTATTATTATTATTATTATTATTNTAAACTAAAACTAACCTTCTAAGACATATTAGAGTCTTCCTTTAACATACTTATATCTCTCAAAATATTCAATGACATATATACAATCTCAAACAAATTATGACCCTAAATCATATGGGTACTAAACATAGAAACATAATCTCTGCTATGAAAAAAGACAAACCAAAATTATAGATATTAGAAAAGAGACCTAACAGATTTAGCAAAAATGACTTTTCCTCTGAATTTGTGTTCAACTAGAAATCCTACCTACAATAAAATAGCTTCTTGAGAAAAGATGATTTGATTTGGAGTTTAATTCCATGTAGAAGTGTGCAAAAGAGACTTCTTCAAACTACATGTTTACCTCCAACTTTTTTTCCACTATGGAATCTAGGGCCAGGTTTGTCAATTGAATTTTGTCATTTTCCCAAACCATCTAAATATTTGAGTCCCCTAGCACTTGTAATATTCTAACACCTTTTTCAACAATGACTTTCATCAAAATCCACAAGGCATAGAATTCAACACTATTATTGGTTACTTCACCTACACCATATTTTAAAAGGAAATAATGAGCATCATTTTAAAAAAGAATAGTCCCTACAACACACATACATGGGACTGGGGTAACTTAGAATGCACCATTAAAGAATCCTGATGGCTTTGAGTAATCAATATTTGGTTCCTTTAAGATTAGTTTTCTTTTCTAATTAGGAGGCTTCCAACCTACTCCATAACGGAACCTTATTTGATGAGACACCATGCTTGAAAAAAACTCCTTTCCCAAAAAAAAAACATTTTATTTCTAGATAAACATACCCCCCACAAGACATAATAGGATAAATACTTATAAATATTGACAACTATATTTGAAAACCAAGATTCACAACACTCAAATAGAGAGGCTTTATCCCATGAAAAAGGGACCTTCAAAAACTACAAACTACAGGAAATATTTCCATACAACCTTTGTAAAAGGGAAATTTATAAAGATATGATCCATATATTCACTTGAGTTCTTGCACAAAATGCACCAACCAAGCCTTATCCAATTCCTATTTTGACCATTATCATAAATTAGGATCTTTTTGGCCAAATATAGCTATAGAAAGATCGTAGTTTTAAAAGGAATTTCTAATTTCCAAACCAATCTCCACCAAAACCTTTCTCCTTCTAACTCCTCCTCTATTTTAACTTCATATCCAAGATTTATAGTGAGCACAACTAAAGATTTATTTCTTGTCCACTTTAGTTCATCATATTGATCCTTAAGAACAATATCATTGTTCTTAATAAGGGTCATATATTGATTCCACTCTTTAGCATGTTCATCTTTAAGCTCCATTACCTTTGTTGTTTTCCAAAACTCAAACTAGCCCTCTTGAACCCCATTGAAGCATCTACTAATATTGTTATTCTTTT
Organism: Picea engelmannii; assembly: GCA_009831015.1. Classification (NCBI taxonomy): domain Eukaryota; kingdom Viridiplantae; phylum Streptophyta; class Pinopsida; order Pinales; family Pinaceae; genus Picea; species Picea engelmannii. The sequence continues at coordinate 261,947 of ML776585.1, read as the reverse complement.
CTCCTATAGGGTTTTAATAACAAATTTTAACAATGTGTATTTTCTACTACACCCTATCCATGGATAAACACCTATTCTTGTATTATTTCTTCAACCAATTTTCCGAGCAATCCAAATTCCTAATATGGGACAGGTGTTTACCATATTTCTCCATATATTTGATACCACCTTAATTTATTCCATATCCTATTTGATCAAATATTCTTAAGTGTTACCCTCTTAATAGTGTGTATTCATTACCTTTCCCCACAAACAATCATTAAAGAAAACTCTTCATACACATTTTGTTGCTAGGGCTTGACTGAAGAAAAACCAAATTAGGCCCCAACYAGATGCTTCCTATTTTTTACCAATCCTTRTCCATTTTACTACAAGAATTCCTTCATCTACCCTTTTCCSTGTCCAAATAAAGCTAAAGTTGTTCCTTCTTATTTTACCCAATAAAACTTTTGTAATATGTGCAAYTGAAAGCCAATAAACTCGGATGCTTTTTCAAACTGAATTAACCATCACTAACCTATCTCGACAAGAGATCCTAACTTCAATGCTTTCTACAAGCCAAATCCAATCTACAAATTTGTATTCACWTGGATTTAAGTGAAATCCTATATATTTAACTCCTTCGTGTAAGAATCCATTTAATYCATTAAAAATAATTGAATGRTCGATGTTCAAAACTTCCCTCACTTCATTAAACAATAAACAAGTATTTATCATATTTACCTCACATGTTGTCTTGTAGTAAGTATCCATTTTATAATAATCTAACTCCCTTAAAGACCCTCTTCCAAACATCATAGTATCATCCATAAACAACAAGTGAGTTATATCGATTATGCCTTCTGTAATTATTCCATTGATAAAACCTAACCTCTTCACTTCTACAATCAACTTTATTAATCCCTCTGCTACTAATTGGAATGGAAAAGTAAACAAGGAGCAACCTTTTATAAGCATCCTTGAAGAACCTATCGGGAGATGCATTTATAAGTAGTGCAAAGGAGGCTATTTCAAGGCAACCCGTAATTTTGTCTATGGCACCCAAGACTTATTGATACCTCGTTCACTATGAAATGTTGAATAAGATTTTGTTATTTATATCAAAGTTAGTCAGTAATCAATTATAAATGTCATTTTAATAAATACAAAAGTAAAAAAATTAGGAAATAGAGTTTACTTAAAAGTTAACTATAAAAACGTTCACTCTTAAAAAAAAATTAATTATTTTCATGTTTATAAATGATAAACAAAAGGCAATTATTTTCATGTTTATAAATGATAAACAAAAATCAATTATTTTCATGTTTATAAATGATAAACTAATTGATTAATGTGGAGTTTAATTTAATCTGATCGTCCATTCAATTTGTATGAATTTCTTTGTAAGACATGAACTGTCCTTAGATGATCAAATCGCTAAAAAAAAATTACATCCACTGAACCGAATAAGATTATTGAGTCTTCGAAGTTTCGTAAGTAGAATCTAGAAATTCCCACAATGACTTCCGTGCTTCTTACATTTTGAAGTTGTTGCGTATTCATGGTCACAGCCCGCATGGCTGGCTGCCCTCCTTTTTGGACCATCGAATTTAACGCCTCCCAAAAAGGATTATTATTGTTTAGTGGACATGGACATCATAAACGGAAAAGGCCAAAGACCTGCGCATCAAATCCCAGTCCCCAAAAAGGAAATTCAATATTAGTCGTGGGCACGTAATTTTGAATAGATTTGGTAAAACAAAACAGCCGAATTACTTTCAAAATTAATATTATTTAATAAATAAATGTTTTTGAGCATATACTATTTATCAATATTTTTTTAAGTGAAAATTTGCTCAAAATTATATTATGATATAATTTTTTTTATATACTATCATCCAAAGATAAGTGGTCACAGTCTTTGCCCAAGGTATTAAAAAAAACATTACAATGGATTTACTTCGCGGAAAAGCTTAAACAGTGAGGCTACTATAGATATATTGGCTAAAACTACTATATGAGACATCAGAAAAGTCTCAAAAAACAACTATAAGCCAAGAAAAATCACATGCTATCTTTTTAAGGAACTCAATAAATATTCAAATGCTTTGACTATCTCGCTCCGCTCGGTTTCCACTGATAAAAAGTTAACCTCCCTTCAGGAGCCAGGAGGGATTCTTTGGAGAGCTTGTCGGCCTCTTTGTTAAACTCCCTAGAGATATGTTGGAAGCTTAGAATCTGGAATTTTTTGCATAAATCTTTTGTGCGCTTCTTCCAGCCTTCAAAGTAGCAGACATCCAATTTAGCCCTGTCATTAAGCCACTCAATAATCACTTTTGAATCTCCTAAGGCTTGAAGCCTATGAATAGCAAGATGGTTGGCTAAAGTTAGGGTAGCCTAGATCCCCATTAATTCTGCCTTTGTATTAGTTCCTTCACCATAATTTAAATACCACCTATAAACCAGATTATCAATAGTCTTTATGACTCCTCCCGCTCCACAAGATGATCAGTCACTCCTTGTTGCCCCGTTGAAAAAAGAAATGGAGGATCCCTCCTCATGATGAATAAAACATTCCTTTATTAAAGATTTTGGTAAGGAAGTTTTTCTTGGTCTGTATAGTCCCAAAATCTTAAATAAAACTTAATGGACTGAGGGAACCATATTTTCAAAGATAAATTTATTTCTTTCGAGCCACAGACCCCAACAAGTTATGGCAGCTAATTCTGGAAAGAATGACTTGTCAATAATCCAATGACAATAACATTCTGCAATATCCTGGTTTGTCCAGGCACTTGTTAAGTTCAACAAATAATATAGCATTTCCCAAACTTGTATAGTGAAACTGCAGTCAATGAGCAAGTGTTCTAAATTTTCAGAGTTCCTTTTACATAAAACACACCAACTAGGCCCTTCCCATCCTATTTTTTGAAGTCCATCCCAAGTTAAAATTTTCCTGGAAATAGTCAGCCAAGTGAAATTTTTTATCTTTAATTGGATATTCCACTTCCATATTTTGTGATTCCAGGTCGCTACCTGTTGATAATTTTTTGTAGATACTAGAGCTAAATATAATTTTTTTACAATAGTTTTTCCTAAAGCATCTCCTCCCGTCCACATAAGTGTATCATCTATTTCACCAAGGGTAACTCCAGTTGTTGCGAGGCTCTTTGTATAGATGTTCCATTCCTCTGTGAGGATACCATGAAGACCCAAAGAATTACTACATAGCCAATTATCTTATTGATCCCTTATTCCCAGAGGATTTTTTGCGTTGACCAACAACTTGATATCCTTCGTATTTAGATGATCATGAAGCTCCTTAGACAATAAAGATTTTTCATGCAATCCTAGAATATAGTCTTGGCCAATATAGATTTTTTCCCCTGAGCCCGACAGCCAACTATGCCAATGGGTTAACAGATGAACCAACTTTAATAAGTTCCTCCAAATTCTTGAAGTTGTATTGTATTCGAAACTTGATGACTTGAACCACTTAGTCACATCCGGGTGTTTTATGTATTTATCCAACACAATGTTGTGCCAAATACCTTTGCGGTAGAGTGTATACCAAAGGGTATTTGCCAACAACGTTATATTGAAATGAGTTAAATCTCTGAGACCCCACCGGCCATATGTTTTTGGCCGAGATAGGACCTCCCAGCTGCATAAATGTATGTGACTAGAAGAAGTATTTCCATTCCACAAGAACTTAAAACATAATTTACGGATTTGGGCATTAATATATTTTGGGAGTAATTCTACCGCCATCCAATATATGGATTAACTTTCTAGAACCAACTTTAGCAAAACAAACCTACCTCCCAATGAAATCCATCTATAGCACTAGTTTCCAATCTTTTTTTCAATTTTTGTTAGCATCCACGCCCAATCCTCCACCATCTGAGGTCATGTTTTCAAATGAAAACCCATATATTTAAAGCCTAGGTTTAAGGCCGAGAAAGTATATGGAAGAAATGATTTTAATGGTACCAAGTCAGAATCAGTCAACCCTTCAAAGTGCATCGTGGTCTTCGAAGAGTTAACCTGCAATCATGTAGCTTTACAAAACAGAATAATAAAATCATAAATTTCCTTCCATTCTGAGAGATCAACCTTTGACAAAATCAAAACATCATCTACAAAAAGAAGATGTAGAATGTTTATCATACTTGATACTTTAACACCTGAAAGTTTATTCCTCACTTTGCTCCTTTTTAATAAAAGGCTAAGAGTCTCCATTAACGAGATGAATAAAAGTGGAAATAGTGGGCAGCCCTTCCTTAAGCCCCTTCCACTTTTAAAAAAGTCTGTAGCCTCCCCATTTATGAGAACAACATAGGAAGGTGAAGTAACACAGCTCATAATTCATCTTGGCATTTGTGAGTCAAAACCTACCTGAACAAGAATCAAATGGAGAAAACCCCAATCCACACAATCATAAGCCTTGCGCAAATCGAGTTTGAGGATCAATCAATTGCTTCTTTTCTTTTTAGCTATGCTATGCAGACACTCAAAAGTTGTACCTATGGCACCCTGAATTCTTCTCCCTTCCAAGAATCCTAATTGTTCTTTTGACATCTTACGAGACAGAATTGGCTTTATTCTGTTTGATATGATTTTTGAAATCAATTTATAACAGAGATTGCATAGGGATATCGACCTATAATCCTTGAAGGTGGTCAAGATATTCTCTTTAGTAATGAAAGCCAATAAATTATAATTCAAGTAGCCTGGAATATTCCCATATATCGTAGATTCCTCCACCATCTGGACCAGATCATCGCTCACCAAATCAAAAAAGTATGAGAAGAATTCCATCATCCAGTCATCTGGGCTCGGACTCTTATCCCTTTGAAATAACTCGAGAACCTTTTTAATTTCATCAAAAAAAACAAACTTCAGTAATAAACTTAAATCCTCTGACTGAACCATTCTTTGAAAGAGCCCCGTAACTTCAATTTTTTCCATATTATATGAGTCATTTTGGGCTTTGTAAAAAATTTTAAAATATTTGGTCGTTGCCTTCTTCAAATCTGCTTGACCTTTAACTATTTATCAATATATGTATGTACTTGGAATGTATGTACATTTTAAACATTCCACATTTTTACTTTTTCTAAGGTTTTTTAGACAAATTTGGTTCAAAATCTAATTAAAAAATTTGAATGGTAAGAGTTGAGCTTCACAAGTTTATATCTACATTGCCAAATGAATTGCAAGAGTCTTGTTTCAGAAGTTTATATCTACATAGTCGTATGAATAGTAAGAATCTTATTTCAATGATTTATATATTTATTTTAATTTTTAAATAATTCAACATATTAGTTGCTTATAGAGTATAGTTTTAATGCACTTCTTACAATGTCA
>ML776585.1:243289-256548 GCA_009831015.1 Picea engelmannii | reverse complement strand
AATATTTATTAAAAAATAACAAAACATAAAATAACATTTTTTTATAAAATTATTAATTAAATCAAATATATATGTGGATATATATTAAAAAATAACAAAGCACAAAACAACATTTTTTATAAAATTATTAATTAAATGAAATATATATGTGGATATATATTAAAAAATAACAAATCACAAAGCAACATTTTTTATAAAATTATTAATTAAATGAAACACTATTATTTATTGGGGTATAGTTTTTAAATGGGTTTTAATTTAAATTTTATTTAGTATCAAGAGAAATATTTAATGTTATTAAAGTCAAACAATATTATTGGTTAGAGATATATTTATGAAGAAGTAAATTAGAAACTAATATAGATAGGTATTAAATTAAAATTTATTAAATAAGGGATAGATAGGTATTAAATTAAAATCTATTAAATATTAGAAGGGATCTATTACTTCAAAGATTTGGAATTAACATAGATATCATTTTCAAACTCAAGATTCTAAAATTAAAAATTAAGATGGATTTATATTATTTTTAAATTCAAGAGGTTTTAAGATTTGAAAATTCAAAGTTAAAATAAATATATATTACATTTACTAAATGTTTAACATTAAAAAAAACATTTTATTTAATACTCAACTATTAAAAAAAATGAATATTGATTTTTTTGTCAACATATGGAGGCTCTGAAATGCTTAGGGTTTTATGCAAACAATGGATTCTCATCCTGTTACCTGAAGGGCCTCTCTACACGCGCCTGACACATCTAGCTCTGCCACACCCCCTGACACAAAAGTATGAGGGCAGACGGAGGGGTGAAAACCCCCTCATACCGTAATGCAACATCTAATGAAACGAAAAACTCTTGTGCTCATTGGTCACCTTTTGAACCTGCATCGCACCTATGGGACCAATATCTGCAAGATGAGATAGGTGGAAGAAAAGGAACTAGCATGGATGCTGAGTCATCGCATCCAAAAGTTCCTTGGGTCTGGATACCTAGAAAATACATCCCACAAGCTTCGGTAGCACCCAGATATGTCATAAAATCAACCAAAATAGAGGAGCACACACAGTTAATGGGAGAACATGCTCTAATCAGAAAATTTGTGGGTCTTTAGCCCTCGGAAAAAGATCTTGCAAGATGGATTAAGACCTGGTGGACTCCGAAAGGAGATTATGAGCTCCAGCTAAACTCCAAAGGGTTCTTCACAGTTATTTTCTATAACCTGGAAGACAAGGACCGCATCTTCAAAGGTGGACCATACTTCTACAACTCAGCAGGTCTATACTTTCTCTTCTAGACGGACCGCTTCTGCCCCAAAAAGGAAGATTTTTCCTATGCCCCAGTATGGATTCATCTATATTCCTTGCATCAAGAGTTCTGGTTCGAAGAAATTCTAATGGGTATTGGCAATACCCTTGGAAAATATGTCAAATCCTCAGAGGCCTCAAAAAAAAAAATACACTTCTTATGCAACAATATGTGTTTATATGATATCTCCAAAGCTTTAGTTGGTTTAGTAACCTTGGAATATCAATATGAGGAATGGGCCCAAACCATCGATTACGAATGCATCCCTTTCCATTACCAGAAATGCCATGAGCATGGGCATATCTTCAAAGACTTCCCCCTTAACGAACCCACCAAACTAGAAGTTGAGGAGAAACCAAAGGATGGGTTCACACAGGTTCAGAACTACAGAAGACAAGCACAAAATAACCCAATAACAACAATGGACGAAGGAACTCCAATACCAAATCTTTTGAAGCCCTCAATTAGCTTCCATAGGAAGAAGAGGTTGAAAACCCGCATCAATTAACAGAATGAGGAAACAACAAAAGAAAAGAAAAACAACATCAACAGGAAAACCGAGTACACAACAACAACCCAGACTCTAAGGCACCTTCTAATCCCTTGAAAGGCCTAGAAAGGGAAGAAGATACTATAATGGAAATGGTCGAGAAGGACTTGGCTGACATTGATTTAGATGAGCTAGAATAAGCAGTTAACAAGAAGGACCTCCAAATAATACTGGAAGATCAACTTGGGAAATTTCATAAGGTCTTTCTCGACTCTACTGCGGGGGCTACCTGTAGACTCGGCGTTGGCGTAGATCCAAACCTATATCCCTGGAAGAACCTTAAGGAAAACAAAAGGAGAGGGTGAAAATCAACGCACCAACTAATAAGAAAGGCAGGGAAATACATGATCAATTCGAGGCAGATCTAGCGGCTCTCAGAGAGCTCCTTTTCCCACCCACCTAGTTATTAATAATGAAGATCATAACCTGGTACATAAGAGACCTAAATGGGAGATCCAAATAGAGGATTATATGAAACTATGTAAAAGATGAAGACCCTGATATTCTCTTGCTTCAAGAAACAAAGTGCGTGGGACAAATTGCCAAGGACATACTCAAAAGATGCTAGTGACACTGCAACATTTTCCATTTGGATTCGAAAGGTGCGGAAGGGGGACTAGATATACTCTAGAACCCTTCCATAGTAATCCTGGATCAATCCCTCTCCACACCAAGCACACTAACAGCTCATTGTCGAGCTATTGGCTCAAACAAATATGGGATGATTACCAATTCTTATGGCCCGCAAAACTTCCAGGACAAGGACCTCTTCCTTAGAATCTTGTCTTACCTAAGCTCTCTTGCAAAACACAAGTGATGTATAGTTGGAGGATATTTCAACATGATTCTTACGCTTGAGGAAAAAAGAGGAGGGAAGAAATGCCTGGAACAAGACAACATAAAAGTCCAGGAAACAATAGAATGACTCAACCTTGTCAACATAGAAAATGGAAATGGTACCTATATGTAGAGCAACAGATGATCGAGACATCAACAAATAGCCTACAGGTTAGACCACTTGTTAATCTTGAAAACCCTCATGCTTGAAGGACCAATGGTAGAGTAAAAAATTCTTCCAAAGGAAGGCTTGGATCATTGGCCAGTCCATTTTTTGATAGACACAATAGCCACTCCCAAAAAAAACCCTTCAGATTTGAGAAATTCTGGTTAACCCACCCAAATTTCTAGGAGATAGCCCACACCTGGTGGACTAATGCGAATATCTAGCAAGGGACCAAAATGTTCTGCTTCCAACAAAGGCTAAAAAACTTCAAACAACAGTTATGCCAATGGAACAAAGATTTATTTGAGAACATCTTTCAAGAAATAAAATCATTGGAACACAAACTAGAAGACTTGCAGGATCGAGTCATACAAATGGGATACAAGGTCACCCAGCAGCAAGAGGAGAACACCATCAAGAAGAAACTTGAGGAAATATACAAGCAAGAGGAAATCCTATGGAGACATAAATCTTGCGTTCAATGGCTCAAAGAGGGGGAGAAAAACTCCAAATTCTTCCACCACTCCATGATCCATAGACGCTTCATCAATCACATTACAAAGTTGGAAGATGATTAGAGAAACACCCTGCTAACCCACTAGGAAATAAAAAATGAGTTGACATACTTCTACAAGGATATTCTCTCAAAACCCCCTATGGACCGCACTACAACAATCGAATGGTTCACTCAAAACATTCTAAACCTTATCTCCTCAGAATAGAATGTGGCTCTCATGAGACCCATAACACAAGCAAAGGTGGATCGAGCCATCCAATATCTACCCAAAGGAAAATATCCATGCCTAGATGGATTCACTAGAGATTTATTCCACTATTGTTGGCCAATGCTCAGGGAAGAGGTGTCGCAACTGGTTGAGGAATCATGCAGCTTGGGTCAATTTCTCCCAGCGCTAAACGCCACCTTCCCCACCCTAATTCCCAAGGAAGAGAGGGTCACTAGTCCGAAGAACTTCCGACCCATAGTGCTATGCAACATGATTTATAAAATCATCTCCAAATTCATTACATTGTGACTCAAGCCCATTCTCCCCTTCATCATCTCCAAGGATCAATCAAGGTACGTTGAAGGAAGGAAAATCATGGATAGTGTCATCTTAGTCCACGAAATCATTCTCACTCAAAAGCACCCATACTCCAGGTATGCTACTAAAAATGGATATTTCAAAGGCCTTTGACAAATTAAGTTGGAAGTATATGAAATCCCTCCTAACTGCTTTTGGCTTCGGAAAATATTGTATCTCCTAGATAATGAACCTCATATCCTCTGTCGTCTTCTCAATTATTGTCAATGGAGTACCCTCTCAACCCTTCTCCCCCTCAAGAGGTATAAGACAAGGTGACCCACTCTCCCCCTTTATTTTCATCATAATGGCTAAGGGCTTGGGCCACTACATCAAGGATTCCATACAAATGGCTCACTGCAAGGCCTCCATTTTCATGGGTTACAACTGAAAACCTCACATAGCCAATTTGTTTATGACACGATGCTTCTAAACACCCCCACTGCGCAAGAAGCCAACAAAATAAGCTCAATTCTCAATGATTTCAGTGAAGCCTTTAGAACCACCTTTAATCTGGCCAAATCTCAATTCTTCTTCTTTAATACAGTAGAGGCAATCCAACATCACATCTCACAACTGATGAATATACCCATCTTCTCCCTACCCTCTCAATACCTGGGAATTCCTCTCTCTGTCTCGGCTTCCAAAAACATTTCATGGGATTCTCTTCTCCTTTCAATCTCCAATCACCTCAATAACTGGACCTTTCATTCCCTCAATATCCTAGCCAAGCTCATTCTTTTAAAATTAGTTCTACAAGCTATTCCCGCCTACCACTTTTCGGCTCTAGTCGCCCCACAATCAGTCATAAAAAAATAAGAAATCTGCAAAGAAATTTTCTATGGAACGGTCATAACCCTGACAAAAAGTGGGCTCTTATCAGCTGGGATAAAGTTTTTAAGCCTAAATCTCTAGGAGGTCTGGGTCTCCGAGATCTAGGAAAATTAAACAACACCATGGGAGCAAATATATAGTGGTGTTGGCTCAAAAATTCGACTGAGCTTTGGGAAAAATTGTGGAAACACAAATATTCCCTGAACACACCTCGGGTTCATCTTATACGACTGCAGGAAAAAAATCAGGGCTCCAATATCTAGAACACGGCCTGGAAAAATCGCTCTCTAATACAGGAACATGTCTTTTGGGAAATTTGCAATGGACAAAGTGCACTATTCTGGATGGACTCCTAGAAACAACTGCCACCCCTACAAGCTGAAGACAACCTAATATATTATGAGAATCATATATAATATCTAACCTCCCTTAAAGTGGCAGAACTATAGTCAAACACCTCCAACAATCCTCCTTTGCGTAGCTAGAGAACAACTTCCCAGGATCTCCACACGACAACAGATTATGACTTACAACATTGGAAACAAATGACAAATCAAAGGAGAATCTGTATAAGCACAGAATCAAACATTCTCAGATGGGGTCATACCCCACATGGAAACTTCACACTCAAAGAAGGCTACATTCTGCAGGAAAAATTCCAAAATATTCAAAAAGATCACATATGGGCAATAATATGGAAATCAATATTTTGGCCAAAAATCTCCACTTTTCTCTGTCTTCTAGTTTACTAGAACAAAATCCTAACTTGGGGCAATCTCAGGAAATGGGGATTCATTGGCCCCTCAATGTGCCACCTTTTCCACCAGCAAGAAGAAACCATGGAGCACCTCCTAAATAACTTCCCATTCAATGAGGAAATATGGAAACAGGCCACCCAAATCATGAGAAGAACCGGAAGAGAGAACAAAAACACCATCAACACAATAAAAAATTGGGGGCTCGGTTCCTATAAAGTTCCTATACTCCTACCAGTCTTCATTGTCTGGCAATTGTGGAAACAGAGAAACAAGCGAATCTTCCACTTCCAGGCCTCCCCTCCCCCTCACCTCTGGACCACCATCCTATTGCATATTCAAGAAACCCTCCAACTCCACATTTGGACCCAAGAATATTATCCCACAGATCCAAGAGAAATCTCTGTACTAAATTCTTGGGGATTCTCCCTAACCCTCTCCTCCCTCCCCCTGTAGTCTTTACAAAAATCAATGGCTTCTAGCCCCTCTACCTAGCTCCCCCCCGTCCAGATTTCACAAATTCAATTTTGATGGTGCCTCTAAGGTAAATCTAGGGAAATCAGGATATGGAGCAGTCATAAGGAACATCACAGGCCAAATTCAGTTTCTCATGGCAGACAATCTGTGGTATGACACCAATAATTCAGCACAAATATGGGTTCTCATCAAAGGAATCCAAATGGATCTTGACCACAATCTCACTCGCCTAATCATAGAAGGAGACTCCAGAGTTTTCATCGAGCTAGCTACCCAAATCATAAATGGAAAAGACCTAGGAAAACTCACCCCTAACTGGTGTCTCCTAGGCCCCCTCAACAAATTAAAATCTCTTCTCGGGCCCTCTCTAACTCTCACTACCTCTCACATAAGTTGAAGTGAAAACAAGGTGGCAGACAAATTATCCAATGCAAGTGTTGACTCTACTCAACAAGTCATTTTCATTGACACAAGGCAATCCTCGCGTTTTCCTCTATGTCTCCAATGCATGGAGTTGACCCAACAGGACTTCCCTCCCCCAGATGGGGTACCACCTAGACAGTGTCAGAGGAAAGAGGAAATGGGGCGACCAGGGGATTTATTAACCCCGGCTGCTAGCCCTCCACCCATTATGGCAGAACGACCCGCACCTAGCGGAGAGTAATGGTAACACACCTGGATAGCGTTGGAGGATTAATGGCCCCCCGCATAATCCATACCAGGCATACCATGCCTAGGGAATCCATCACCTCGACTCTCATGGATATTCTATTCGTCATTTCAAGTTGTACTAAGAGGGAAACCACCCTAATGAATTCATTCATTCCCCCTCTGCATTTGCTCCTGCTCCTTGGCTCTTCTGAGAGAATTCTCACCTTTTCCCTATGCAACTGTGTTATATCCCTAGCTCTCTTAGGTGAATTCTCTCTTTATCCATCTGTTATTCTTCTCCTACCCCTCGGATCTCACAGGTGAATTCTCTGCATTTCCCTTTGCATTTCCTCCTAGGCTTCAGCTCTTTCAGGCTCTCCCGGGCTCTTTCCACCAACCCCTTCGTCGTTCGCCTTCGCTTCACCAAAAACCATCCTCAACATTCTCTCCACCATGCCTAGAGAAAGGGGGATGATCCATGTGGATATCAGTGGCCACCCACCTTTTCCAACTAGCCCAAAACAATTTTCTCGCAATTTTGGTAATTTACTATTTTTAGCAGTTTTTAACTTTTAGGGCCATTTTGAGGCCCTAAATGAAGTTTTTTTGGAAATCAGGGAGAAATATGGAATTTCCTTTGATATTTCCTCTGAAATGAATATCCTTGAAAATACCTTTCCAATGGGCTATCATATGCCTAAAACATAGATCGTATGCAAAAGTTATGACCATGGGAAGTTGACGTACTAACTCACCCAAACGGGGCCCACATGACTTTTGGCGCTTCATCTCCTAGGGTTAGGTTTTTGGATGTCTATGGTTTTTTGCATTCGTATTTATTGTAAAAAGGCCTTCAGAGCCTCATTTTAATCATCTTCTTGTGAATGTGAGTAGCCATCACATCTCTTCTCAGAGATAAGTTGCCACCATTCTAGCGAGTCTTTCACTCTGTACTTTTACAGTCTCTATACATTTCTTTCATTAATAGAAATCATGTATTACTATATCTTTGTGTTTATAAATGCATCTCTTATACATTTATGTTATATTATTGGATATCCACGATATCTCTGTGAATTTCTTTATTATATCTCCCCTCTCATTTCAAGCCGAAAATAATCTGGATCAGGGGAAATCTAGGAGAGGCTCCTTGTATTAGAACACCCTCTCTAGGTGTGACAGACTTACCCCCTCCCAATTGTCTCTTATTTCAATTCGCACCTCTGGCCCTAGGCATAATATCCAGGGGTATTCAGAACCTCCATCATCACCCCCTCACTCCAACCATGGAAACCGCCCAGTTAAAGAGGAAACGCCACCTTCGAGAGAGCCAACTCCTTTGCTCACTAATCCTCTTCCCCCCCTGAAAATCAATCCACAGGATCTGATGTTTGGCAATGGCCGCTTCATGGTGAAGGAGGAAATTCCCCCAAGCTCGCAGGTGGAGGAGCACACGATGAACATTGGTGAGGACAAGGAAGAGGAGTTGCCTCTACTATGTGCAAAGCGACTCACGGAGGAGAACCTCCAACTCATTTTCGAAATTCGGAAAAATCAAGACGATTAGCTGCACTCATAGTGCATCCTCGGCCAATGAATGGACATTTTGTTCGATGCATTGGCGGACATTCCTACATGAACTCAATGTCCAACGTGTGGCCAAAAGTACATACATGGTCGCCCGAGCTCGCCCAAGGAGTAAATCCTCCAAGTTTCTGATTTTTGTTTTCTCTCGTCGTAGGATAATTTTTTTTGTTTGCTCTTGCAACAGGCTAGATGGTCATGGTGACCAGTTCCATCTTGTTCATACAATTTGGTCATGGCGATCAAATTATTTTGTTCATACAATTTTATTCATGTGGTGACGTGTCAGACTCTAAGTCTCTAATAGAAGCCACTTGTTCTAGTTTCCCTTTTGTGGCAGAACAGGTGACTAACATATGGCATTGTACAGATAACAATTCAAATTAATACAAGACTCTTTTTTATTTTAAAAAAAAAAAAATTGTGTAAAAAAACTTTGCTTTTCTTAATATAGTTAAAACAACTAAGAATTATCATGTGTTAGATTTAGTATGGTTCACTTAACCATCACTAAAATTCTAACAATAACCTCATGTAAATGTTAATATCTCTTCGTAATTTTGTTTTCCCCTCTAATTCTCTCACACATACAAAAATACAAGGAGACATATTTTTTCTTTTACTCTTTTTCATATATATTTATGATATCAAGGTATCCCCCAAAATATATCCTTTATCTTCAATCTCTCTTAATTCTTTTATAATTGTTAATAAAAATCATACATGTAATTATTATTATTATTACTACATAGAATCCATTTAGATTCTCATTAAAAAAAACTATTATTATTATTATTATTACATAGAATCCATTTAGATTCACATAAAAAAAAAAAAAAACATTTTATTTTTATTATTACAATTATATATTCAAAAGTCTCTCATAACATCTAAAAAGAACTTTTATTATTATTATTATTATTGTAAGTTAGATTGATATTACTTTCAAAATTCAAAATTTAAAATACATAACTTGTGACTTGGTGCAAGACCTAGTATGACTGGAAACTAGAGTATGCACTAGGTTTCATAATGTCTTTGTAATATACTAGATATAAAAAGTATGAAGAAAAGAAATAAAATGCTATAAATGGTAGAGTAACAATAATATAACCAGAACAATCACCTCAATAACACAGAAATGATATAAGAATAACAACAGAAATAACACTTTGATTCCAAGAGCAATGTTCACGGGCCTCTTCGAGGGGGAAACCTCTAATCGAGCAGAGCTCTATTACAATAATATCCAAGCTAGGTTTCTCATACCCTCGACTCCTATTTATACTAAATATGTCTATCAAAAGAAGCATCTAGAGGAAGATCCTTCTAGAAGCAAAAGTTTCTATTAGGTCTTCTTACATTCGACTTATTCTATTTTATTGCAAGGCCTTATTAATATTGAACCTTATTACATCTGAATATATTTTTCTACCTATGTGCGGGTTAGGACCCTAACATGTCCTCACCCTTAAAAACAACCTTGTCCTCAAGGCTTGAGATGTGGAAATTGTTGCAGAATGGTAGCTGGTTCCCAAGTGGCATCTGTTGGAGTTGTATCTTTCCACTAGAATAACACCTCCTTGATGGTTCTCTGATGTAGGAGACACTCACGTTGGTCCAAAACTTCTTTTAGTTGTAGCCAAATGGATCCTTATTCATCTAACTTGGGAAGGTTGGTTTGAATTTGACACTTAGTTCCAATCACCTTCCTTAAGCATGAAACATGAAAAAAAATATGTATCTTAGAATGATTGGGCAAAGCTAACTGATAGGCCACCTGTCCCACATGCTTGAGAACGGTATAAGGACCATAAAATTTGGGCGCTAGATTCTGACAATGCTCGGGCTTGAGGGAATTTTGCTTGTAAGGTTGCAGTTGAAGAAACACCTGATCCCCTTCTGCTAAGTTATGGGAATGAGAGGAATTTTCAGCTTCAGTATGTGGAGGTGGGTCAGATAAAGGGTTATCTGTAGGGATATGCAGCTTGGTGCCGAGCATAGAAACAACAGATTCAAGATGGGTGGTCAGGTCTTGTTTGATTTCCTCCATTGAGGACTGCATGGTTGTAGTAATGGCAACAAAATTGGCACTGAGTTGTTTCACTTCTTGTTGGGTATCGGTGAAATTAGATTGTAAGGTATTGAAGCGAGCTTCCAAGTCTTGGCTACAGGTATGGGCCATGATGATGAGGGACCCGAAATGTGGTGGGTGGGGTCAAAAAATTTGCTGAAAAATGATATGTATGAATGTGATAAGGGAAAAGAGATGAATCCAATGGAATAGGTCTCAAATAATGGTGCACAAATTTCCAGATTTTTTTTTTTTACACCCACGGAGTTATACTCCGGTCTGAAGAATACCTCAGTAATGAAATGCCCAAATTCTTAACCCAAAAGAAATGTGTAGTGATTCGGCAACCCGGACACAGTTGCACGACAATAGATCTTATATGTTTTAATTTGATTATGTTTCTGTCCCGAAGGGTTAGGTATTCAAGGGTTCTACAAATAAGGGTTTTCCCTGTGCTATAGCCCTCTAATATACATGTGGGGTCCAACAATAGTACTCGGCCCAATATCTCAAGGCACTAACTAAGGAGGCTAGACCATGCCCTTATCCATACTACCCTACTACCCAGGTACTAGAGAGAATCTTCTCGAGTGTTGTTCTCGATGGCACTATAGCAGTCAGAAAACCAATCAGTTTATTTAAAGAGGGCTTCAGGTAATCTAGGCTGATCCGTACACAGGTGTTGTCTAATGCGCTACCACTCGAAGGGGTACCAATAGGGGTTACAAGGGTGGCCAACAGATGTGCACTTAAGTACCACTTGTATTTTCTACATGTATGAATCCCTCAACCATGGATTTATGCGTGTAACAACATATCTCTGTGGCTTAAAGACCCCATAATACGTCTCTACCCTGGAAAAAAATTTAACCCACAATTTCTGTCGAGGAAAGTGCTCTGATACCACTTGTAATATACCAGATATAAAAAGTATGCAGAACAAAAATAAAATGCTAGAAATGGAAGAATAACAACAATATAACAAGAACAATCACCACAATAACACTGAAATGATATAAGAATAACAACAAAAATAGCACTTTCATTCTGAGAGCAATGTTCACGGGCCTCTTCAAGGGGGCAACCTCCAGTCAAGTAGAGCTCTATTACAATAATATACAAGCTAGGGTTCTCATACCCTCGACTCATATTTATACTAAATATGTCTATCAAAAGAAGCATCTAGAGGAAGATCCTTCTAGAAGAGAAATCTTCTATTAGGTCTTCTTACATTCGACTTATTCTATTTTATTGCAAGGCCTTATTAATATTGACCTTTATTACATCCGAATATATGTTTCTACCTATGTGCGGGTTAGGACCCTAACAGTCTTAAAAGAATGTCTCAGATGCCTAATAAGAGTCCTGTGATGCAATTACATTTACATAATAGAATAGATGTCAAAACATGCTTGCTAACTATTGGGACTAAATACCATTGAGCATACAAAATGAGCTAAATAACTAATGAATGTGAAAAGATGTTATAGACTGCAACCACGATAGATAAATAAAACTAAACTCCAGACTAACCACTTCCATCTTCGTCTTTGGGAGGAATTTTCCCAATAGAGGTGCATGCATATTGGTGACGACAAAACGGACATGCCTGATAAGAGGTTTGTCCCGAGAGTGAATCGAGAAGGTCCACAAGATTGTGGTCCATTTGCTACTAGAACAACTTTTGCTCCACTATGTCCCTGTGAAGCTTAAACGTGAGTTGTAACTGATCATCTGAGAAGCTCCTTGGAGAAGGTCACACCTTTTCTCTACTAGAATCTCTCCCAGGAACCTGTGAACTGTTGTTTGTGGCATGGTGGTTGTATGGATCAAAATAAGCTACATTGGGTGACCATTCTATTGCAAATGAAGGGGAGGTAGGTGGGTTAGCTTGTATAGGTTCAGAGGGAATTTATTCCTCCACCTGAGCATCATAATCTCATCTATCATATCTATGTTGGCTCGTTTCTAGAGAGGAGGAGAACGAAGAGGATGAATGAGGTGAGAGGAGAAGGATGGTGACCATATGGGTTGCAAAGAGCTCCCAAGCCATGATTGGGTCTGCCTCTTTCCTGAGGCATCGTGAAGACGAGGGGAGCGAGGAACTAGAGAGAAAAAGAAGAGGATAAAAGGACGAACATGGGAGAAGAGACAGGCTTTCAAAAACTAATAACCACAAAAGTAGGTTTCCCGGAAAGAATGCAGATGAAAAGGGAGAGAGAAGAAGCTGAGCTATAATGGCCATGGTGAGATTCAAATCCATTAAATCCTTCATTATGCATCCATAAATTTCCTTCACCATTGTTGTACCAGTCCCAATCTTTCCCACTTTTGACAAGACTGGCATATTAATGGTGTGCATGAGAGCTAGAGCGTGGGAAGGATGCCTACGTTAATGACGCACCTTGGGTAGGAGGCCAGGCGTGTGGAGAGGACATCGACGTCAAAATTTCCCCAAGAAAATCATGGCTAGGTTGCACCCCATCTGGGGTATTATTATTATTATTATTATTATATACATATTTTGTTAATTTGTCCGTGACCTGTGGGACTAGCCCATGGCTTGAGAAACCGCGAATCAAGTGCATCTAAGTCATCAAAATCACCCAAGGATCACACCCAGCCTTAGCCACACCAGCCCTTAACATCGCTGGATTTTTTGTCCCCATAGGTTTCGAACCAGTGACTTAACATCACAAAGTGCCTTAACATCACACTCCATCACCAACTGTCCTATTCCTCGAGGAAATAATAATAATAATAATAATAATAATAATAATAATTATTATTATTATAATTATTATTATAATTATTATTATTATTATTATTATTATTATTATTATTATTATTATTATTATTATTATTATTATTATTATTATTATTATTATTATTATTATTATTATTATTATTATTATTATTATTATTATTATTATTATTAT
>ML776585.1:201329-233338 GCA_009831015.1 Picea engelmannii | reverse complement strand
CCTTCATTTAGGCCCTCAAAATGGCCCCGGAAGTTAAAACCTGCTAAAAATAGTAAATTGCCAAAATTGCCAAAAAACTGTTTTGAGCCAGTCGGAAAAGGTGGGTGGCCACCAATATCCACCTGGATCACGGTGCCTACAAATAGAAGAAGGAGATTGGTGTCTCATGTAGGTCAGTTCCCACAAACAACAGACGAGATTAGTGTCTCATGTAGGTCGGTTCCTACAAACAAGAGAGGGGATCAGTGTCTCTTGTAGTTCAGTTCTTATAAACGTCAAAGGGGATCGATGTGTCCCATAGGTCGGTGCCTACAAACAACAGTGTGGATTGGTGTATCTAGTAGGTTGGTTCCTACAAATTAATAAAAATAAGTTTTTTTGGTTTTCTCCCAGAAGGGTTTCAACGTTAAATTGTGTCTTCTTGTTGTTATATTTATGTAATTGCATTATTATCATTTATTAATGTTAAAAATAAAACTATAGTATTATACTAATTCACCCCCCCTATCAGTATAAGTGTGTTCTCAACAATTGGTATCATATCATGTTCCTTTGGAAACATTATAACCACTGGAATGTAGATCCCGAGAGCACACATGGTTGGTTAGGAAGGTTTAAGGATGTGAACATTTATAATGGCCCTTGGTTTTGATATTTGGAAATCGGCTGTGACTGGTTATACAACCCCCAAAACTCCACCAACAGATATGGTTGGGAAAAAGGCTAGTGAAAATTATGCAAAAGCCATGAACTCCATATTTTGCGGACATTCAGAATCAAAGTTTGTCAAAGTAATGCATTGCAAATCAGAGAATCTGATCAAACAACACAAAAATATGTTCCCTATCATCATCCTCACCATACAAATCGAAGGAACAAAAATCATGATTTCAGATCATTGCAGAAGAGAAATGAAAATTAGAATTGTGGACAAGTTCTGACTACCAGGATAGATTTTGGTTGGATTGATGGATGGTCATGGAATCATTTGACTAGATTTCTTAGGACTTCACATCTTTTTGTATCATTGGTTGTACAGTCTTGCAATGCTTCTCTTACTTACTGATGATTTCCTTGGAAGTGGTTGACTAGGAATCGACCTGACATGACAATCGACTCGAGTTTTGATTGAGAATTTGTCGATTGATCTTTGATTGGTTTGTTCGTCAACTAGAAATTTCGACAAGAACCATTGCTACTACTTATTGATCCCTTAGAGGAGGAATAATTGAATTCGTTGATATGTCAACCTAAACTATGTATTCTTGATGGCTCAAATATTTCTTGTTGAATCGACATGGATTTGTTGAGACCAACCCAACCATGTTAGACTATTGTTGGATATTTAATACTACTTATGTTGGATACAAAGACTGCCTAGATTGACAGAGACTGATTATCTTGCATTGTTGGTGACAATGTTTAGACTTCTTTAATAATTTTGATGACAAAAAAGTACAAGTGGAGGATGTTATATTCTGGGAAACATGCATATAATTCTCATTCAGTATTTTGAGCATTCCTTCTTCAAACCTTGAAGGATTTTTGATAGTTGCGAATGAAATTTAACGACAAATCTACACATTTGTCCAAGGAAACCTTAGAATACTTTGTGAGTGGTGTATGGAACTTTTGGAGTTGGCATGGCTTGAGGTATCTACTATGAAAATTAAAAGACAAGTCCACATACATATTCTATACTTTGTGACCAACATTGAGCATGTCCAAAAAAGTATTTCTAAAGGACAACTAGATGGCGTTTTGATGACAACATACCTGTGACAGTGGAAGATCCCCTAGAATATATAAAGGAACATAGAACCTTAAATCATATTCAAAAAAAATGGATATGTGATAAGTTGTATATAGAATTTGTTTCAACAGTAACAGACCATTCATTCTCGAGTAGTAGATTGTGAGTAAATGTTGAAGGCAACCAATCCTATCAATTGTGAATAGATAATAGTATTGTGATAGTGAAACATATAGAAAGTCTTTGGAGGATTTTTGATAAGTAAAAAAAAAGGAGCAGTTTAGGAGAGTGACAAAAAAACATAAACGAATCAACAATTACAGAAAAATAAAAAATAAAAAGATATTACATTCACAAGGGGAGCTACTTCAGAAAAATACAAGAGAAAGCATTGTCTAAGGGGGAGAAACATAGAAAAAATAACTATGTAGAAAAATACTAATCATATTCTCATCAAGTACCACTTCCTAAGAATACATGTATTTGAACTAAGTGTCCAGATGGAATACATTTCCACTGGGAAACAATTTGTAGATATTTTTTACCAAATCCCTTCCCAGAGAAACATTTGTATATCTCAAACAAAAGTTGGGAGTTATATCCCTCTCATATCATCAGTAAAGAAGCACAACTCATGGGGAGCATACATTTTTCATTGATGTCAAAGGGGGAGAATTACAGACGGGGGAGAATTGTAGATAGGGGGAGGAGAATTACAGATAGGGGGAGAGTTGCAGATAAGCGAGAACTCTTTCAATTTCTAGCGGATTACACATTTTCTCGTACAGGGTTGCCATCAATGACAAAGGGGGAGATTGTTGAATACATTTTTTTCATTGATGTCAAATATTAGTAAGTGGTCAAGTACAAATGTGACTTTCATAAATATAAAAGTGAAAAGTTAAGTGGAAAAAAAGTTTATGTAAAAGTGGAGAAAAAATGAAAGTAGATTAAATATAAATATGACTTTAATAAATAACAAAAGTTGAAAAGTTAGGTGGAAGTGAAATTTACATAAAAGAGGTGTAAACATGAAAGTGGATTAAAGAAAAAGGTAAAAGTGAAAGTGGAGTTTATGTAAAAGTGAAGTAAACATAAAAATGGATTAAAAAGGATAAAAGTGAAAGTGTTCATGGTATGTGCACATGGATTTACAAACCATGGTGGTATTTTACCCATGGTATGGTAAAAAGCGAATTGAAAATAAAGAAACGGGGGAAATTAATTAGTATTTAATAAAAGTCACGACTTATCAAAACAACATGACTTTTCATATAAATCTTATGGAACAATATAAATAAAGAAAAGGGTTATGATAAAAAAATGTGTGTGGGTGAAAATGTAATATTCTTATGAATACCATTTGAGGAGTGACAATTGAATATCATTCAAGGAGTGACGATTGAACATCATTCAACGAGTGAAGATTAAATATTAGTAAAGACCAAATCTGGAATTCTAGAAAATAGATCTAGAAAAAGAAAAATGAGTGAGTATAAATTGAAGGAAGAGTGAAAGAAGAAGTAGAGAGCACAATGCAGAAAAACTAAAAGCATAAGAAAATGAAAGCTGAAAAAAGAAATAAGAAGAATCAAGCACAGTGCAAGATCCGAGGCAGAACTAGAAGAAGAAGCAAGCAGATCTGGTGAAGGCATAGCGAAAGTAGAAGTAGTAAGCCCAGAGAAAATCCAACAAAAGAAGAAGTAAAGAGCACAGGAAATATTTTGTGAAGACAAAAGCAACAAAGGGGATCGATGTCTCCTGTAGGTTGGTTCCTACACATAGAAGAAGGGGATTGGTGTCTCTTATAGATCAGTGCCAACAAACAACAAAGGGGATCAATATCTTGTATAGATCAGTTCCTACAAACATCAAAGGGGATTGATGTCTCCTGTAGTTCAATGCCTATGAAAAATAATGGGGATTGGGGTCTCCAGTAGGTTGGTGCCTACAAATTAATAAAACGATTTTTTTGTGGTTTTCTCCCAGAAGGGTTTCCACGTTAAATATTTTGTCTTATGGTTGTTATATTTCTGTGATTGCATCATTATGGTTTATGAATGTTAAAAGGAAAAATATAGTCTTATATTGATNCATTGCTCTCAGTACAAGTGTGTGCTCAACATGAAAATCTCCTCTTCCAAGAACTCATAAAACCCCAAATAAATTTATATCATCCAACTATAAGGTTTGAGGCATTTTTCCCTTTTGAAAGATTGTAACACAACCTTTGACTCTTCCTTTGTGACCTCCTTTTATAAGTTTTAATTCATTATTTCATCTAATATTTTGGGAAAAGGACTCACTATCTTCATTAATTTCGCAATGTGAGTATGTTTTGGTTCCCTAAAAAGCATCTAAAAATGTTGTTTACCTGCTCCTATTATATTTGAAAAATATTTTTTCCTTGAGCCATCAAGCAGGCATATTTCCCAAATCGTATTGGCACCTTTTCTATAAAGTCCATAATTATGAAAAAATATTGTATTATTGTCACCCTCTACTAACCAGGTTTCTTTGTTCCCTATTCCTTTTCAAAGAAGTATTTATTTTCTTCCTCAAGGGATTTTGGATTCAAAAACATTTCTTCATAAGTATGAAATAATAAGATTTTGAATTCATCCTCTACATCCTTCAATGTTTTAGATTTTATTTTGCCTTCTCTATTTCCCATGCAACTTCCATCTAGATGACATTTAAAAAAAAATGAAACATTGTTGAATCCACAATTGAGACATCAAACATTTTTTAGTTTCACTCACACACATAATATAATTATACTATTGAAATTCCTAGGAACCTAGCATCTGACTGTTAATTCCAAGAAAAATACAACTACTGGATGACAATACAACTAGGTTACTCAATGAAAAAACAAAAACAAAACACATTTGTACACAAGATTCAAGTAAGCACCCCTGAAAAAACCCTTGTGGGAAAACCAGTTCTGAGTTTGATTTCATTGCTAAAAATCATGGGCTCCCGTCCTGGGATAATGGCCCATTAGAGAATTACAATGCTGTAGTTGATAGCCTAGCCCACCTGGTTGTTATCTCCCTAATTCTCTCTTGCACACTTCCTTAGCTCTGCCCACTTAGACAAAAGTACATGAGCAAGACTCCATTTTTCTCCTATGCACTCATTGTGTGCCTCTCACTCTCCTTAGATCTACTTTTATAATCTCCTAATGACTAAAACCCTAACCCTAGATCTCAATGGAAAAGATTAGATCTTGGATCTCACAATCTAACGATCACGACTTAATTTGTTGTTGAGATGACTTAAATCACTTAAGTCACTCAACCTTACAAAAGTAACTTTAGTCATTACATAAAAGCCACTTTAAAAATCTAGAGAGTGTCACTCGAACACCTTGTTGATGATAAAAATCGCAACGAGGAATTTCGCCCACAAAGTATTGCTAAAGACTACTATTTAAACTATGCTAATAAGATATAATATTAGTAGGTGGGACCCCCTTGTAGACTGGAGACTCAAAGATAGTCATATCACACATTTTATGTTGTTGTTTTGATGTTTCTTACAGGGTCTTATATGGTTGATGATGTAGTCTTGGTTTTGTTTTGACATAATGACATGTGGATGATGCATTTTATGGGATGTTCTATTATTCAAAGCTTTAATTTTATGTTATGATTGGCATATATTTACAATTGCTATGTTTGATCATGTCACCATGATCTATTACTTGGCTACACCTGCACAAGAAATAAGTTAGTAACAACATAAACAAAAGCAATGGGAAGGAAACTTACAAAGAAAAAATCCAAAAGCAAGGGCCTATACTATGCTATGTTAGAAATTATGTGCAATTAAAATGAAAACAAGTTAGTGTTAATCCTAACTTTTAATGGTTAGTGGCTATGTGATTTGCATTTGAGTTATATTGGGCACATTTGATATGGCAATACGTATGGTATGGAAGTTTGGCAATGGTTAATATGATTTTTTTGGGTGGCGCATTTGGCAAGAAATGTGGTCGCGGATTTAAATGGTTTGGAATTGATGACATGGTTAATGTATTAGTGATTGTTGGTTGTCGTGTACTTCGAAATTGAATGAAGAGGAGATGGAAGCAATGTGCAGTAAATGCACGTCACTCCATACTTCCCCATAAGGCTGTCACCCTAGTATGGTTATTGTTGAATTTTGTTTTTCTGGTAGTTAAGATCTGAGATCCAAGCCTAGGAAGGAAGTGCTCATCCAACTCGCCCCTTTTAAGCTATCAGTTATAGGTATGGTTCTTTTCACCCATCCATGAATTACGCTCTGTGTATGAACAAATGATGGCTCAATAATGCTTTGGTTTGTGTTTTCCTAAGATTGGAAATTGTGTAAATGTGTAGTTATTCTCTCTAGAATGACTGTGTGGTTGTTCGATTTGCAAGTAAAAGAATTGGATGGTTAAGTTGGGAATTTGTTGGTTGTTCTGTGTGGTGAAAATCGTGATGGCACTCTATAGTTTTTAAGTGGATATGGGTATTATCGATCTGTGTTTTTTTGGAGGGTTTCTCTCTGTTTATCCTTGTTGGCCACTTCCTCACATTTATGAGGTAACCATGTCCAGTCGTATCCGGGCTTCTATGTGGTTGTTGTGTATGTTTTTCAGGAAGCCTTTTGGTCACTGTGTAGTTTCCAGAGTCATGGTTTTGGGTTTATTCACATGGTCGTGGCATTATTTTCATGGTCTTGGAATCAACATATCTCATAATTTGGTATTAGGGTGGCCACTATGCCAATATATATGCTTTATGGTTGATTGAGTGATATAAGTTATGCCTCGGGTCTGCATTCCCACCAACATTGTCATCAAATGAAATGGACATAGGTTATACCTATGTGTGTTCTAGGTAATTGTTATTGTCCAGTGGGAATTCGCTTCTCCTCTGCATCGTTTTCCTACCCTACACGTCATTGGAATGTTGCACCATTTCACAGACCGAGAGTTATAATGAACCCTGTGCTTGTATCGAAGGGTCTCTACCTATTGGTTGATATGTTTGGAGGACCTATAGTCTCTCAGTGTTATTGATGATTGAGAGAACTCTTAGTTGCTTCTTTGGATTCCTTGTTATAGAGCCCATTTTTTAAAAATCCCTAACTGTCTTACTCAACTCGGGCATCTTTACGATTGTCAAAGATTGGTTGTAAAATGGAGTGGTTATGACAGTTGCGTCGAATACATATCTCGTGTTTATTTGATTGAATTGGTTTAAAAGGTTGTGATTGGGAATCAGTGATAATGTGTAGTCAATGGTTGTCTCTTCTCCTTATGCTTTCGATCGTTGTATTCTTATAGCATGGTGTAGATTGCAAGTTAGTAACTGTTGTGTGTTTCACTAGTCTGGATCGGGATCATGGCAAATTGTTGAAATTGATGACTCTGATTTCGTTGTTTCACTATGTATCTGTTATGGAAGCACCGTGCATGTTTTATTTAATTGCATCATTAGTGATGAAGATCGGGTTTTGTATTATGGTTTCATTGCAAATTTTTATTAGTTAATATAATGAAAAAGGCATGAAATCAGGCAAGTGTTAGAAGTCTGTTCAATTTGGAAACATGACCTGTGTATATGTTTTATTTGGGCGATTGTGAATTATGGATAGTGTTTGATATTTTATAGTGATATATGATGGATAAAGATGGAGCATTGTTGGTGTGTGTTGCCTTTGATTTTGTTTTAAATGAAAGGAAAGGAATTAAAGACCAAGCATTCTCTTAACAAGACCATTGAAAGTCATAGTGATTATGAGTACGATTACAAACTGTGTTAATTGAGAAGTTTTGAAGAAATTGAATGTGGGACAGTGAACAATTTTGACACACAATAATTGTTAAATTGGTATTGGTATCTTTTTTATTGAATACAAATTTGTTTTTATTGATTATTTGATTTGTTTTATGAACAATATTCATTTTTTCCCTACCATTCTCTCACTTTTTTGCACATTACAAGTCCCCTCACCTTCCCATAATTACTATCCACTCCCTGTTCTTAAAATTAAATTATAGTTAAGTTAAACTCTGTATTATAATAGTTAAATGATGGCATAGAGATGAGCAGTAATCATGATCTACCCCCCTTCATTTTAACACTTTCCGCTCAATACAATCCCTCACATATCCCAGAACCCTTATTCACCTCCTACTCATTGACAAGTATTAAACGATTTGTATGGATTGAATTGCATGAGTCTGATGTGTTGATGAGCCAAACTTTGTTTCATATTTAAAGAGATGTCATGTGTGGTTGTTGAAGAAACTAGTTGATAATCAATAATTCATACAAGAATGAGCTTTTCAGCAAAGGTAGCCATGGCCGGGGTAACAGAGGAAGAGGAAATTGGAACAGGGGCCCTGGAAGGCCAAGGTTTTCTATACATTTTGATGCAGACTCACAAGAGTTGAACCAACTATTCCAAGATGAATTTTTTAACTGGATTGGACAAGGAGTGGTCCAACCTAGGCTAGAAAGGCCACCCTTCCAAGCCCCACATGTCCCTAGTATCCCAGTTCTCCTCATGTCTCATTACAACCTAAAGTCCCTGAAAAACGACGGATGGAAAGAGATTGTCCATCCGACAGTCTCTCAACATCATGGCTGGCCTAACTTGTCTCTACCCGCTCCTCCACCTATTAATCAAATTCTCCAAGCTTCCCATACCCACTCACCAGTACAGTCTTCCCATGCAAGAAAAAGGTTAAAAACCGAGGCCCACCATGCTTCTGACAAAGGAAAATTCATTGCTTCCCCCTCCTCTCCCTCAAATGACTCTGCCAAATCTGTTTCATCCCGCATGCATTTGAGAGATGATTTCTCTCATGTTATCAGTGAGATTAGGCCTAAAGTATCCACACAGCCTAAGGTGGATTCAAAGAAATCAAAGGTTGACAACAACAACAAGGGGAATATTGCCTCCGAGAGTGGAAAATATGGGTTTTAAGTGTTTTTATTTATTGATTATTGAGAACAGCTGACTTCTGAAATTTTGAACAACACACTATTTTTTGGATATATGGATATTATATTTTTGGATATAATTCCAATTATCATTGATATAAATTGTCAAATTATGAGAGTGATGATGGGAGCCACAAGGAGGGATGTGTTTGATTGATTAATTAGGTGTGTTATTCTTATTAAAGAAACTAAAGGGAGTCACAAGGGATCCCACCTACTAGTTATTATTTATTGAAGACCCTTATTATTATTTTATTACTTTTCCCCCTTAACTAAAAAATTGGTTGAGTTTTAGTTAAATTAACTAAAGAGGTAGTTTAACTACTTCAACTAATTCTGATTGCTTAAATGCAAAAAGAGAAGGAGGAACAAGAGGAGAATAGAAGGAGAAAGCATACTAAGGTATGCTCTTTGAGTTTTATTGAGACAATTCAGTTTTCATTCATTCTTTGATTCATTGAAAGCCTAATTCTCTTTTATGATAGCAGGGTCCTATTGTAGACAACAAGATTCAAGGGTTGAATTTCATCATTCAGACACTTGTTTTTCAAAGGTGTTGATCTATCTTTGATAGTTTGTGTAGACTTTTATGTTTTTCAATTAAATTTCATGACTGATGAAGTCTATTGTGAAGAGTTGAGTGGGCATCAATCTGTGGCAAGCTGAACCAACTTTTAAAGTTCTTTTTTTTACTTTCTGTCAGAGGTTTTTTTGTATGGTTTTCATCGGGGACATCTAAGTTTGACTTTGGTCCAAAATTCCTCAGGAAATTTTGTAAAGAGAACGAGTCTTTTGATAATTTGGAATGGAATAAACGATTGA
This sequence comes from Picea engelmannii, assembly GCA_009831015.1. Taxonomy (NCBI): domain Eukaryota; kingdom Viridiplantae; phylum Streptophyta; class Pinopsida; order Pinales; family Pinaceae; genus Picea; species Picea engelmannii. The sequence goes on along the minus strand of ML776585.1, from coordinate 223,777 downwards.
TTTATGTCTCATCTGTGTTGATTATTGACTTGGTGTTTTTACTTCTATCTCTACATTTATTTCTGCATTGGTTATATTCAAAAAATTACATAAATATTGAATTTTTCAGCAATCTTTCATTTATAAAAAATATCAGCCTAAGAACTTGTAACCAATACTTGTGGATTAGGAAACAAATTTTGATGGCTATAAACATAGGGTGGTATTCCCATCTATCTTGTTTTAGCCAAGTAAGATCTGAAAATGCTTGAGTAAGATCATTTCATATCTTTTCCTCAACACACCTCCACATGTCAGGCACCACCAATGTAGAAGTACATATCCGAACTACCCCAATATCTAACACTCCCTCTTAGTGAGGAAGGTACTTCATCTGAGAAAACTACACAAATTTGTCCTCCTAGACCTACTACTCGGTCCCACTGCTTTCTTCCCGAACCCCTACCTAAGGCTACTTGAGGCTTCCTACACCCTCATGTTGTTGCCTGGGTCCTTTTCTTGGATGCCCAAGCCCTTTCTAGGTGCTTCCTGACTATCTCATCCTGCTTCCCAGGCTACCTTCTCACTTCCCAAAACTTATGTTTCCTGCCTGGACAATTCTCAGGCTGCCCAACTGTTGCCCAAAAATTTGTGGGCAGTCTTCCCGTTGCCCGGACATGATTGGCAACTTCTTGGCCCCTGTTGGGTCTGACCATGGCTATTTTTTGTTCATGCGTTGGCCCACGAATCCTTTATGCTAACTCTTGCAACTACTCTGGATGCATGTGCCATCTCCCAACAATTTATTCCATCTCTGTGTATCTCGCGCTGACACCCAACACTTGTGTCCTTTTGGCCCCTACAATCATCGCACCGATTGACAGCTCCCCCAACAGTCGACGACCGCTACACCTTATGCTAGTGACTCTACATCCATTATCTTCTTCCCATCAAATTCTCTTCGAACCCATCCAGGCGAGCACACTACCCACATGACCCGACAAACGATATCTTGGCTAGCATCCTAGTCTGATGGTTATTCTGTTGTTGAACTCCCTTTCCATTGTCAGTAGTTGCAATTCTCAACAGCTGCTAAAAATTTCACGACCTGTTCCCTCTTCATGTTCCTTCAACAACTCATGTGTGGCTTGGATATTTTGGTGAATAAGCTTGTGACCTTTCCTATAGCCGAACCACACCATGTTTCCTCTTACTGAAAATGTTTCTTCCTGCGTGTTGCTTCACCCTGTTGTCACACAACTCATTACCTCATGCTATCACCACTCAACATAATCATTCCCTAGATGCCATCCCCTATAGTTTTTACACCTCAACCTAACCTTATGCAACTCAGATACAATGTTGTCACCTCACTTGGCTCCCACTTCAGTGACTCTATTGCCTCTCACTAACCCGTGAATTTATATGGATTTTAATAGCATTCACGTTGTCACTTACAATGGCCTCCAGGTCCCTCTACGTACCTCAGACACCACACTCAACTCATGAATCCTGCAACATAAGCCTCTCCTCTTTTGAGCTCACACCAACCCGAATCCTCACATCTTGAACTTGGGTAATGTTCAAACCCCGATGACTCCACCACCGTGAGCTATCAAACATACCAACTCGACCTGCCAACTTACCACATGGTTTCCCAACCACTGTCTCTGAAGGCCTGAAGGAGGTCTTAATATTTTTTTTGTTGAGGACTCTTGCAATCTTATCGGTCACTCCTTGGATGTAAGGGAGGAAGGCATCTCTATTGGGGTTCTGGTCTTTTGGGATGGTGGGCTTATTGCTAGTTTTTTCTAGGGCTATGTTTATTTCATTCTTAATGTCTTTGTGTTTATAACCTATGTTCTTAAAAGTCTTGGTAAGGTGATCTATTTCTTTATCTAGGTGTTCTTCATTGGAGATTCTTATGGCTCTAGTGGCTAAAGTTTTTAGGACACCTAGTTTATGGTTGGGGTGGTGATGGGATTTTGCATGGAGATAGTTCTCAGTGTGGGTCTTTTTTCTATAAATTGCATGTATTAGATCCCCATTTATTTTCCTCTTGATAAGAACGTCTAGAAAGGGGATGCTATCATTCTCTTCGAGTTCCATTGTGAATTTTATTTCTTCAGATATGATGTTTAGGTGTTGAAAGAAATTATGTAATTCCTCTTTCCCGTGGGGCCAGAGAACATTGGTGTCATCAACAAATCTTTTTCACCTTAAAGGTTTTAGGGGAAAGGAGTCCAAGGCTCTCTTTTCAAAATTTTCCATGAAAAGGTTGGCAACAATGGGGGATAGTGGGGAGCCCATTGCTACGTCCCTGATTTGTTCATAGAATTCTCCTTGATAACTAAAGAAAGTGGAACGCAAACAAACCTCGGCTAGGTTAGTTGTTTCAGGATCAATGACTTCTTTGACAATTTGGATAGCTTCATCTAAAGGGATTTTAGTGAAAAGGGAGACTACATCAAAGCTTATGAGGGTGTCTTGAGGCCTTACTTTTTCATTTTAATGATTTTAATAAATTCATTGGAGTCTTTAATGAAAGAGTCAGTGTGGCCTACTAAGGGGCTAAGGATCTTGGCTACGTGTTTATCTAACTCATAGGTAAGTGAACCTATCGTATTCACTATGGGTCTAAGAAGGAATATCTTCTTTGTGAATTTTTCGGTAGACCATAGATCCTTGGGGTGATCTTGTTGTTGGGGGTTAAACATTTTTTAGTTCTTTCGTCTAGATTGAAACTAGTGATGCCATTCTTTACTTTCCTTATAATCTTCTTAATGAGGTTGCAATTAAGTTTCCTATAGATGCCACTCTGAGATAGGTGTTCATTCATTTTCCTATTGTAATCACCAAGGTTCATAAGAACAGTGGCGCCACCTTTGTCTGCCCTAAGAATCACCAATTTTTTTGTTTCTAAGGTCCTTTAAAGTTGTGCGTTCTTCTTTACTCAAATTGTTTTTTGACGGTTTGGCTTTGTGTAGAATAATTGAGCAGTCTTGTAGTATTAGTTCTTTGTCTTCATCAGCGAGGTAGTGTATGCTATCCTCTACGCAGCATATAATGTTATCAATGGGGATGGAAGTCGGGGAGACAACGAGATTAAGTCCTTTCTCCAATACGCCCAGCTTGGCCTTGTTTAATGCGCGCGCAGAGAGGTTTACTACAGTCACGTTCATGGTTGCAATGGCGTCCACTGTTTTTAAAAAGAAGTATATATATATATAAATATATATATTTATCATTTAAAACTATATATATATATACATATATATATATAACAATGACTGAGCTAAAAGAAAAATGAGGAAGAGTAATCATGCTTCCTTCCTTTCAGTTCCTTCTTTTTTACTACTCAAATCAAAACCCAAATTAAAATAGACCTCCAACAATGCTTTTCTTCATCTTCACTGCCCGACCGGACCCAAAAAAAAAAATCTTCAAAAAAGCATTGTGAACTTTTCTTACCTCAATACAAGGCATTGTGACTGATACATGCAGGTGCAGGTCCTTGCCATCATTGTATGCCGATGCCTCCTCATTGTAATACAATGAGAGCTCTCGATGTTCTGGGCAGGATCTTGGCTTGTTGCAATAAATACAACATATACGATATTCGATGCATGGCATTGAATCCCCATAGCACCAGCCAGTGCAGATCCAGTCAAGTTTTTTAACATGTTCAATTCTAACAAAGATGGAACGGTAGTCTTCAATACCTTGCTAACAACTGCCTTAGTGATGACAGCCTCACAAACTACTGATTTCCCACCCCCTTCAATACAGTTCACAGCTATGGGTTTCTTGTCTGTGTAGGAATTACCTGATAACCGGTAAAAAAAAAAATCCATTAAACACAAAGTTCAACAACAAAGCAACGACAAATAGGCAATCAAACAAGGATCTGCAGTCAACCAAGAGTCCACAGAACTAGTGAAAGAGGTAGGACCCAAAATCTAAATTCAAATCAGAATCACATAGAATTGCATTGCATAGAAAGACTCACCAGACATCCATGTCAGGAAAATCGTTCTGAAGGAATTCTAAAACATTTTGCACGCCTTTGGACACCATATTCATTCCCATGGCATCTCCAGTGGAGAAACCAAACCTCATGTACAGATTCCCCCCTGCAATTCCACACTTGATGCCTTGCAGCCTCACAAATCTGCTTGAGCTGTTATTATTATATGCACATCACATCAGATCAACAAGAAAGAGACAATTTATATTGCCCACAAAATGGTTGTACTTTTGTCATATACAACAAGCCGATCCTCTTGATTGATTGATATGGAGAAGCATAAGGGACTTTCAAGCGATAAAACTACTCTACAGCAAGCAAGCATGAGAGCGAAAAGAACCAAAACATAAATTGAGATCACCATATGAGCATATCATACCTGTTGAAGAAGAGAGACAAGCTGTCGGAGTTCTTGGGATGTTCCAAGTAAGACTTGAGTTGTGAAACTCTCTTAGCAGTGGGGAATCGAACTACAGGAGCCCTGGTCATGCCATCTCTAAAAAGAACGCTTGTAGCACCACCAAACATGAATGGCCTTACAACCTCTGTTGGTGCTGGCGACCAGGAAGCCCTAGGTGGTGGCCATGGGAACCATGTTTTCAAAGCCATCAAGCAGAAGAGGCCCTGCAACACCCACGGGAATCTGCACATACCCAACAGGCAGTTTACAACATTAACCGAGGATGGATCCATAATCAAATCTATCCAAGCGCAACCCATCCAGACATCTCTCAGTCGTCATCTCCAGAACCCTTCTTCTCACCTAAGCAGCTCTCCTACAGTCTCCCCCAAGAGCCGATACCAGGGAATAAGAAGCTACTTTGCGACCACTCACGGTAGCTGCAATATTTTTGTCCTCATTATCGCCAAGAAATGATAATAATATCGCTCCCTCCCCTTTGGTTGGTGCTGAACTTGAGGAGGATGACACTGATAAGACTTAACAACAACAACGCCCAATTCTTCATGGGGAATTGGTCACACACAAGGAGCAGGGCTCATGAGCTATTGATGCTCCTCCTCCTCCTTCCTTGCCTATCAAAGTCGTCATCCCAAGTGGATGACCCCTCACCGCCAATGGTCTTGGAGGTGGTGGTGATAAAATTTAGGACATAATTGATGCCAAAGAATCCGATCAAGATTATGGAGGCACGCTGAGCCACAATGGCCAGCATCTCCCCAAGGCTCATCACATGAAGAAGAGGCATTGAAGTTGTCATCTTCTCCCTCCATCATCGACTTGTTTGCAGGCCTAACTCCAACAAGTTGAGTAGTAGCACATGTGGATGCATCCATGCAACAATCGTTTTCATCAATGCTATGTTTTCTCTTTTCTGCGCCCATCTTTGCTTTAAAAAACACCATGGAATCCATTGGAATTGAGTGGACTCTAAGTTGTCTCGCAGGGTACCCTCTAACATATCATAGATGTTAGGTGATGCAGACGAGGTCTTTCCTATCACCCCGCAGGATCTCTTCCACCTGACCTCCTTCTCACAGGATCGATCTTATCCCCTCTTCTGTTGGGCCGAAGCGGCTCCTTAGATTCCCGAGAGGAATCTCTGCTCAATTACCCGATCCACAGGTCCTTCTTTACCTTCCACGGCCTTCAGCACTTGACCGTGGTTATCCCTGACTCTGTATCGGGGTTTGGGTTTTCGCGGTTCTCACTGTCAAGAACTCCTCACCTCTCTAATCCCCGATTTATGATGAACTCTTTTCACGCGCGAGCCCTCCTAAGCTTAGCTCCTGTCGCATATGACCACGCGTCCCCGACTGTGGCCTCTCTTTCCTATCGGGAGTTCAATCCTCAAAACCCGATGCGCCCCTTTATGCGCTGGCCCTGTCGGCTCAGCTCCCGCTCATATGGCCAACTCCCGTGACCGTAACCTTATCCCGTCGGGGCTACGGGGTTCGCGAATTCGAGATGCACGAACTCCTTGCTCCCAGAATCTCCGATATCTCGATAGTTGATGTGGAATGCCACCTATCCTCCTCCCCGGCTCCTCTGGGGTCCACCTTCTTCACGATCGGGAAATCGCGTATCGTGATTCTGCAATGCACAAAACTATTGTTCCCGAGATTCCCGATATCCCGATTCCCGACTTCCTTCGGATCGCTGACAGCTGGCCTCCACTACGCCTTTGTCCTCCTTTTCTACTGTGATGACAGCTGGTCCCCACTCATCGGGGTTTCGCGTTTCGCGATTTCACAATGCATAAACCACTTGTCTACGGGATCCCCGATATCCCAATGGCTTCAACTCCGACGGCGCTAGATGATTGCCACGCGTCCCTCCAACGGACGATCCCGATCTCGTCAGGATTTCGGAACTTCCGATGCCCCGTTCCTCTTATCCTCGGGAACTCCAATTTCCCGATGAATGCTTATGCCAACGGTCGCTTGTTCTCCGACACTTGTCCCTCAGATGGATGGCTCTGATCTTGTCGACGTTTCGAGACCTGCAAGTCCCGATGCCTGGTGCCTCAGATCTCCAATACGGACGATCATGTGACACGTGTCCCTCTTCAGACGGACGGCTCAGATTAACTCTCAGGATTTCGAGACTTTCAAAGTCCCGGTTCTCATGACTTCGAGAACTTCGATTTCCTGATGGCTGATATCCTGATGCCCTTCAGATCTCTGACACCTGTCCCTCTGAACGGATGGTTCAGATTATGTTGGGGTTTTCACCTTGAATTTCCCCGATCCCTTGACCACGGGAATCCCGATTTCCCGATGCGCCAACACCGATGGCGCTTTATCTTCGCCACGTGTCCTCTGCCAACGGACGGTCTAGATCTCTTTCGTTGTTTCTGGATTTATGATGTCCCGATTTACACGACCTCGAGAGTCCCGATTCTCCGATGGTCGATGTCCCGATGTTGGCTCCTCTCGTCGGGATTTCTCCTCCTATCCACGAGAACTTACCCTCCGCGTAACTTCCGCAGATCCGACAGCTGTCGGGATCTCTGCTCAGATCTGACGGCTTAGATTTATCCTCCTCGTGTGCTCCTCCTCCAGAGGTTAAACTCCGCGCAACTCCTCCCGATCCAACAGCTGATGGGATTTCCGAGTAAGATCCAACGGTTGTCTGTCTCTTTCTGTTGTAGACTCCTGTTGAGCTTCCTCCTGGATGTAAATTCTTCAACGGTCCAGATCTCTTCCTTCCTCCGATATGGCAGCTGACGCTGCTCCTCCTGAGCTTCCTACGCACCCTCTTCCTAGACTTGGGAGAATTTTAATCCTTCAAAGGTCTCGGCCATTGTCGTCTGTTTCCTCTTCTAGCTCCACAACCTTGAGCATCACTGTGCGTATACAACGCTGACCCTCCTGAGCTTTCTTCCTTTGAATCCTCAAAGGATTCTTCGACTCCTATACTCCTTGCAGAGTCTTCATATGCACACAACGTGCTATCTCTTCTGAGCTTCTGCAACACTCAGACCCCTTGGGGGATTTTATCCTTCTCCTCTCTTAGATGGAGAATACTTAGATCCCCTTCTGGCTATCCTGCTCAAGCAACCTCTGGTTGAGTCCTCCTGGGTATTCAGCAACCCAGTGAAATTTCCCTCAGTGGACCTTTCCTCAACTTCTAGAACTCAAAGAGTTCTTTTCTCCTTCTGTGCCTATCTGCACGCTTCCTCGATGCCCTCCTGGCGGAGTATCTTCACCACAGAACGTTCAGTAGTTCTGGGTTCCCTCTGTGTGCTCTTTGCACCTGCTCAATGCCCTCCTGGCAGAGCTCTCAGAATCCTTAGTGATTCTGGTCTTCTCCGAACTCACAACAAAGTTCTTCTTCAGCACCACTGTGCATATGCTCAATGCCCACCTGGCAGAGCTCCACAAAATTTGCGGCAAAGTTTTGTCTGCAACTATGTTTCAGCTACACAGCCTTGCCTCCAAGGTATTCAACAACCTTGAGGTATTCTTCCTCTGAGTTGATGATTTCAGTCATGTGCATCAGCACGCCTTTGTCTGAACCCGCAGTGTTCAAAAGTGCATCCTCTGTGCACGACTCTCAGAACCCTCAGCATTCTATCACCCCCTCCTGGTGTGAAGCTTCAAAGACTTTCACCTGAAATCAACCGAACTCCTGCTGAATGCATCAACATAACATACATTCACAGCATGAAAGGAACACACACAGACATCCACATAACACAGAATCAATGCAGGAAAAACTGTTGTTTGTATTAAAAATGGAAAAATGTCTATATCTTTACAATGGTGTTCCTGAGCTCTCTCTAGCTCCTCTCCTCTCTGCTCTACATGCAGATTCTCTCTCTAGCTCAACTAACTCAAAATGATATATGAAAATCTATTTTACCTGAGGTGCTCATCGAGCACTTCCCTCTAGGATTTACCTACCCTAATAAATTACATTCAATGGCTGTCTAGTCCAGAATCGGACCTAGATCTCAGCCGATCTACAATAAAGGTCGATCTACCTAACGCCTGCTCAAAGGCATGGCTTCCATGGCTCAACAACCTAAGCACATTAAATTACATTCAATTCAAATTCAAATGAGGCTACGCCTCCCTTTTAGCATATGAATGCATGTGCGCTGACGTGGCTAGCTGGTTAGCTGGCTGACATGGAGCGATGCTCTTGCATCATACTCCACGGCTGCAAAAATCATGAGCTCCTGCTCATGAGCTTCCCCTGTAGCTGTTGGAATCCTCCTGGATCCCAAATAAGTCTTTGGAGCTTTGCATCTGCTGCTGTTGTTGCTTCTACTGCGTCGTTGTTACTGTTGCTTCTTCTTACCTTCTACCCAACTGCTCCCTACTGGCATGTCTGTTGACTTCAACATCAGCTCCCTGATGTCCTCTATCACTTCATCTAGCTGCTCCAGTGGCTGGTCCTGTTGTTGCAGTCTCCTCAGCTGCAAAAATTTCTGGCCATTGGGCAGATCATCATGATCTCCCATGCCTTCCTCATCTATTTCCAACTTCACCTGTTGGATGTGCCTTCCCTGCACTTTTATCCTTTCCTCCAGGGCTTCAAATTGATCCCACAGATCAACAAATCAAATGATGTCTGCCTCTTCCTCCTCTGCTTCTGCAACCTCCTCTGTTGCACTGTTTTCAGCTTCATGGGTGAAAATGCTGAGCCATTCCTCAGAATGCTCGTCATCCTCTTCTCCTGCTTCTGCTGCAAATTCCCCTGTTGCAGTCTCTTTAGATTCAATGTTGAATACGTTGAGCCATTCCTCGGAATGCTCACTCTTTTCTTTGTCCTCTTGGGCAGCTTCTAAAGTCTGCTCCCTTTTTTCTTCTTTTCTGACAGTCATAGCTGATTGTTCCCCTGCTGTTGTTGTATCATCTGCAACAGAATTTTATGCCTCCTCCTGAGCAAATGGTAGGAATACTTGTATTCCTCCAATCATCAGAATACCATCTTTCTCTTCCATCGCTGTCAGCTACATCTGCTAATCCAAGTCCATCTCTGAATTTATAAGACTATCAGACAGTCTCATCTTCTCTGTCAGCTCCTCTGGCTGAATCTGACTCATCCATTCATCCCTACCCATCTGGCAATATGGGATGCTTCTGCTACTTCCCTGGCAGACCATGAGATCAACCGATCCCACCTTCATCAGCACTCCTTGCTGAATTGAACTCTCCATGAGACCTTCAGATGGTCCCAAATTTTCATCTCTGCCCACCTGGCAGTTTAAGATGCTTTCGCTGCCCTCCTGGCAGTCTTCGAGATCCCTCAGCGATCTCCTTTCATCATTGCCAAACTGACAATGTGAAATTCCCTGGCTGTCCTCCTGACAGTCCTTGAGATCATCAGCTGATCTCAACTCGTTGCCCTCCTGGCAAACCAGAATTTCCTCTTCTCTGACTTCATGGCAGTCTTCGAGATCATCAGCCGACCTCATTTCATCTTCTTCATCATCCCAATCATCGAGACCTTTTCCAGTCTCTGGCCAACAATGACAAATCATATTTTCTTCTGTGACCTTGAGGTTTTCAGCATACCTCAACCACTTTCTCAACAGCCTGCGCTGTCTCATGACCATCAGCTCTCTGACTGGCCACTTTATCTTTGACTTCTCCATGGGAAATTCACGCATTCGTCTCCTCCTCCTATCCTGCCGCATCCGCAGTTCGAAATTCTCTATGTCTGCCTTTAATTCATAGAGGTCTTTATCAAATTCGGCAAGCTTTTCTACCTTGCTCTTCTTTCTATGGCCTTCAGTAGCTATCTTGTTGTATCTATATGCCTCCCTGACAGATCTGCTGCTTTCACTCCTGCAATCCTGAGTGCTTAGCTTCATCCTATACTCCTGCTGACTGTCTCCTCGAATGTTGCCTACCTACAAACAAGTCCTTACAGAGTCCTCTAGTGCTCTGTCTTCCTTCTGCTTTCCTCTGTCTGCAATATACAAACAGAATCCCGCTCTGATACCACTTGATGCAGACGAGGTCTTTTCTATCACCCTGCAGGGTCTCTTCCACCTGACCTCCTGCTCACAGGTTCGATCTTATCCCCTCTTCTGTTGGGACGAAGCAGATCCTTAGATTCTCGAGAGGAATCTCTACTCAATTACCCGATCCACAGGTCCTTCTTTACCTTCCACGGCCTTCAGTACTTGACCGTGGTTATCCCCGACTCTGTATCAGGGTTCAGGGTTTCGCGGTTCTCGTTGTTGAGAACTCCTCGCCTCTCCAATCCCCGATTTACGATGAGCTCTTTTCACGCGCGAGCCCTCCTGAGCTTAGCTCCTGTCGCATATGACCACGCGTCCGCGACCGTGGCCTCTCTTTCCTATCGAGAGTTCAATCCTCAAAACCCAATGTGCCCCTTTATGCACTGGCCCTCCCGGCTCAGCTCCCACTCATATGGCCAACTCCTGTGACCGTAACCTTATCCCGTCGGGGCTATGGGGTTCGCGAATTTGAGATGCACGAACTCCTTGCTCCCAGAATCTCCAATATCTCGATAATCGATGTGGAATGCCACCTGTCCTCCTCCTCGACTCCTCTGGGGTCCACCTTCGTCACGATTGGGAAATAGCGTATCACGATTCTACAATGCACAAAACTCTTGTTCCCGGGATTCCTGATATCCCGATTCCCGACTTCCTTCGGATCGCTGACAGCTGGCCTCTACTACGCCTTTGTCCTCCTTTTCTACTGTGATGATAGCTAGTCCCCACTCATCGGGGTTTCGCGTTTCACGATTTCACAATGCATAAACCACTTGTCTATGGGATCCCCGATATCCCGATGGCATCAACTCCGATGGTGCTAGATGATTGCCATGCGCCCCTCCAACGGACAATCCCGATCTCGTCGGGATTTCAAAACTTTCAATGCCCCATTCCTATTGTCCTCAGGAACTCCGATTTCCTGATGAATTCTTATGCCGACAGTCGCTTGATCTCCGACACCTGTCCCTCAAATGGACAGCTCTGATCTTGTTGGCGTTTCGAGACCTGCAAGTCTCGATGCCTGGTGCCTCGGATCTCTGATACGGACGATCGCGTGACACGTGTCCCTCTTCAGAAAGACGGCTCAGATTAACTCTCGAGATTTTGAGACTTTCAAAGTCCCAGTTCTCATGACTTCGAGAACTCCGATTTCCCGATGGCCGATATCCTGATGCCCTTCAAATCTCTGACACCTGTCCCTCTGAACGGACGGTTCAGATTATGTTGGGGTTTTCGCCTTGAATTTCCCCGATCCCTTGACCACGGGAATGCCGATTTTTTGATGTGCCAACACCGATGGCGCTTGATCTCCGCCACGTGTCCTCTGCCAACGGACGATCTAGATCTCTTGCGTTGTTTCAGGATTTCTGATGTCTTGATTTACACGACCTCAAGAGTCTCGATTCTCCGATGGTCGATGTCCTGATGCTGGCTCCTCTCATATGGATTTCTCCTCCTATCCACGAGAACTTACCCTATGCGTAACTTCCGCAGATCCGACGACTGTCGGGATCTCTGCTCAGATCTGATGGCTCAGATTTATCCTCCTCGTGCGCTCCTCATCTAGAGGTTAAACTCCGCGCAACTCCTCCCGATCCAACGACTGACGAGATTTCTGAGTAAGATCTGACGACTGTCTGTCTCTTTCTGTTGTAGACTCTTATTGAGGTTCCTCCTGGACGTAAATTCTTCAACAGTCCAGATCTCTTCCTTCCGCCGATCTGACGGCTGACGCTTCTCCTCCTGAGCTTCCTGCGTGCCCTCTTCCCAGACTTGGGAGAATTTTAATCCTTCAAAGGTCTCGGCCTTTTCCATCTGTTTCCTCTTCGAGCTCCACAACCTTGAGCCTCGCTGTGCATATACAATGCTGACCCTCCTGATCTTTCTTCCTTTGAATCCTCAAAGGGTTCTTCGACTCCTATACTCATTGCAGAGTCTTCAGATGCACACAGCGTGCTATCTCTTCTGAGCTTCTGCAACACTCATACCCCTTGGGGGATTTTATCCTTCTCCTCCCTCAGATGGAGAATACTTAGATGCCCTTCTGGCTATCTTGCTCAAGAAACCTCTGGTTGAGTCCTCCTAGGTATTCAAGAACCCAGTGAAAGTTCCCTCAGTGGACCTTTCCTCAACTTCTAGAACTCAAAGAGTTCTTTTCTCCTTCTGTGCCTATCTGCACTCTTCCTCGATGCCCTCCTGGCGGAGTATCTTCACCATAGAACGTTTAGTAGTTTTGGGTTCCCTCTGTGCGCTCTTTGCACCTGCTCAATGCCCTCCTGGCAGAGCTCTCAGAATCCTCAGTGATTCTGGTCTTCTCCAAACTCACAGCAGAGTTCTTCTTCAACACCACTGTGCATATGCTCAATGCCCACCTGGAAGAGCTCCACAGAACTTATGGCAAAGTTCTATCTGCAACTGTGTTTCAGATACACAACCTTTCCTCCAAGGTATTCAACAACCTTGAGGTCTTCTTCCTCTGAGTTGATGATTTCAGTCCTGTGCCTCAGCACGCCTTTGTCTGAACCCGCAGTGTTCAGAAGTGCATCCTCTGTGCACGGCTCTCAGAACCCTCAGTGTTCTGTCACCCCCTCCTGGTGTGAAGCCTCAAAGACCTTCACCTGAAATCAACCAAACTCATGTTGAATGCATCAACATAACATACATTCATAGCATGAAAGTAACACACACAGACATCCACATAACACAGAATCAATGCAGGAAAAACTGATGTTTGTATTAAAAATGGAAAAATGCCTGTATCTTTACAATGGTGTTTCTGAGCTCTCTCTAGCTCCTCTCCTCTCTGCTCTACATGCAGATGCTCTCTCTATCTCAACTATCTCAAAATGAGATATGAAAATCTCTTTTACCTGAGGTGCTCATTGAGCGCTTCCCTCCAGGATTTACCTACCCTAATAAATTACATTCAATGGTTGTCTAGTCCAGAATCGGACCTAGATCTCAGCCGATCTACAATAAAGGCCGATCTACCTAACACCTGCTCAAATGCATGGCTTCCATGGCTCAACAGCCTAAACACATTAAATTACATTCAATTCAAATTCAAATGAGGCTACGCCTCCCTTTTAGCATATGAATGCATGTGCGCTGACATGGCTATCTGGATGTCTGGCTGACATGGAGCGATGCTCCTGTATCATTAGGCACAGAGTACCCATTTTATATTGCAATCTTGTTCAATGCTTTATATTCCATACACATTATCCACCCTCTAACATATCATAGATGTTAGGCACAGAGTACCCATTTTATATTGCAATCTTGTTCAATGCTTTATATTCCATACACATTATCCAAATCTCATCCTTTTTTAGTACAATTATCATAGGTGATCCACAAGATGAGGTGCTTAGTAGAATCACACCCTAGTCCAACAACTACTTCTTCACTTCATTTGCTTCTAGAATGGAATGTCTATACACACCAATATTCAACAATGGGGAGTTTGAAAATAAGTGTATGTCATACTCCACTTTCGTCTTGGATGGTAACACTTTAGGCCCCTAGAACACTCTCTATATGCATGTAGAAAATGTTTGTTCTCTTTAGTACACCCCTACAAGGATTCCTTTACTCTTATCGACTCATCATTGGTCTGATTTTCTCTTAAGATAAGTAAAACATATTTCTTACTAGAACTAATCAATTTCTTGGCTTGGTTGGCACTTACCAGTGACATCTTTCACTTGTCTTTATGCACTTTGATGTTGCAGGACTTCCCATCCTTGATTAGTCAATACCGGTTGGCTTTCCAGGTGAATATTGCATCCCTCATGTACATGTAGGGGCTTCCAAACACTAATCCACATACATCAAGGTGTACTACGTCCAATTCCACTTCATCAATAAAATTATCACTTACAACAAGTTCAATCTTCCATTGTTTTGTTACCTTGATATCGACATCATTTTCTAACCAACCCAATAGATAGGGGCTAGGATGATCATGAACTTCCAATCCAAGATTTTTGACCAGATCCATTGATATGAGATTATCCTATGAACCTGAGTCTAACATAGCATCTATCTTGGTCTTCTTGACCGGAATCTTGATGTGGAAGAGCTTGGGCATCTCCTTCTCTTCCTAGTGATGAAGGCTACTTAGATTCACCTCCTTCTGTAATGATGTGGAGACAATCCTCTCGTCCACATTGGATTTTCTTTCAATTTGATTTATCGAATTTGTGGCTAGAACATTCTTTTTCTTTTCTTCCTTCTTGTGGTTCTTTGGGTTAAATTTTGGATGTAGTTTACAACACTTTTCCTCGGTCTGACCATCAATATTGCAATGGTTGCAAGGATCCTTGCATCGATGTGCATTGGTTGTAGTCTTTTTGTACTTTCCTCCTTTCCACTTTTTCTTCCACACCTTAGAAGCTCCCCGATGCTCTTTTTTCTTGGACCACTTAGCTACTATACACATGCTTGCATAGATAAAGTAGATATACTAGATCAACTAGGTTAGCCAAAGACTATTACCGATACTCGAAAAATGGTTTGGAGAATAAATAGTTCTCATACCCTGTACCTCCTACTACTCTTTGGGAAGAAATACACCTACCCCCATCTTGTTTCAGGGATCCATCATTCCCATGCCCTTCCTTCTCGTATTGATAGTGTATACCACTATTGGTTCATGGGTTTGGTTCGAGGGATTTTGGCCTATGTTTTCCACATATTGTGTTTGTACACATGCCTCGTCCACTATACTTGGCTTAAAAAGAATCACTTTATTTCATAGATGCCTATGCAAACCCCCAAGATACTTCAAGAGGACATCTAGGTTGTTGGGAGAGATACCCATCATGATGGCCATCTTTTCAAAACTCGGTGGTGTACTCCTATACACTCTTCCCTTCCTTCTACATAAAGTAGTGTCACTGGATCCATTGGTCCTCTACATACCCAATAGGGTATAATTGGGACTTGATGAGGGTTTTAAATTCCTCCCACCTAATTATTGGTAGATCACTGTACATCCTAAGTGTTTTTGTATGGATTTCCCACCAAGTTAAAGCACGACCCTCTAACTTCAATCTCACAAATGATATATTTTGTTCATCATCTATATGGTGAATGTTGAAATAATCTTCTAGTTGTTGCAACCAATGATTCAATTTTAATGTGTCAATATCACCTTGGTATGGCTTTATGTCCACTTTCAATTCCATATTTAATAGGGACTATGAAGGGTTTATGGCAATTGAACTCAACTTCTCCTTCTTGGGTTCTTTTCGTGACTCCTTTTCAGGGTCTTCATTATCTCCTAATTTCCCATCTGATATGATTTGTGAGTTCGAGCCTCCAAGTTCTCCGAACAATCTAATATTTCTTTATATACCCTCCATGAGGAGGGACATATTGTGAGATATGTTAGTGACTTTTTCTTCCAACCCCACAAAATATCTCCTTTGTTGGATCTCGAGAGTTGTTATGAACATATTTTTCGGCCTTGGCTAGGGTTCTATGGCTTTCTTCTTAAATTATTTTCTAGATCCTTGCACTTTCCACAAATTCCCCAAGAAAACCTGATATGATCTATAAACTTCCATGGACATTCCATTAGACAATTTGTCACAACAGATCTAATAAAACATTGAAATCTCTACTATGAAGGTTAATTTCATTTATATCTTAGACTCTTTAATTATTAGTTTTCTTCTTAAAATGTATGAAATAGTTCAAATGTGAAAAATAGAGAACAAAATAAATACACACACCATCCACAAGTAAACACAAGATATAACCTGAGAAACCTAATACAAAAGAAAACTCAACTAGAAGGTGAGGTCACTCTGCACTCTTTTCTTCAAATGCAAGTACAAAGAAAGCTCGACACTCTTTGTGGATTTGTCTTTGACACTATGGCCTACATGGCTACTACATAATCTCTCCTCCTTTATTATGTTCATAAAATACCACTCTCAACTATTATGCTCAACTATGGAACAAGATACAATGCAAAATAATGGAACCTCCTTAGCTCATAGTGGCCCAGTATTTAACATAGCTCGATAACTATCTATGGGTAGGGTTTTCACTTCCTCAACCCTCAATTGTGATAAGGTTTTGAACCTTCTAGAATATTTTTGAAATTCCATACATAGCTAGCCTCGTATGCATGAGTAATGGGGGATGATGTGGCATCCTCTTGTACCATGGTGGTCAACATGATAGATCAACTTGTGGGAGTCATAAATTTTGCATATGAGCTCCGATTGACACAATTGTTCCACCATATGAAAGGTCTCGATGTATAGAATAGTGACATAGGGTCCCATAGTCCATTATAAAAGTTTTGATACCAAAAAATGTAATTTGATGCCTCAAAATGAATATGGAAGGTTTCAAACCCCAATTTTCCAAAACCAACACCTACCATTAAAATGACCCTACAAGTTGATTCTACCAATTTTCCCACTCTGAAAGCATAGATATAGATGAAAAATAATATAATGATCCAATGTGAATCACTTTACCTTTTTCTACCGTTGATCCATATTTTTAACCAACTTGGTGTTTTTTCACTTGACCACTTTTAGGATTTCCCTTACCATCTTCCTTGCTTATATTTCCTTCACTTTTTCTTCTCTCCCATCAAAAAATTTCTAAACTCTTAGTCATGTTTCGAATGATGGGGAGCGGGGTAGCACAAATCTCAAATATGTAGGTCTGTAGGTCCGTTGTACCATAGGTTCGCATTCACACTATTAACATTTCTTACCTTTTACCTCTATGTACCTCTTAAATTCATTTTTTACTTTTATACTTAGTCATTTTATGAAAATGCAGATACAGAGATGTATTTCATTAGTCCAAACTTTCTTGAATTCCTAGGTATGCAACCCCTCTCTCACCAAAATGCATTGCTCATTTTTCTTTTTTCCACTTTTTCGATACTTAGTTAATTTTTCACCAAGTCAAATGTGGAATTACTTGTCTCCCATTTTTCACCAAGTCAAATGTGGAATTACTTGTCTCCCATTAGTCTTTACTTGAGCTCTTAGGTCTACAAATCCGCATCCTTGTTAAAAACTTAACCATATTTGCAATCCCAATGCAGACCTTTTCACCATTTCCTATAGTCACATTCACAAACTTGTAAGTTTGCAAGTTCGTAACTCCACATTTCCATGTTACACATTTCACACTCTCCATATATCAGTTTACACCTTCATAATTAACATTTTATGTCCATCATAATATCACATCACCACTTCCCATCACATTTATTATCCCCTCCCCATCATCCGCCACTCGTAAAAGCATAATGTCATTAGTAATGCATAACACGTCGATTAAAGGTCACAAGAAATCCAAATCTCATGTAAGTCAATGACATTGAAGAATGATATATGATTGATTGAGTTATCAAGGAAGTATGTGGTATAATTTAATAAAATTAAATATGCCAAGATGTAAGTATCGACTATAGCGCCACCTTTTGCCAAAAGAAGAAAATAATGTCAGGTAAGAAAAATGAGTTGTTTTGTGGAGATACATTGAACGCATTGGGTTGTGAAGATCAACAGTTCTAGGGGTTCAAGACATATAAGTACTTCAGGGATCTTTCCTTGACCAAAAATAAAATGAACATAATTTGGACCTTAGGAATAGCATTAGCAAGATGTGTTCTAGAGGTGGCTAAAATTAAAGAGATTGTTCAATGGTGCATAGACCAATTCATCTCTGAATGAAGAATAATTCAAACGAGAGGTCATCAACATATTTCTCTAGATTCTTCTTCATTCTCCAAAATTCTATGACTTCTTGCACCAACTATGGAATCCACGAACTTCTAAAGAAGCATAGAGGAGGAAACATAATTTTGAGCAATTACTTGGAGGATCCAACTAGGAACCTTGGTACTTCCATAATCGAGGTAACTTCATTGAAATACTTGTATAAATAATTTGCATGGTTATTTGCTCGCATTATCTGTTTGGAATATACTATGTTTGTATCAAGAAATGTTATATATGTTATGCATTGTGCCTCTCATGAAAAAACCATTATTTATTGGGGTTATCTTATCTCAAATAAAATTTCCTTCCAATTAAATAACCTCAAAAAGACTCAAAGGTTTTACATGACTTATTACCTCATTTTCTCCATCTCTTATGTCCATGTCTTTGAAGACTTTCCATGGGAACAACATGTTGATTTTAAGTTGGAAAAAGTCTATGCATGGTATTTATTCCTATACAGACATAAAGCTCAATACAATTCCTACCTAGTTCATAATAACTTCATTTCATAATTTAAAAAATTAATATTTGGACAGAACACATCAAGGTTATCCCTGGAAGCAACTTCCTTTCTCTCTGGGAAATGAGTTTATGAATTGTCTGAAGAATTTACTATAATTAGATTATTTGGTAGTAAGGAGAATCCTTTCCTTTTACCATTTTATACATCAGATAAATTCTTTGTCGGAGAAATATGCAGACAATACAAGACTTTGTCCCACTTCTTCCATGATAAGAGGAAAAAGCGATTCATACCCCTACCATGGAAAATTGGGAATTTCATTGTTAAGCATATAACTCAACTTAATGAATTGGTGGGACATCATGAACAATTGGGTTTTAAGGAAGACAAATTTGTTGAAGGTTCTGACCCAGACAAAAAATTTACTAAAAATATGCAATTAGTAGGGTATTCTTCACACTTCACCAAAATTGAACATCTTCAAGAGGGTGGCAAAGATAATTTAGATCTCCAAGAATTAGTGGCCTACCAAATTTCAAATGACACAAGAGAAATAAACATCATAAATGAAGGACATAGACAACAAGACATAGAAACAACAAATCAAAACCTCAATTCACCAAAAGCATCCCAAAGAAGCACTACATCAAGAATGAAGAATAGAACCAGTGGAATGGATACTACAAAAACATCAGTTGGAGGCTCAGATGACGGTGTAGATAAAGACCCACCAAGGAAAATTCTCAAAAAAAAACATATTACATACACTCCCGTGAAAATAAAAATAAATATATCATCAACAGAGTTAAACGCACTATAAGTCCAAGAAATTCCCCATGCAATGGACATAGACGAGCTCATTGAAGAACCTGACTGGTATGCACAAAGGTTGTTAGAAACAAGAGAATTGTTGATGTTATAATAACCTGGGATCCTAAAATATTTGAAGAGGAATCTGTCACACTGCACCACGCAGCATACAATCGTGAAACTAAGAAATTATTGTTGGAAAACGTCAATAGAAAGATTCATAAAAGCTCACCAGAACGATGGAAATCTTCAATTGACTTAGATGGAGTAGCACCATAAAAAATTTCATACTTTCATGGAGCTATTGGACAGGCATCAAGACAATAAATTGATAACACGGAAAAAGATAATTCAGAATTAAAGAAGAGGATAAAAGAATTCAACCTACACTTGAGTTAGAGGACATCCCAGAAAGCAGTACAAAATAAAAAGGCTCATCAAGTTTATTGGAAGTTGTAAGAAAATATGTTGGTGGTGCCATACAAAATAGAATTGATATAATTCAATGGATTTGGGAGTTTTCCCAAAGTATTTCCATCTTTTCATCTAGAATACAGAATTTCAAAGAATACTTACAGAAGGATTTGGAAAATGATGAAGTGTTTTTTAAGGAAGTTGTAAACACTTTTTTATCCAAAGTTCCAAGTTTAAATGAAGCCCGAAGGAAGGTACAAAAACTTTCTTTGCCTTATCATATGAAACAGATCAATGCATGTTGGCTAAGGAGAATCAAGGAATTAAGAGAAATGATAAATGAAACCGATGTCTTAAGGAATAAAAAAGGTGATTTAATTCATAAAATTGTTACTCTTACCAAATAATTGAATGGTCCTAATTTATAGATGGATACCATGATCCTGACCAAAGAATTTTTAAGAGGACAACTTAGTGCATTAAAATTTTCTTGGGATAGTGAATTTACCGAAACTATAGAATTTTTTGAAGATGAAGCTGAAAAATGGTTACTTTGGTATATCAACAAGAATGATGAACTGGATGACACATTGCATCAATCAGAGATAGATTTGAGGGAATTTGTAAATCAATTGTTTGAAATTAAAACTAAGCATGAAATTACCATGTCACCATTGAGGGAGTACATTAAGGAGTGGTTGAAAAATGTGTTAATCAAAATTACTGAACCAGAAAATCAAGAAACAATTACAGCAGTTATTCCACCTCAACCACAACATACACCTATAAATGAATCAGTTGCAAGCAAGTAAAAATTACAATATCTCTCCATCACAGTGAACATTAACTTTACCCTTTCAGTTTTCTCTACATATATTTTATGCTACAGTCATTTGTCATACTTCCTTTGTCTTCTCAATATTTTGTGGGATTTAGGCTAATTCTTGGTTTCTTTTCTCTTATCTTTCAAGTATTTTCAATTTATGGTCCATGGGAGCCCTATCCCAGTCCTCTTTGAAGGGAGAATTCATTTTACTTTCTATAAAGACATTTACCTTTGTATTTAAAGACTCATTATTATTTTCAGACTCCAAGGGAGATACTTGGGATATTACATTATTGTATTCTCAAATACTATGATCTAAAGCTTGTGTTTCCAAATGTTTTATCTAGCATAATCATTTTGGTGCTTTATGGAATGATAATTTAAAGTTCTCTTCTAAGTGCGGTCCATTTTTTGTTCTCTATATTCATGGATATTGCTCATTATTTTGATGAATGTTGTGATGGATATATCAGTCCCTTATATTTTATTTTCATTTTATCTATTTATGTTATTAATATTGTACATATGAGTTTCTTTTAAAATACTTGGTCCCAATCTCAGGTGATGTTTTTCTTTTGAATGTGAATGTAAATATTAAGTTTGGTCCTTCTCAAACTTTGTGTTATTTTATTTTGTGGAATTATAAGAAAAAAGAGGAGTACCACCTCTCTAAAAATGCAGGAGAATTTATATCCTCGTGAGGTTTATATTAATACCATAAAACAATATTTATATCAACATATACCTCCATCTCTCTCTCTACCCCCCCCCTCTCTCTCTCTTCTTTAGTATTCTAATATATGTCAATGAAAAAATAGATTAAAAATAGTAAACATTTTTTTTTAATTATATATTTGGAATTTGCATAGTTGACTCTATATGTGTCTATAGTTTCATCAACGACAAAGTTTTGTAGCCTATAAAAAAATGTAAAAAATAGAGATATTGAGATGTATTTATAAAAATTGAGGTTTTAATATATTTTCATCCCAAACCTAAATCTAAGGCAACCAAATAAACAAACACATACGCTAGTTGTTTCTCATGCTCGAAAAAAAAAATTGAAATAAAAAGAACATGCATGCACTCTAATAACGTATCTAGGAATGTTTAATAACGTCTTCCTAGAGAACGTGTGTGTTCTTAGAGCATGTGTGTGTGTGTGTTCCTAGAGCACATGCACATTCCTATAGAATGTGCATGTTCCTAGAGTGCACAAGCATTTATTTATCTAAGTATTCACGAGGAACATCTAACAAGATTGTTCCAAAGTAATATTTTAGGCATCTAAGGCGATCAACAACATGTTAGGTATTGTTTTCCTCTAACTATGTATATAGGTTCATATCTACCACTAGCACTTGGAAAATGTAACTTGCCTACTGATGGTGTTCTCGATTCTCTTCATCTGGGCCTTTCTCCTCACCACTCTTTCCTCTCCTCTTTCTCTCTCCCTTCAAACCATCACTTACAGACTCTTAGAGTAGTTCTAACAAAACAAATTTCACTAGTTGAATAATAAAAGGGGATAAAATTAAGATCCAATATTGGCCTCCAAAGATCACATAAATATTCCCAAAATGTGAGAAGAAAGAACAAGATACCAACCTTGAGAAGAAAGAAAAATATATTTCCTTGACTCTAATTTGGAAAATAAAATTGATAAAATAATCGATGTACTTATATTCTCTCTAAATATAACTCATGTGTGTGGATT
>ML776585.1:149135-182593 GCA_009831015.1 Picea engelmannii | reverse complement strand
TTCATAAAAGTTCATAAATTTTAAAGTTTAAGTGTATCACTTAATAGTTTCACTGTGACTTAGAAAATAAAGTATATAGGCCTCAGGTAATCCTGGCTGTCTAAGTCAAAAGGTGGTGTTACATACACCCCACCTTCGAGAAATATGTTCTCGAGGTGTTCAAAATAGTGACGGATAGTCTCGTCGTAGTGTCTCGGCGTCTTCCCAAGTAGCAGATCCTGGACCAATATGCGTAACGGTTCTACCGTGAGGGTTCCCACGCCCGATACCTGCAATTCCTTCCAATTTAGTTTATGTGATTCATCAGCAACATAATGACGCAAAACAGATACATGAAATACATTATGAGTTTTATGCAAGTGCGGTGGAAGTACGAGACGATAGGCAATGGGTCCAATTTTCTCTTGCATCCTGAATGGTTCTATAAACCAAGGTGACAACTTTGTCCCCTTCCCGAATCGTATGGTACTCTTATTAGTCCTGATACGAATGAAAACCTGGTCTCCCACTTCATAACTTCGGTCGGTCCTGTGTGCATCTGCATAGCTTTTCTACCAATCATGTGCTTCCTTTAATCTTTTCATGGGACTCGACACCCATTGAGTCAATTGGATGGGGTAGATGAAAGCAACTTTGAGTAGTTTCTCTACTTCAGCTTTAATAGATGCTGCTTTCTGAGGATTAACTGGACGAAGATTCTGCCGAACCGGCTTTGCATCAAGATAAGTTTTGATTTGATGTTCAACGATCCTTGGTTCAATGCCTAGCATTTCCTTGTAAGACTAAGAAAAAATGTCGCGGAATTCTTTAAATAAATCTATATATATTTGAATCTCCTCAGGGGAGTAGTCCGCTCTGATGAAGAGATTCTCCATGATGCCAAGGGTTCTGGAGATATCAATGGGTATCGTTTTAGCGAAGGTTGTCATATTACCCTCAGAATAAACTGCATGCGTAGCCATAGGATTGATAGGACAAGACATATCTCTAGTCATAGTCAACACAAATTCTCGTGCCTCTACTCTTCCTAACTATGGGAGGAAGTATGATTTGTGATGGAGATCATCCCAAGGTCTGTCTAGACTAGTCGATGCCTCTAAAATTTCCTCATCAGAGGGAAATACCAGGTCTAAGGAATCAGTACTGACAAGGGAACCTTGAGCCCATGAAGCCTCGAGAATTGGATCTAACTCCAGTGCAAGAATCGGATCGGGGTCGACTAAAGCTTGTTGGACTATAGAGTATGCAACTTCTATCATGGACAAGGGCATGGAAATGCCATGGTGCCCTGTCCCTTCCATCATGGCTTATGGGGAAGAAAGAATCCACAGATCATTAAAGTAAGTTGTAAGAAATGACGACACTGAAAAGATTTCAGCCTTAGGCTGGTCGGGGACAGTCGATATCACTATGACATAGCCAGAAGGAGGTAGGTAATTGAAAGTACCCATGAGAGGTGGGAACAAACCAACCCTCATGTTGACAATGTCGAGCTATGGGTTATCAATCATCAGGACTATGGATGCCCCTGATGAAGGGTCAAGTATAGAGAAAGACAATTGATCAATGGTCATGATTCGACCCTCATGTGGAAACAAAAAGACCCGAAAAACTGTGGCAGCCACTACATGCATGGAATTTGTCCAACTCCTTCCTAACAGGAGGTTGTAGTCGAGAGGCGCATCGACCACTTCAACTTCGACGCAAACGGTGTTCCCTCCTAACTGCACGAGGAAAGAAGGAATGATTCCATGTGGTCTGAAAGAATGATTGTCGAAAGTCGTAAGAAGAGTAGGTGAAGGAGACAGGATGGGTTGACCAATGGCCTTCCAACACGCCAATGACATCACGCATGTCGAGACACCCTCATGAACCACCATGTGGAAAATATTCTGGGTAGAAGATTTCGTGGGGTGAGCCACTACTATCTGAAATGCGACGTGGTATGGGAGACGAGGGTTAAAGTCAGTTGTATCAAGCGTGATAGTTCCTAGATTACATGTCTCAATGGATCCTAAGGTAGCTAAGAGATCCTTTCTCTAGGAAGATCAGCTCTGGAGGATCTCCAAAGAAAACATCACGCAAGGAGTTTGTGACAAATCTTCCACCACAGAGTAGTTCTGGGTGGCCCTCGCGTTTGGATTATGTGAAGCCTTCTTGAACGCCCCTTTCAAGATGTGTGTCATTGTCTCACCTATCATTCTCTCTATCTGGAGAGGAACAGATGGGTTTTCGGCTTATTTTCCCTTTTCGACAGTACTTGGTGTTTCGTAATCATGTGCCTTAGTAGCAATGTGAGCTTCACCTTTCAACATATAGACATTCGAAGAGGATGGATTGTTAGACGATGAAGGGTGTCCCTGATGGCCCCCATCCGTGCTTGTAGAGGCTTGAGTTAAAATTTTCCCCTGAGGAAATGGGTTTGTTAACACTGAAGGTTGTTGTTGTGCTAATAACTTTTGGGCCTCTGCGAATCAAGGGCACAGGTGAGTTGAGTCATCTTTCGTGCAGAGGTTTCACAGATACTTCGACTTATTTCTCTTTGTGCTTCCCCCACCAACATTATTGGTCAGTTTATTATCCCCCTTACCCTTCTTTCATTTTTTTTTCTTCCCTTCGGCCTGTTGGTTGGCCTTTGGGTTTGTCAATTGCACGATGTGTAAATCCAACGCCTGAGTAGGGGAAGCAGTCAAACTAGGAGTTGGGTTGGCCACTGTCAGTTGTATCTGTTATCACTCCAAGAAACTCCTTAGGGTTGCAAGCTAAGGATGCTTGGTAACTTAGAAATAATGGTTTTTATGTGTTTGGGACAATGGGGGCTTTAATGATTTATGTAAGAAACAACTCATCACACATCTAAAGATACAGTGCTTTCAGGGAACAATAATCATATCAAATAATTGAAAGAGAGGATGGAGAATACTATTCTTGATTGCCAATACAAGTGATTGTAGGGCTTAATACAAGACAGAAATAAATCCTTTAGTTTCAAGCCTATGAGTTCAATAAAGAGATAACAGTCTTTATGAACTAAAATAAACTGAAACAAAGTACAGAAAATGAAACATGGACAATTCTAATATTGAAAACGAAAGGAAACTACACTTTATTATTGCAAAAAGAGTCTATACAGTAGCATGAAATATCTCCCAGTTTGAACCCTTATCTCATATCAAAAATAGGCATTTATAGCCTCTTACAATATGTTTTACAGATCCTAAAAACATGGATCTGTATTTAATAAAAGTAATTCAAATCTAACTAAACAACTTTGAAGATAAATACTTAACAACTAAACTTAGTACTCGACTTGTCTTCAATCTCAAACATTCTCCATCTGCATCCTTCAGCTCCTGGAATCTTTGATTTGATGCAATGTGGAAAAACACCTGTCTTGATAGTTGAATTTCTCCAACGTTCATGGTCAATATTTGAGGAAGTTTGTTTTGCATGTGATTTCCAAAATTCCCTCAAATCTTTGATGTCAAATCCTTTGCAAGCAATTTTCATTCCCTTGATACTCTGGAAGTTCTTCAAAATCTGTGAGAAATGACCTGTTCTATCCCTGGCTTCAAAAAAGTCTTTTCCAGCTTTCAACAGCTAACTCGTTTAATATTTCGCGGGTTAGCTGGTGAAAGCACTGCCTTTCACCAGCTAACGGGTCAAAAAATATCGCTTTGCGCTGATGAAAGCTCTGACTGCACACAAAACGAGTTTTCATCTTCAAAATTTTGATTTCATCAAAACTCAGTGTGTCTTTGATTTCTCACCTTGCATATTAACAACGACTTGAGAAAGTACCTTTAAATCTGGATGGGATTTTTGCCTTAGTTTTTGTTTCAATCTTCGTATCTTCCTTTTAAGACGTTTGGCAAGCCACCATAGGCTATTGTACTCTTTGGTGAGTTTCTGCTTTCTTTTCTTCTCTTTAACACTTTCCCGAGCCAATCTCTCAAACACAGCATTGGTTTGGCGAAGTTATCAGACACCTTCTTATATCTTTCTTTGATCACCTGTTCCAAAACCTCTTGCTGAGCAATTACCTCTTTCAGATGCTTGATTTTCTGAAATTTCTTTGACTTGGAGCTTTTTGATGTTTCTCCTTCCTCTGTATGAGTGAAAGTCTCATAGTTTTGTGGAAACTCAGTTGACTGCTCATGACTCTTGGTGACAGGGCACTGGTCTTGTTGTTCTGATTCTGATTCTGTATAGGGCAAGTTTAATATATTGGTTCTCTTCTCTGTAAGCTGCTCTGTGGGCTGTTCTATAGTGGTTTCAAAGCTTAACCTCTTCTTTGACCTGTGGGACTTTACTCCTGAGATTCTATCTTCTGGAGGTCCAGGGAGGGTCCTCCTCTTCCTTGAACTACTTTGAGGAGTCAGTTGTTTCTTCGAACCTTTCCCCTATTCATTTACAGTCTGAGTATGTGTTTCAAAACCCTCCCAAAATAAGAAATTTTTCCAGCTCCTTCCCTGTTGTTTTAATTCCTCCAAAATGATCAATTTAATGATGCCGAAGTGGCACAAAGTATTCTTCATGCTTAGGGGTTGAGCCTTGATTTTCTTGCAGACTTTGGTTAAACTTTTATGTAAGAAAAAATGCAAATTGAGGAGAGTCTTGCCTGTGAAATAGTCCAGGAGCTTAAAATGATACATCATAAGTTTGTCATACCTACCCTCTGAGGTAATGTAAAGTTGGATGCCCTTAAAAAGCTCCTGCCACTCCTCTTCTAGATAGAAAATAAGCATGCCCTTCTTCCATGGGTTGTGCTTGAACTCTTCTTTTAAATAAGCTCTGAAATTCAAGTTTTTGGTGGCAATGGTTTTGAACCAACTCTGACCCATCCTTGGTAGGTTGGTCGCTGCAGCGATGGTAGCTTCATATACTATGATTTCCAATGACCCAACATGAGCCTTATTCCCATCGAAAGTTTTGGCAAAAGCTTCTGCTATCGACTGGTGGCAACCATTTTCCAGCCTCTCAACGAATTCAATACACCCTGCATTTGAAAAATGTTTCTGGACTTAGGGATGTGTCTGTAAAAAAGATAGGTTGTCCAGCTCTTTCCTAAGTAGAGCACTGCTGCGTCTCCTCGCCATTCTGAAGCTTAAAAACCCCAACAATATTGTATATCAACCCCTGCAACTATTGTTCAAGACGAAGTTTTGCACTGTTGAAAGCACTCGGGAATTGGCTCTGTTTTCTAACATTTGAAACTTTAACAAAACTTCATGAAAAATGTATGATATGGAAACACTGATCTGATTTGATGTTGTCAGACCGGTAGTACAGCCTCTGTACCTGATTTGATGAATTCAAAATTACCATTCCCGGTGCCATGAGTGTGCATCATGCATCACTGAACCAGATCTGCATCGTAATCTTGTTTCATTGTGCAAAACTGAGTCTCCATCATTACCCACTTTCATCAGCGCATGATTTGGATTTGCATGATGTGGGATGATCGTATCATCATTAGTTTTTAGAAACGTGGATAACACGCACGTGATTCTCGCTTTCTCCAGCCAACGGTCCATGTAAAACGCCCCTTTAGCTGTTGATACTTACCGCTTTCACCAGCGCATGATCCTGTGAAAAACCCCCTTTAGTTGTTGAAATTCTTCACTTTCATCAGCGCAGGCTCCCGTAAGAACTACTCCATAGCTGTTGAAAATCTTCATTTTCATCAGTGCACAATCCCATAAGAACTGCTCTGTAGCTGTGGAAAGTCTTCACTTTCATCAGCGCACAAACCACGACCATGCTTCTTTGGATATTTTGAAATTTAACGCTTTCAGCAGCGCACATACCTATGAAAGATGCTCCTTAGTTGTGGAAATTCGCCACTTTCACCAGCTAACACTCATTTTTTGGACACACGTTAGCTGTTGAAAGAAAATCATGAAAATTTTGAAAAGAAGACTTTTGTGGGTCATATTATTCCTAAAACAAAATCAAAACCTAAACCTTACAGCTAGAAAAACTCAAAAATAACTTGAGAAAACTACCAATAGCCATGCTATCCACCACAAAATGTGACCAAAGGGACGGGTTCATTTTGGGAGCTAACATTTGGCTCCAAATGGGATGGGCATCTCCCTGTGAGGTGACCAAGAACCTAGCTAGACTTAGTAGCCTTATTACAATTTGAAACAGAAATTTGAAAAATAGTTGCTAGTACCATTGGGCATGGAGTTATTTGAATTACAGAAATAAAGAAAACAGAACTGAAAAGAAATATGTACAAGTAGAACAGGGCTTCAAAGGAATCCTTATGAGAAATAGATCTCCAGGAAGCGCCCGTTGAAAGGGCCACCTGTTACTGCCTCGCCTGAAAGAGTTTGGAGAACAAAGGTATTGTTCTGCTGCAGCGTTGTTATGACAGAAGGACCTGTCCAGAGAGCCTCAAATTTTCCGTGTTTCCCCTTCTCCTGCCTTGTTGCATCCCACTTTAAGACTAAATCCCCTGTTTTGAAGACATTTGATTTGACTTTCTTGTCGAAATTTTCTTTGATTCTTTCTTGATGCAATTCTGTTTTTTCCAAGAGCCGCTCTCTATCTTGCTGTAGTTCTACCAAATTATGAATTCTCTTGGTCAAATCATTTGGTTCAGAATCAATTTCTTGTAAGAACTTTGCAACCGAAAATGCAATTTGAACAGAAAATATGGCCTCAGTACCATATACCAACTTGAAAGGAGATGTACCAATTGATTTCTTACATGTAACCCTGTCATCCCACAAGGCAAACTTCAGTTTGGAATCCCAACCTCTGGCATTTTGTTCAAGCATCTTCTTTATGATTCTGACTAAACTCTTGTTGGATGACTCAGCTAAGCCCTTCCCTTGCAGATAGTAAGCTGTGGAATGTACCAGCTGAATTCCCAGCTCTTCACACAATTTCACCAAGTGTTTATCTTTGAATGTAGCAGCATTATCAGTGACCAACCTCTTGGGACAGCCAAATCTGACAAATATGTTTTCTTGCAGAAAATTTATGATGACAATATGATTGGCGTTCTGGGTGGGAATAGCCTCAATCCACTTTGTAAAGTAATCGGTGGCAACCAGGATCCACCGGTTCTGACCATTGGAAGGTTGATGAATTTCACCTATGAAGTCCAGGCCCCACTGCTGGAAAGGCCCTGTGACCACTATAGGTTTGAGGGGAAGAGACTTTAGTTATTGTTTCCCTTCGAATCTCTGACATTTGTCACATGTTTTCACAAACTCATACACATCTGAAAATAAGGATGGCCAGTAGTAACCGGATCTTAAGATTTTGTGTGCAGTGGTTTTCCAATAGTGATGTCCCCCACATTCACTATTATGAAACTCAATCATGACCTTAGCTGCCTCTTCTTGGTTTACACACCTCAACAATAAACCTATGGGATTTTTTCAGAACAACAAGTTGTCATTGATGCAGAAATTTATAGCTTTGAGCTTCAAATCCCTTCTTTAAGTCTTTGTCAAATCTGATGGGAATGATAAAGTTTGCAGAAACTGAATAATATGACTGTACCATTTGCAATAAACTAAGTGAGCTGAGACCTGCATTTCCTCGCCCTCTTTGTTCTTTGAAGACTGAACATTTTTTGCATTGATACTCATCAGATTTATTTCAAGCAGCCTGCAATTTTCTTCTGCCAGAAGTTTGGCAAGGCCCTGACCCTTCACAAGTTTTGCTGGTTTGATTTCGACATCGAATTCAATCAATCTTTCTATCTACTTACTCCTTTTTCCGTCAATGTCGGGCTGGACAAGAACATCTTTAACTGAACTGGAGGGAACAAAAGCTATTACCTTTGACTGAAGAATGTAGACCCTGAAAGCTTTCATTGACTTGACAAGTGCATATGCTTGTTTCTCCAACAATTCATACTTTACCTCTGCATCTCTCAATACCTTACTGAAGAAGGAAACCGGTTGGTCCTGATCATCAACATTTTTCTGCAAGGGTACTACTGCGATTGTATCACTTGAAGAAAATGAAAAAATGTAAAATACCTTGGAGAAATCGGGGCTGATCAAAACAGGGGCTGTTGTGATGGCTTCCTTAATGGAATTGAATGAATGTCTGGCTTCTTCAGTCCATTTTACCTTAGAGTCCTTTCTCAACATAACAGTGATATGCTTCGTGAGTTCAACAAAATTTACTATAAACCTTCTGACAAAGTTAATAGTCCCAAGGAAAGATTGGATGTCTTTCTTTGATCTAGGAAGAGATAGATTTTTAATTGCTTCTACCCTCTTTGGGTCAATCTTAACCCCATCAACTGAAACAATATGCCCAAGTAATTTCCCCTCCTTAAGTGCAAAATTTGATTTTTTTGGATTAAGAGAGATGCCATACCTTCGACATTTCAGAAATGTCCTTCTTAAGTGTTGCAAATGAAGTTCGTGGTTGCTTGAGAAAACAGTGATATCATCAAGATAAATCAGGACAAATTTATCTTTCTCTCCAACGAAAGCAATGTCCATTTCCCTTTGGAATGTCTCTCCTGCACTCATCAATCCAAAGGGCATCTTCTTGTACATAAACGTACCCCATGGAGTGGTAAAAGCAGTCTTTTCCTTGTCTTCAGGATGGACAGCAATCTGGTTGTATCCGGAAAACCCATCAATAAAAGACATCACCTTTGATAGTGACACCTTCTGCAGAATATGCTCCATTTTATGCAGAGGGTAGTTGTCCTTCCTAGAGAACTTGTTCAAATTTCTGAAGTCTATGCAGAGTCTGATGTCCCCATTCTTCTTCCTAACTGGTACAAGATTCACAATCCATTCTGAATACCTGAGAGGAATGATAATGCGGGCATCCAATAGTTTCTTAATTTCCCTTTCCATTGTAGGCAGCAACAAAGGGTTGAAGGATCTAAGCTTCTGCCTGAATGGTTTGGTGTCTTTATTCAAGGGGATCTTATGCTGAATCACTTCTGTGTCAAAAGTCTTCAAATCTTCATACTGCCAAGAAAAGATGTCTGCAAATTCCTTTAGCAATTCTCCATAATCAACTCTTTGTTTTTCATTCAAATGTGAGGCTAAGTTAACATGTTTAGGATCTTGTTCACTAGCCACATTATACTGCAAAACATCTTAGTCTTTTTCCCCACTTTGCAATTTGACAGCCACATCATTGTTATCGAACAACCTTTCCAATGGGACCAAACCTTTAGGAATTCTATCGGTGGACAGCTAAACTATTTCATGTGCTGCAATTTTGCTCTTGAACTTTGGCTCCTCAACTTCATGATCATGTTCATTCTCTTGATCAATCTGCAGATCTACAAACTCATCTATCACTGCAAGGAATCTAGTGAGTTCAGCATCGTCTTCAAAAAGCTTCCAAAATTTTACGTTATCATGGAGAGAGGGCCTATATTTAACTTGAATTTCGTAAGTTAATTTATGAGGCAGAGGGGGTATGAATGCACAAGCAGACACAACCAATGAATCAGCCAATTCATTCATTTCTCTAGGTACAAATGAAATCTTAAAATCTGCAAAATCGTGAATTGCCTTCAACACTTCATCTTTGTATGCCTTGAGCCTGACATGCTTCGCTTGAAAGGACTTATTCACCTGTTGGATAATCAAATATGCATCTCCAAACACCTGCAATTTTTTAATGTTTCTCTCTTTGGCTGCATTCAGTCCCAGAAGTAATGCCTCATACTCAGCAATGTTATTAGTCACTTTAAAATCGAGTTTAAAGGACAAATGAGAAGTTTTCTTAGAAGGAGAAATGAATACCACTCCTGCTCCAGCTGACTCCTTAGTGCAAGCACCATCAAAGAACATGGTCCAAAGGTCTTCTTCTGTTGTTTCTGTGGGATGAACTGTGATCTGATCTGTAGGCTTTCTGAGCAGCAATGTATCAGGCAGTGAATCATCAATTTGCAGAATACAAGATCCCATACCTGTGTCAACCGAATAGATAGGATGATTGGATGGATTTTTCTCGTCACTGATTACATATGCCAACTGAGATTCCCTGTAAATCCTTCTGTTCACCCCTCCGAAAATAGGGATAATAGCGTAGGAGAGATCCATTTTAAGAGTGCCACCTAGTCTCTTCATCCATGATCTTGATAGTAGACATCCAAATTTAGGAGGTATGTCAGCCACCACTATATCCATCACCATTGTCTTCATTGATGCTTGGGTCAAGGTTACAGCCAAATCCTTAATCATCCCAAGGCATTTGACTTTTCGAGAATCAAAGGAGAAAAGGTCATGATAAGACTTGGTGATCTCCAGCCCAAGCTCATCCATGACAACCTTTGGCATCAAATTGTGCGAAGCACCGGAGTCCAACAAACAATTATGCAGTGTTTTCTCATGAATATTTAGAGAGATGTAGAAGGGAGGACAACTATCATCTCTATCTTCTATCATTTGGCCCAGAGTGATGGTTGGCTTGTCATCATAAATGTTGAGGATATCAGCAGAAAGGGATACAGATTGGGGATCTAGATTTTTGAGGATATCCCTTTTAAACATCTCATTTTTCATCAGCTCAACTAGAGGAATAGGAATCTTAATCTTTTGTATTTCAGCCTCAAAATTAAAAGAATATGGAACCGTATCAGCAGATTTATCAGAAACCTTTACCTGATGTGAAGGGGCTTGCTAATTTCTTTGTTGTTCGACAGAAGGCTGACTTTCTGGAGTTTGATGGTTGACAGGGGCAACAGTCTTCTTGGGAGGAGCTGCTGTTTTCACCTTTGAAGGATCTGCTTGCTGATCTTCTGATGTATGATCCTTTTTCTTAACAGGGGCAACAGTCTTTTCAGGAGAGGCTGGTGCGTCTTATTGAGCAACATTATATTTGGATCAAAGGTTATATCTATTTTTATCTTCTGTTGTGAAAATGCCATCACCAAGAAGATCATCTTCTGTCTGTTCAGTCATCAATGATTCCTCATAGTCATGTTGTGTTAGATAAGACTTCCCTGTCTCTTCTCCAACACAATGAATGTCACCTTCTCCATCTTCTTGATCTTCACCATTGTCTTCGTCCATCACAAGATTTTGAAGAGGGACCTTTATCCTCTGATCTTCATTAGAATTATTTTATCTTTGCAGGATCTGAGTTGGTTGATTATTCCTTCTGAAGCTATTTGGATTTTGATTCGGATTTCTGCCTGCAGTTTCATAATTGCCTCTCCCCTTCACAGGCTGTTTGTTTTCGATCCTAAGCTTAGATATCTCAGAGTTTAGAGACTCTAGCATCTTGGCCATTTTATCAAGTTTTGGATCAGTATTTGATGAAGAGGAGGCTTCATTCTTTGGTATTCTTCTATCAGAATCTCCTTTCCGCTTCTGGGAGGCCAGAATATTAGATTCCACCTCAAGAGCAGCATCTTGCATGAGAGATAATGTTGGTGACCTCCTTTCTCTCAACAGCAAACAGAAATCTGAATCAAAAGCATCAGAATATGTGATCTTGGCAGAAGCATCTGATGGTTTTATCTCAACTGGTATTTTTCCATACATTCGGTTAAACCTCTTAGTGAAGTCAGAGACCAGCTCACTACTTTGTTTCCTCAAGTTTCCGAATTTTGTGATGTAGTAGACAAAATCTCTTCTGTCACCCCAATGTTTCAGAAATATCTCATCCAACTACACAATTCCAACAATGGAACTAGCAGGGAGTTCTTTGAACCATTTCCTAGCATGGCCATATAGGTTTTGGACAAAGACTCGTGTCCAAACATCTTCTTGTTCAATATTAAGGTTCTCTGCATAACTGTAAAAAGCCTCAATATGTTCTTCAGCAGACACATCGCCTTCGCCTGTGAATTTAGGCATATATTTCTGATAGTCTCCCATTGGCATGGCTGCTATTGGGTTTGGCAATATAAGGGGTGCATACCTAGAAGCTAGGATTTGTTGCATCTTGGTCAAAGGAGGTGGTGCAGCCATGACTATCAGAGGTGGGGAAAATGATAGTTTCTTCTTCAAGTCTTCGACACTGGAGGAATGAGAAAGAGGTGAATCTTCTAAAGGGAAAGAGGTCTGATAAGAGGTCTGATAAGAGGCCCTGTAAAAAATTTCAAGCTGCCCAGATAAATTTTCTTCACCCTTAGCAGATAACTCTTGGAGGAGGTGTTCAACAGCAAGGAGGCTAGTATAAATGTTCAATTGATCTTCTTGTTGCTGAGAGTGGAAAGACTCAAGGGAAGAAGAACTGTGGCTTATTTCTAAAGTCTTAGAGGTTTTTTCAATCAAATTATAGTCTATCAATTTATCATCACTAGGATTTTTCTATTGATCAAAAAGAATTTGTTCTTCTACAGTATTTACTGTTGTTTTTTCATCAATGTTCTCTGAATAGAAACCAAAATTTTCTGTAGTAGATTTTCCAGAACTGAAAAGAGGATTACCTTTTGTATTTGAAGTTTGACCTTGAATCGTCTTTCCCTTCCTGAGAATTAATTATGGATTGGACACTGGTGTGATCGGTGATTATTGAGTATTCTCCCTAGTACTGATCCTCTTAGGAGCCAGGATGAACTTGTGGAGTCGCCAGATAGATGATTACAACCAGCTGAAAGTGTCTAATCTTTGTCTATCATCAAAGATCAGCTCTGTGTCGTATCCCAGGAAACCAGAGTTTGAATTCTGTCTCCCTGGCAACAACGCCAATTTGTTATCACTCCAAGAAACTCCTTAGGGTTGCAGGCTAAGGATGCTTGGTAACTTAGAAATAATGGTTTTTATGTGTTTGGGACAATGGGGTCTTTAATGATTTATGTAAGAAACAACTCATCACACATCTAAAGATACAGTGCTTTCAGGGAACAATAATCAGATCAAATAATTGAAAGAGAGGATGGAGAATACTATTCTTGATTGCCAATACAAGTGATTGTAGGGCTTAATACAAGACAGAAAGAAATCCTTTAGTTTCAAGCCTATGAGTTCAATAAAGAGATAACAGTCTTTATGAACTAAAATAAACTGAAACAAAGTACAGAAAATGAAAGATGGACAATTCTGATATTGAAAACGAAAGGAAATTGCACTTTATTATTGCAAAAAGAGTCTATACAGTAGCATGAAATATCTCCCAGTTTGAACCCTTATCTCATATCAAAAATAGGCATTTATAGCCTCTTACAATCTGTTTTAGAGATCCTAAAAACATGGATCTGTATTTAATAAAAGTAATTCAAATCTAACTAAACAACTTTAAAGATAAAGACTTAACAACTAAACTTAGTACTCGACTTGTCTTCAATCTCAAACATTCTCCATCTCCATCCTTCAGCTCCTGGAATCTTTGATTTGATGCAATGTGGCAAAACACCTGTCCTGACAGTTGAATTTCTCCAATGTTCATGGTCGATATTTGAGGAAGTTTGTTTTGCATGTGATTTCCAAAATTACCTCAAATATTTGATGTCAAATCCTTTTCAAGCAATTTTCATTCCCTTGATACTCTGGAAGTTCTTCAAAACCTATGAGAAATGACCTGTTCTGTCCCTGGATTCAAAAAAGGCTTTTCCAGCTTTCAACAGCTAACTCGTTTAATATTTCATGGGTTAGTTGGTGAAAGCGCTGCCTTTCACCAACTAACGGGTCTTAAAATATCGCTTTGCACTGATGAAAGCTCTGACTGCACTCAAAACGAGTTTTCATCTTCAAAATTTTGATTTCATCAAAACTCAGTGTGTCTCTGATTTCTCACCTTGCATATTAACAGCGACTTGAGCAAGTACCTTTAAATCTGGATGGGATTTTTGCCTTAGTTTTTGTTTCAATCTTCTTATCTTCCTTTTAAGGTGTTTGGCAAGCCACCATAGGCTATTGTACTCTTTGGTGAGTTTCCTCTTTATTTTCTTCTCTTTAACACTTTCCCTAGCCAATCTCTCAAACGCAACATTGGTTTTGGAAAAGTTATCAGACACCTTCTTATACCTTTCTTTGATCACCTGTTCCAAAACCTCTTGCTGAGCAATTACCTCTTTCAGATGCTTGATTTTCTGAGATTTCTTTGACTTGGAGATTTTTGATGTTTATCCTTCCTCTGTAAGTTGCTCTGTGGGATTTTCTATAGTGGTTTCAAAGCTTAACCTCTTCTTTGACCTGTGGGACTTTACTCCAGAGATTCTATCTTCTGGAGGTCCAGGCAGGGTCCTCCTCTTCCTCGAACTACTTTGAGGAGTCAGTGGTCTCTTTGAACCTTTCCCCTGTTCATTTACAGGCTGAGTCTGTGTTTCAAAACCCTCCCAAAATAAGAAATGTTGCTAGCTCCTTCCCTGCTGTTTTAATTCCTCCAAAATGATCAATTTAATGAGGCCAAAGTGGCACAGAGTATTCTTCATGCTTAGGGGTTGAGCCTTGATTTTCTTGCAGACTTTGGTTAATCTTTTATGTAAGAAAAAAGGCAAATTGAGGAGAGTCTTGCCTATGAAATGGTCCAGGAGCTTAAAATGATACATCATAAGTTTGTCATACCTGCCCTCTGAGGTAATGTAAAGTTGGATGCCCTTAAAAATCTCCTGCCACTCCTCTTCTAGATAGGAAATAGGCATGCCCTTCTTCCATGCGTTGTGCTTGAAGTCTTCTTTTAAATAAGCTCTGAAATTCAAGTTTTTGGTGGCAGTGGTTTTGAACCACCTCTGACCCGTACTTGGTAGGTTGGTCACTACAGCGATGGAAGCTTCATATACTATGATTTCCAATGACCCAACACGAGCCTTGTTCCCATCGAAAGTTTTGGCAAAAGCTTCTGCTGTCGACTGGTGGCAACCATTTTGCAGCCTCTCAACGAATTCAATACACCCTGCGTTTGAAAAATGTTTCTGGACTTCGGGATGTGTCTGTAAAAAAGATAGGTTGTCCATCTCTTTCCTGATTAGAGCACCGTTGCGTCTCCTCGCCATTCTGAAGCTTAAAAACCCCAACAATCTTGTATATCAACCCCTGCAACTGTTGTTCAAGACGAAGTTTTGCGCTGTTGAAAGCACTCGGGAGTCGGCTCTGTTTTCTAACATTTGAAACTTTAACAAACCTTCGTGAACAATGTATGATATGGAAACATTGATCTGATTTGATGTTGTCAGACCGACAGTACAACCTCTGTACTTGATTTGCTGAATTTGAAATTACCATTCCTGGCGCCATGAATGTGCGGCATGCATCACTGAACCAGATCTGCATCGTAATCCTGTTTTGATGTGCAAAACTGAGTCTCCATCATTACCCACTTTCATTAGCGCATGATTTGTATTTTCATGACGTGGGATGATCGTATCATCATTATTTTTTAGAAACGTGGATAACACACACATGATTCTCGCTTTCTTCAGCCAACGGTCCATGGAAGACGCCACTTTAGTTGTTGATACTTACCTCTTTCACCAGCGCATGATCCTGTGAAAAACCCCCTTTAGTTGTTGAAAGTCTTCACTTTCATCAGCGTAGGCTCCCGTAAGAACTGCTCCGTAGCTGTTGAAAATCTTCACTTTCATCAGCGCACGATCCCATAAGAACTGCTCAGTAGCTGTGGAAAGTCTTCACTTTCATCAGCGCACAAACCGCGACCATGCTTCTTTGGATATTTTGAAATGTAACGCTTTCAGCAGCACATAGACCTATGAAAGATGCTCCTTAGCTATGGAAAGTCGCCACTTTCACCAACTAACACTCATTTTTTGGACACACGTTAGCTGTTGAAAGAAGATCATGAAAATTTTAAAAGAAGACTTTTGTGGGTCATCTTATTCCTAAAAAAAAATCAAAACCTAAACCTTACAGCTAGAAAAACTCAAAAATAACTTGAGCAAACTACCAATAGCCATGCTAACCACCACAAAATGTGACCAAAGGGACGGGTTCATTTTGGGAGCTAACAGTATCGATAATTGTTGCAATTGGTTTGACAGCGGATCAGTGGGCTTTACTTGTGCTAAACCAACAATTTTGTCAGCATGTGGTCCAGATTTGTGTCTGGTCTTATCAAGAATAGATCGTGGCGCATCTGGAAAAACTTCAAAAAGTAAACTAGACTGAGAGTAAATCATCTCTAGCTATTGAGCTCTCATTATCGCTTCTTCCTCCGAAAAGACCCCCGACATTGCGACGTCCTTGGATAGCTGGGGTACCAAAGACTTAAGGAACCATTCTAGCAGGAATGTTGGTGGAACTGGTACTTTAATCAAACTCTTTTGGCATCGCCATTCTCGGATGAGATCAGAGATATGGTCATCCTTTGTTTGTTCAAAGTTGGCCAGCAGCTCTGTGACGATGTCATATCTCATAGGTAATTAAAAATGGTTTAAGAAAACCATTTCGAATTCACCAAAAGTAGAGTATCTTGAGCATTCAAGCTCTATGTACTATTTCGTGGCACTCCCGATAAGAGTGCTTTCAAGCATACGCAACTGGACGGAGTTTCCTCTCAAAGCGTTGTATGAGCACCATAGGTGAAATGTGGTCACATGATCTCTTAGATCTTTGTTAGGCTTTCCTTCAAACTTTGGAAAGTCCGAGGGAAAATTGGTCGGTATAGCAGGCCAACATGGATTGTGACAAGTTGGGTCATTCAATAATATTTACAAGTCTGGAAAATGCAAAGTTGCCAGAAACGGTAGCTTAGGTTATTGAGTATGTATAGGAGGATAGTGTCTTTGTTTCATGGAAACCTACACAAGAGATATAGCTAAAGAAAGTACAAACAAAGCTTATCAAGAAAGGAAGAGATATTCAATATGGAAGAATGAGAAAATATATTCACACTACTCCAATGAGCTAATGATTGATACGTAAATCATGATCAATATGATACAATGAATGAGTGGAATACACTCATATATAGGGAAAAACATTCCATAATTAAGAAAAGCAATCAAACAGTTAGCTTTCCTTAGGAATGCATGCATGCATAATAGTGATCATAAAAATAGAAAGTCTAAAAAAGAACTAGTTAGTTAACTCCCACTGAACTAGTGTGTCAAAAATAGAAATTTCTCCAACACCCCCCTTGAACATCACTATGGAGTAAAAAATGAGTCCCAACTACTAGGCCATTTTAGGTACTCATGTACAATGCAACTAATGAACACTGAATAAAACTGAGGAAAGAGGGAAAACCACATGAGAAATAAACCCCCCCTCAAAAGATAATGTATCAAAAGAAGAAAATGACAGTTGCTAGGAAATTGTGTTATTCACTGCAAGATGATCCCACAAAGTCTGAAACTTCTGCTCACTGAAAGTCTTCGTGAATATATAGAAACCTTTATGGATCTGATGAAGTCCTTTTGCAACCTGTCTAGCCTTGTACATCTTGATCTTGTGGACCTATCTGGACCTAAAAATATTCCTTTTTGGTGGAAGTGGAACCAGATGCCAAGTCTGGTTCTGTAGGAGTGAGCCATACTCCTTCTGCATGGCTACTTTCCATAATGGATTTCCCACAACCCTATTGTAGTTTTGTGGATCAGTATATTGAACCATATAGTAATGCATGGGCATCGCAGGTTCTGAAGCTGAAAGTACATGAGAAGGATCCTCATGTTGAGATCGAGTAATGCTCGAATCCAATGGATTCCCTACAAGGTTGCATGTTTCCTTAAGTGTGGTTTGTGCCTTCTTGGGCATATGATGAAGCTTCAGCGTTGGCTTCTTATATGGTTGTACTACCTGCTTATTTCCATGTACAAAATCTGAGTTCATGGAATCATCTCTGATATCTGAAAATGATGGAAGAACAAGAGTATATGCATGTTGCACTGGAGGTGCATGCAAAGTAGTCTCCTTATGTGTAAGTAGAATAGAGGAGTCATCGTCAGAAAACTTAGTGAATTTATACAACCTTGACCTGTGATCCACATCACCAATTGAAATAATGGAATTTTCATGCATGTCAATTACTGAAACTGAATCTGATGTAAATTCAACATTTTTACCTTTCTAAGTGATCTGATAAACTGACAGCAAATTCATAGAAATATTTGGAGCATGTAGAACATTCTCAAAACTGCCATTGTGGAGTTCCACTCTCTCTTCTCCCACTACTGCTATGGGATTATCACCCCCCATGAGAATATGGGGTCTTGAGCATGGACTCAAAGAAGAGAAAACTTCCTCTTTTGTTTCCCTATGATGGGATGCACTAGAATCTATAATCCATGAATCAAATGAGGAATTAATTGCAACCAGAGCAAGATGATTACCTTTATTAGGAGTAGGATCTTCTTCCTTCTGCTTCTTGACTCCCTCTGAAATGAAGTTTCCAAGGTTGTTCTACTGATGTGCATGTGCCATAAGATCGATTTGTTTCTTCATGCATGTGGATTCTTCATGATTCGGTTTATTGCAGTAAGTGCACTTCTTTCCCTTCTTTTTCTTCTTCTTGGAATCTGAAGAGTCTCTGGAACTTGAAGAATCAATGAAGGGTTTGGAATATCCCTCCTTCTCGTTCTATTTGGATGACCCTTTTACATCATGCATGGTGAGTGCATGTGCTTTGGGATCTTTCATGAGGCCCATTTGTATGAGTTTTCTCTGCTCTTGTGTAAGAGACTCAATGAACTGAGCCAACGTAGGCATTTTCCAATTTGTTCCAAAAAGACATCTGCCATAATGGAAATTGGAGACATATACAATGTATTATTGTACTAGCTTGGTCAATATTGTTAGAATAAGTTGTTTATCTTGTGTAGACTTATCAATACCACATTCACCCAATCTTAATAGAAAAGATTTAAATTTAGTAAAAGAATCTTGTATATTATCAAAACTTTTAGGGTCTAATGTATTCAACTCTACCTCAAGCATATGACCTCACATCTCATCCTACTTTCCAAAGAGTCCTTCCAAGGTGGTCCAGATCTCATTTGGAGTCTTGCATGCGGCAACATGAAACCACAAATTAGTGGAGATTAAGTCAAGAAGTAGATTTGTGGCCTCATCCTTACGGTTCGCCCATCTCGTCTTCTCAATCACTGATGTAGGTTTTGTTTCTGTCGCCATCGTCAAATTATATAGTTCTTTTCTTTTGAGTTGGAATGTCTCCTTGGGCTTCCAATCAAAATAATTTTAAGGTGTGAGGATTACCATCAAGTTTGACTGTATAATAGTTGTCATATCCATGTCTCCCACTATTTCTAAGAACCCCTAAAAATTTACTTTCAATCTACAAGTGAAAAATTAAGAAATCATGACAGAAATGACACTTTAAGTGAAAATTCGTATCAGTTTCAAGAGATGATCTTGTGACTTACTTTTTGAGAAAATAGTGAGGAATCTCTCCAAATGGTTCAAAACCCACTTCCAAAATGGGACGATTTACTTTCCTTGCTAGTTGTTTCCTCCAAAACGTAATATTTTGGGAGCAATGAATGTAGAAAGGTACGACCACGGATTCGTATCAGTTTTAGGAGGCTATCTTGTGGCTTACTTTCTAAGCAAACGGTGAGGAATCGTGTCAAATGGTTGAAAACCCACTTCCCAAATGGGCCTATTTACTCTCATCGCAGGTTGTTTCCTCCACAATGTAATATTTTGGGAGGAATAACTAATGAAAGGTATGACCACAGATTTAGCTTGCCGAAAACCCAATTTTCCTTATTCTTTGGCTTGTCTAGCTTGCTCCAAGCAGCATAGATTTGATACCATGTCAGTTTTTCATGGAAACTTTCACAGGAGATCTAGCTAAATCAAGTACAAACAAATCTTATCAATAAAGGAAGAGTGATTCAATATGAAAGAATGAGAAAATATATTCACACTACTCCAATGAGCTGATGATTGATAAATATATCATGATCAATATGATACAATGAATGAGTGAAATATACTGATATATAGGGCAAGACATTCCATAATTAAGAAAATCAATCAAACAGTTAGCTTTGATTAGGAATGCATGCATGCATAATAGTGATGGTAAAAATAGAACTAGTCAGTTAACTCCCACTGAACTAGTGTGTCGAAAATAGAAATTTCTCCAACAGATAGGGGCCTGGGATTTGGATGGCACCAGGTTGCTTGGAAAAGTTAGGTTGTTGGCCTGGGTTCTAGTAAAAACCATGGCCTAGGCATCCATTTGAATGTTGCGCTTGTTGAGACGTCATCGACTGACTCTCGTAGTAGGATGTTGAGGGTTGAGAAGGGATTGCTCCTGATGTAGTGTTCCAAAGGTTATGTAAAGGGTTGCCCCATGCCGATTCGATGAGCATAGGTCCTGAGCCTTGCCCGGGGTTCCATTGAAGATGGAATGGGTTTCCCCCGGTTGGCATCCCTGATGAGGGAACTGATCCCTACCACAGATTCCAAGGTCCTTAAGAAGTGTTTTCCCCCTACGCAGGAATAATACCCTGTGTAGGATTTTGTGATCCAAAACCAAGGTTTCCCCCGGCCGATATGGCAGTTGACGAGAATGTGTTGTTACCAAACGTGTCGACCAAAGAGAATGACAAAGAACCCACTAGTTTGGTA
This sequence comes from Picea engelmannii, assembly GCA_009831015.1. Taxonomy (NCBI): domain Eukaryota; kingdom Viridiplantae; phylum Streptophyta; class Pinopsida; order Pinales; family Pinaceae; genus Picea; species Picea engelmannii. The sequence goes on along the minus strand of ML776585.1, from coordinate 162,137 downwards.
CTAGAAGAAGGTCCTTGACTACCTGCTACGAATGAGTTGTAATTCATGTTTGGCCAAGAGGGCTGCTAAGAAGCACCACCAAGAGAGGGAGACGATGGAGGTATATGACCCCCGCCATAAGGGAAAACATTATAATGGGTTGAGGTGCCCCCCATGGACCCTTGTAGAGGATTGTTTGAGCTCCCTTCCCCTAGACCCAAAGTCTGTAAGGTGGAGTAGGAAAGGACCGAGTTCGTGTCAAAGTTGGGCATCCCGTATGAAAACAAGGGGCTCGTCACACTCTGTGTAAACAGTGCAGTGATCGTCGCCATGGACAGAATCAGACCACTACCTAAGGTAGAGGTGGTTGAGACCATAATGGCCTGGACCTGGGAAGGTGAGTTAGGAGGCAGAACGCCCCCAGTTGTGGCAGTCGTAGAGAGAATATGAGGACTCCCTATCGAAGTAGCAGCATTTTCTTCCATCATTGCTTGTAGGATTATCTGACACTCGTGATGCATTACCCTTGGAGGGACAATCTGTATCATAGGTGGTGTTGATAAGTCAGTGATCGAAGAGTTATACGGATTGAGAGATTCCGCTCCAAGGTCAGAAATAGTTGGTCCCTTAGAAAACGAATGTTTTCCTCTCGGAGATGGCTCAGGTACATCTTCTTATGGCCTGATCACCTCAAATGACCCTTCCTTGTCAAGTCTTCACCTTCACAGTGGCAGTAGTGGATCCATGTTGACCGGCGGCAGGACCAAAATCGATTGTGATCAGCGGAGCTCTTGATATTCCATTGTGTGACAAGATCAATAACACACTAAGGATTTATAACATTGAAGACCAAAACACGCACTATATAAAGTTCCTATAAGATGCAGCAAGAAAACCACTATTACTAGTTGGAAGAACAGTTACAACAACCAACACTAGAGAAACTTATCGGTGCAAGTGCAACTCAAACACGAAAACACCCTCTGGGTATACTCTACAAAGTGTGGCCCAATATCTTCCCTAGGTACCGTGGTATACCCCTGTAGTCACCTGTGTAAGTCCCTAAAATCAAAGGAAACTAAGTTTCCATCTCATGAACAACTACCAGGCGGGTACAGTCGATAATCGGGTGGACCACAATGAGCAGGGTATCAAGCCCGAAACCTATCAAGGGTATCAAAAGAAAGAGTTCTGGAAGACGACTGATGACCTCGAACGGATTCGACACCCATGAAGCTCTGTGGAAAATGCGATCAATGTAATCCCAAGATAAGTCTTATATATGCGTACCTCCGCTACGATTGGTCTGGCTTTGGAGGGGTTATCTCTGCTACCTTTCCACACGTGACCTCATGTTTAGCCCATGTGTTAAAGGGGGGTCCCAGATAGTTTCCACGTTACTGGACTTCTTCACTCCCCAACACAAACTCCTATGTTTTGTTTATAGCCTTGAAAAGTTTCCTCTCCAACCTAAATTAAGGCTCTAGCCTAATCTAGTTAATGGACCCTACAAACACAAAGTCTAATGAATTTCAATTCAACGTTAATTTTAAGTGGTTTATCTTATGTCAAAGGAACAGAAATGAAACTGATGGTGTTTGTAAAGAGACGAAAGAGAACAACAAATGTTGGAAACAAAATTACTTCTTTTTCAACAAACAAAGATTTGAAAATTGAACACTCTTTAACCAACTTTTCTAACTAACTTTTCTCTCTAAGATATTTTTAAAAGAAAAACTCAAAACTGAATTTTTCTCAAGTACGAGCTACTAAAAGTCCTAAATATTCAATAAAGAACTTAAGAAATCACTCTTCTTCCTAAAAAAGCAACTAACCTAACTACTTAACCAAACAAGAAACTGAAAACTTTTTTTTTTTTATGCTCCAAAATAAGAAACTTGAAAATGAGTTCTTTTATTTTCTTCTAAAGCAAGTAAAAAGGGAAAAGTGAAGATAATATGAGACCAAAAACCAACTACTGGTCTACTATAGCTCGCAGAGAGTTACTGACAATACTAAACAAGTTAATAAAAAAAACTCACAAAACCTGTCTCAAACCCTAACCAAGAAAACAAGAAATCTTGATAAATAAAAAGTTAAATGTTGTTAGACCTAGGCCAAAGACTACAAGAAACAAAGACTAGGGATAAATCAAGAAAACCCCTAAGAAATATGGCTTCAATCAGGGAAGAGGATGACATCCTCTTCTTTAAAAATATTTTCCTGACATAGGCACGCAACTAATACTTCAACAGCCTGCGTATGTACACGAGTTGTCCAAAGATAGGGCACGTATGTACGTGTAAAGACCCACTGTAGGCCGTGTACACCTCTGTGAATTTTCTAAAAAGAAAAATAATAGTCAAGCAAACTAGGAAGGGAGTATTGGTATGGAAGACCAGAATCCCTTAAAGACACAGAAACTCAAGAAACAGTAAATAAACCAATTAAATATACCCAAAAACAAAAAATCCCCTAAAAACCCTAGAGGTTCCCCAGTATGGTCGCCAATTCTGCTATAGTGGGAAAACCCCCCTATGGACTACACTAGGGTTCTAAATTGCAGGCAGAGCTAACTGTCTAAAGTCTCCTACTTTTAACAACTATCTCGAAAATAACCCACATTCACATATAAAGTACAAAGTATAGGGATCTGGTAGTCTTACCTTAAACTCCATGTTCAGTGTCGATCCCAATGCATTCAGGCACTTCTCGACTGCAAATATCCTCCCAAGTCTAACCTGCATTCACCTAAATACAAACAATAAACTACAATTATGCATTCTATATATGAACTAATGGATTAGATGTCATAACAAAATGTAAATTGAACATAAAGATAAAACACATCATATGGCGGGATGACAAAAGTACTTCTTTATATTAATCTCATAAAGTCACTTACAAAATGAGATCAGCGACTACTCCTCGAACCCAGTCATGAGATCCTATTCACCAAGATCCAACTGCTTCCACGTATCCTTCTTATTTCACACTTCTCTCTGTAGAATGGGCATAGTCTTATGGATGAGAAAAAAGGGAAAGAATAGGGAATTTCGGCTCAAAACTCACAATGTGGCTACAAATTCTTGGGGCAAGGGGGGAATTAGGAAATGGGAAGAGTTTCACTAATTTCATGCTTCTCCTTGGAATGGGACCCCAACACCTTTTTTTATATGCCAAAAAGATAGTTATTCAGTTGGGTGACGGGCTATGGGTGGTCGATTGGTTAGGAAACTACCCAAAATACCGTACTGTCTTGCAACTTTTTATTTTTTGCAACTTTTGTGGGTATACGCGGGATGTAATGATGCAGCTAGCATATGTATGTGGGCATTAGTGGTGTAGGGCGTGTACATCTTCAAAAATTTGGTTTTTAATAATTCAGTATTGGCTTGGCAAAATTAGCAAGTAAGATGGCCTGCTGCTAGGTATGCACGTCTAGTGAAAATTAGGGTTATAACAACCTTCCTCCATATGAGTCCTTTGAACTTGAACTATCACCATCTCCACAACTTCCTAGATGGGTTCGTTCAACATGAGAAGTAGTTGGTGATATTTTCGGTGATCCTTCATATCAGCGTCAGACGTGTTCACAGTTCCAGTGAGCCTCTTCTCTTTTGGCTCAAGTTTTAGAGACTCATGATCCAGAAACATTTGCAGAAGCTTCAGGTCATCCAGATTGGGATACAAAAATGAATGAAGAGTATCGTTATTTAATTTCCAACGATACTTGGAATCTTGTACCTCTTCCAAAAGCAAAAAAACTTGTCAGATGTAAATGGGTCTACAGAACTAAGTATGCATCAAATGGAAGTGTTGAAAGAGATAAAGCTTAGTTAGTTTCCAAAGAATTTTCCCAAGTTGAAGGAATTGACTATAATGAAACCTTTTCCCTTGTAGCCAAAATGAATTCCATTTCCCTTGCATCCTCACATAAATGGGAGGTCCATCAGATGGATGTTAAATCCAATTTCTTGAATGGATATTTGTAAGAATAAATCTACATGGAACAACCTCATGGCTATGCCCAGAATTACTCTAGCCTTGTTTTTCACCTTAATAAATATCTTTATGGTCTTGAGAAAGCTCCCTGAGCTTGGTATCCCAAAATGGAAAACATTCTTATTGACACTGGATTCTCTAGATGTCATTTTGATCCTAATGTCTATACCAAGAAATTCAGAAGCCATCTCATAATCATTTTCCTTTATGTTGATGACCTTATCCTTACTGGTAGTGACTCAAAAATTTTATACCATGTGAAAACTAGCCTTAAGAAGAAATTTGAAATGACAGACTTAGGTTTTTTGCACTATTTCCTTGGCCTCCAAGTTTTGCAAACCAATAAAGGAATTTTTCTTTCCTAGTCTAAGTATGTGTGTGACCTTCTTCGTTGCTTTCACATGAATGATTGTAAATCGGCCCCTTCTCCCTTCTATTCCAGATTCAAGCTTACTGCCACCTGTAGTTCTCCCAAAGTTGATGCCACCCTATACTGCCATTTAGTTGGCAACCTCTTATACTCGACTCACACCCATATTGATCTTTCCTTTGTTGTTGGTCTTGTTGCCCAGTATATGAAAACACCCCATGAAATCCATTGGAAAGCAGCTAAAATGATACTTCGCTATGTCCGTGGTACAATTCAATTTGGGATACATTACAGTTCATGGGGGACTCCTTTATTGGTTGGTTTCACTGATTCAGATTGGGTCGGCATCCCTGATGATTAGAAGTATACTGCAGGTTATGTTTTCAGCCTTGGTTCAAGACCCGACACTTGGCCCTGTAAGAAACAAAAGGATATTTCACTTTCTTTAGAAGAAGTAGAGTACCAAGCAACAGTAAATTCAAGTCAGGAAGCCTTGTGGCTTCGATAGATCCCTTTAGAGTTTGGATTTCAGCAGCAACATCCGACCATCCTTTGGTGCGACAATAAGATTTCCATCAAGCTCTCCAACAACCCAGTTCAACATCAACGCAACAAGAAGATAGAGCTACATATGCACTTCATTCGAAATCTCATTCATGATCAAGTTATTGAAGTGCTCTTTTCCCTACAGAATATCAAGTTGCAGACATTTTCACAAAGTCTCTTATAGAAGAGAAGTTTTCCAAACTTCAATCTATTTTAGGAGTTCAGGAAGTTTTCATTAAGGAGGGATAGTCCCTAATGCCTCCTTCCTTCTCCTCTTATGTCACTATTGTAAATCCTTCAATCATATCCCTAGTTGTTCTTGATGGGGGATGTTAGGGTATTTGGACACTTAGAAGTTATTTAAGATCTACTTGGTCTAATGTGTCGTTAGGTAAAAGTGTGTTTCTTTAGTATGCGTTTGTAGTTAGGAAATTCGACGGTAACGATATGTTCACAACATAGAGTGATTCGATGGTTCATATTCTCCTTGATCTTAATGACCATTGATCTATAGCTTAACACCTGATTGGTCCATGATCTCTATTTAAAGAGTTGGAGGGTCATTTTTCGATGATCGATTGTGAGAAAATATCTTGTAAAATATCTATGTAATATTTTTCTTTTGCATTGATAAACTGTTCCAATTGGTCGTGTTGGCTAGGGCCCTGGACGTTTCCTCGTAGGGGTTTTACCACGTCAAAACATTGATGCTTTGATCTATGATCTGGTTGTGTGAGTGGCTACTGAAGATGTTCTTCCTCTGTTGGAATGCTTGTGTTGTCGAACCATTACATCTAAATACAACTTGTGTGCATGGATTAATCAATTATTAGTATATTTTCCCACCTGCCCTGTAGAAACAATGGTGTTGGTCATTGTATTCATATATATCATTCAATAAATTATATAAATATGTACAAACCCACAGTAAAAAATACAATCCGTCATTGTATTCATATCCATTATTCAACAAAATATATTGACATGTACCTCCTTCTCCTTTTCCTCTCTTTCACCAAACCCTCATACCTGTTAAGTTTAATGTTTTTATTACGTTATTTTCAATTTAATCAATGCATTTCCAAAAAAACAGCATAAAGAGGATCACTGAAAGAAAAAAATCACAAGGTACACAACATTTATCTTGGGAAACCCTCGTGGGGGAGAAAATCCAGCAAAAACATCCTCAATAATAGATTGCCAATACAATGTCAAGACTAAGACGAAAACACCAAGAATAAACTAGGATTGAGCATGCACCTCTCTTCTCTTTTCTTCTGCAACTGCAACTTCCTTCAAGATATGTGTACTAGATGAGTGATTGTAGTGAACAAGTGAGGCACCATCCTCACATATAAATACTATTTGAGGAGGCACTAAGGTTATGTCTCTTCACTTAGTAGGGCCGACTTCTTCCAGGAGTGGTTAAAACCACTTTATAAACAATAAGGGACGAATTTACAAATACCACCATAAAAATATGGTTTGACCAATCCACAAAAGGGGATTTGGTTGTATAAAATTCATGACATGATCAATCCACAAAAGGGGATTTGATCTATAAGATAATAACTCAAATACACTTATAATATTTTTCGAAGTTACAATATTTAAACACTCCCCCTTAATGAGAAGGGTATTCTACTGACATAACCCATTACATCATCAACATCTCGAACACTAACTGGCATATCTATAAATCATTGAAAGTTTACTTTTTTTCATCATCAATATCATCATCGTTCATAGCATGGAGTTGGAGTAGCATCATCATCATCGTTTACAACATGGAGTTGGAGTAGCATCATCATCATCATTCACAGCATGGAGTTGGAGTAGCATCATCATCATCGTTCATAGCATGGAGTTGGAGTAGCATCATAATCATCGTTCCCAACATGGATTTGGAGTAGCATCATCATCATCGTTCACAACATGGAGTTGGAGTAGCATCATCATCAGCAACATGAAGCTGAAACATCAACATCAATAACATCAATCTTAGAACAACAATATCACCAACATGAGGCTGGTACAACATCATCAAAATCATGAGGCTAGAACAACATCATCAACAACATGAGGTTGAGAAAACAACATCATCAGCACGAGGATGAGACAATAACATCATCAACATGAGGCTAACACAACAACATCATTATCATATGGAAACAAGATGAGGTAGGTGCAACAACAACATTTTGTGGTACTCTAACAAACCGTCCTTACTTGACCTTCAGGATCTACCCAAGAATCATAATATTCCCTAGGATATAAAATCCTAACAAGCTACCACGTGGTACTTTGACAAACCATCCTTACCGAACATTCAGGATCTTCCCAAGAATCAAAATATTCCCTAGGATATAAAATCCTAATGGAGTTACCACTATTGACCAAAACTAGCATATACATGCACATGTACTCTAACATACCATCCTTACCGTACGTTCATGATATTTCCAGAAATGATAAATCCCCTAGGATATAAAATCCTAACAGAGCTACCCATTGTTGGTAAGGATACCATAGTATCATCATCATCACTCCCCCTTTCGAAGGAGGTCCTTTCGGACAATGCCAAACTTGTCTCGAAAGTACTCAAAATTCACATGAGATAGAGGCTTGCTCAACACATTTGCAACCTGATCATCAGTGCCAACATATTAGTGCTTTACATCTCCCCTCTGCACCATATCATGAATGTAGTGATACCAAATCTCTATGTGCTTCGATTTATCATGGAACATTGGCTTCTCCATCATTTTTATAAAAATATGGATATCACATAGAATAACGGTGTCTTACATCTCTATATCGAACAAACATGTCAACATATTCCAAAGCCATATGGCTTCACAACTGTCAAAACATGTTGCAATGTATTCTGCTTTTGTTGTGCTGAGACAAATACTAGATTGCTTCCTACTTTTCCATGAAGTCATGGATGACCCTAAACTGAAATAACATCCTAAAGTGTTATTTCTATATGAGACACTTCCAATCCAATCTGAATCGGTATAATCAAATAGTCTAAAGTCTTGATCTCTGGTATAATAAAGACCATAATCCAACGTACCCTTAAGGTATCTCATCACATGCTTTGCAACTACAAGGTGAACACACCTAGGCTCCACCAGATACTAACTCAAGGTGTTCACAAAAAAACATATATCTAGCCTGGTATTCATCAGATACATCAATGAACCAATAATCTGCTTGTACACAGTAGCATCAACCAACTCTGATAAAGTATCAACCAGGAACTTCAAGTTTCTTTTCATGGGTGTGTTCATGTATTTACACTCCAACATGTCAAATCTCTTCAATATTTAAACTTAGTTCAACTACATACTTCCCTTGGTTAAGTATTATCTTCTCTGGGCTCTACCAAACTTCAATACCTAATAAATAATGCATCAGTCCTAAGTATTTTGTATCAAACTCTGCAGCGAGCTTCTTCTTACAATCTGTGATGATCTTTTCTTCTCCTGTCAAGAATAAATCATTTAAATATAGTAGCAATATCACTGGCTCATCATTCATAACCTTGAAGTAACGGTTAGAATCAACTTTACTCTTGGTAAATCCTGATATCATCAGGAAACTATCAAGTATTCCATACCAATCTCTAGGAGCTTGCTTTAGCCTGTACAGAGATTTATTCAATCCACAAATATGAGTCTTTATATATTCAAATTCAAACCCTCGTGGTTGTTCTATATACACTTCTTCTTCAATAAAACCATTTAAGAAGGTTGTTTTCACATCCATCTGGTGTAACTTCCACTTCATTTTGGCTGCAAGAGCTATGATGGTTATGATAGAAGTGTATATAGCTACATGAGAAAATGTCTCTTCATAATCAATACCTTCCTTTTGAGAAAAATCACAAGCCACAAATCTTGCTTTATGTTTTTCAATACTTTTGTCTGCTGCATGTTTTATCTTGAATATCCACTTGGAAGATGACACATATTTTTTATTTGGTTTTTGAACTACTTCCCATACATCATTCTTTATAATGGACTTGTTTTCTTATGTCATGGAATCCACCCATTCTTTCTTCTGAATGCCTTCCTCAAAGCAAGTAGGTTAATTTTCTATGAGATCACACATCAAGGAAATATAGTTGGAGAATGGCTTAGGTTTATTTCTTTGTATCATGGTTCCTTCTGGGCCACCATACTTCTTTGCACCTTGAATAATTTCTCTCACCCAGGATAGCTTTCTCTTTTGAGAGATCGTCATACAGGGAGGTTCTTGAGATTCTATTATATCATGATCTTCTAGAATATCATCATCAGGGGTAACTGTAACTTCCTTCATGGGTTCTACAACTCTGGGAGCTACAAGTTCTTCTTCATATACTTCTTCAAGATGGCATTTCCTTGATCTATTGAGTGTTGCATCTTCATCAAAGGTTACATATATGCTAATCTCAATATTATGGTAACCTGGTATGTAAATTCTAAAGACCTTATATACCTCACATTATCCAAAATATATTCCCTTCTTTCCTAAGGGATCCAACTTAGTTCTCTTTTCTTTTGGACTGTGTACAAATACTTTAGTCTTTACTACTTTCATAACTGTTCTATTATTTTTTTCCACTACACCATTTTGTTGAGGATTATAGGGAGTGGTGAGCTCCCTCTTAATCCCGACATCTTTGCAAAAGATTCCAGATTAATTTGAGGTGTACTCTCCTCCATTATCTGATCTCAGTATCTTGATTTTTCTTTCGGAGAGGCTTTCTACCAAGGCTTTGAATTCCTTGAACTTTCCAAGTACTTCATATTTTGACTTCAAGAAATAAACTCAAGTCTTACAAGAGTAATCATCAATAAAGGATACATAGTATACATACCCGCTTAGAGAGGTTGATGGAAATGGACCGCATGCATCTGAGTGGACATGTACAAACATCCTTCTTCTAATACATAGGATACATCCTCCATTCTCATCGGAGTTCCTTTCATGCTCTTAAGACCCAAGTATCACAAAACATAATCTTCAATTTCTTCTTTAGTTAACTTCTTGGGTGTCTCATCATCTTCATTTGCACGGGCATGATGTATTTTGTTATTTATCTTCTTGAATTGTTACCTTCTGGCAGGACAATTCTTAGCAATATGTCCCATCTTATCACAATTATAACATTGGTAAGAGGATAAATATTTTTTCTTTCTTTGACCCTTATGATATTTCTGGAATCTCTTTGGACTGTGAGATTCTTTATGAAATTGGGTGAATCTCTTTGGAGAGTGAGATTCTTTATGAAGGTGGGTATCCTTTTAGAAATGAGATATTTTATTTCCTCCTTTATCATGAGCGAATAGGTCTTGATCTTCATCCCTTAATAGTATGACTTTTCGATTGGCTAGTTTTGCTTCTTCTTGAACACATTCTTCCCGTACACTGTCAAATTTGAGTTTCTCTTTTCTTGAACAAATAGTTTGCATGAAGGCATCCCAAGGTATTGTGAGACCATTAAGAGTTGTCATTATGAGTTCATATTCATCTAATTTGTCTCCAATTGCTTCTAACTGTTCGTTGAATTGAGAAACCCTAGAGAAATAGCCTTGAACTGTTTATCCTTTTTGCATCTTTGTATTCTTGAGTTGGGTTCTCAGATTCATCTTCTGGTTGATATTATTTCCTTCATACATTCTAATTAGGGAAACATGCATATCTTTTGGATTATTCTTATAATACACTTGAGGGATCAAGTGGTCTTTAATGGAATCTGCAATTGTTCTTTTGGCCCTAATCATATCCTTCTTATACTTCTCTTTGGTTTCTTCTTCTTCAAGTTCTAGTAAATTTTATTTTATGAATTTTGCAAGGTAATTCTCTTCAATAATGAGTCCAATTTTATACTACCAGGTACAAAAATTTTCCACACCTTCTAACTTGTCAATAAGCTTGGTGCTTGTAGACATCTTGACCTGTAGCTAGGAAAATGACCAGAAAACGAAAGTTCTTGGAAAATGAATCTGAACATACCAGGATATGCATTGGGCTGAGGTGAGTTGGATGGAGCTTACTGTTTCAGAAAATTATAATTTTTACCCCTTGAAATATGAACTACACACTTTTGGATTGGTACTTCTGGTACTGGTTCTGGTTTCCCAGTTTCCTAGTTTTCTGGTACCAGACAAAACTAGGATTTCATTTTTGAGAGAATATGGCCACTAAAAAGGTGTTCTCAAGTTGCCAAAAGATGTTCTAGGGTAGGCACACTTCCCTAGATATTTATTGGTCAAAATTCCTCTCCAATAAAAAATCCATAATTTCCTTGTACGACAACAATGACGTTTTTAGATACCCAGTGAAAGGTTCTCTATTCATTCAAGCTTTGATACCATGTTAAGTTTAATGTTCTTATTAGGTTATTTTCAATTTACTCAATGCATTTCGAAAAAAACAACATAAAGAGGATCACTGAAATTAATACAATCACAAGGTACACAACATTAATCCTGGGAAACCCTCATGGGGGAGAAAACCTAGCAAAAAATTACTCAATAATAGATTTCCAATATAATTAAAAGCCTAAGACAAAAACACCAAGAATAAACTAGGACTGAGCATGCGCCTCTCTTCTCCCTTCTCCTGCAACTGCAAATTCCTTCAAGATATGCGCACTAGATGAGTGAGTTTGAGAGTTAACAAGTGAGGCACCATCCTCACATATAAATACTAGTTGAGGAGGCGCTAGGGTTATGTCTCTTCACTTAGTAGGGCCAACTTCTTCCAGTAGTCATTAAAACCACTTTATAAACACTAGGGGCCAACTTTACAAATACCACCATATAAATATGATTTGACCAATCCACAAAAGTAGATTTGGTCTTATACAAGTCCCAACATGATCAATCCACAAAAGGGGATTTTATCTATAATATAATAACTCAAATATAGATAGAATATTCCTTGAAGTTACAATATTTCAACAATACCAACCTCCAGTTGTGTCACCTATCTCTCCCTCTTCTTTCATGTCCCCCTTTTCCACCCATATACATCCACCTTCCCTCTCCACTAACCTCCTCTCCCAACCCATTCATCCCCTCCAACCCATCTCTCTCTCTCTCTCTCTCTCTCTCTCTCTCTCTCTCTCTCTCTCTCTCTCTCTCCTGCATTGTATCCTTGGTAGGAACACATGCATGTTCCTTTTGAGGATTCGATGTGGCATCCTGGGTGGTAGTTCAAGATTTATCAATCCTGACACATCAAGAACGCATGCACTTTCTTATAAATGTGCATGCATTCACGTGTGACCATGTTTTTTCTCACCCCATTACCAATTTTTTGTCCATCAACTTTGTGTGAGCGTCCCTAGCTACTTGGAAGAAAGCGAGCTTCTTTCAAAACTAAAAATTCCAGACATATTTATATGGATTCTAAGAGGAGTATGGAGGAAGAAAAATTGGGATTTATCTTTATTTATCATAGACTTATAATCTTGCAAGAAATATTTATGGATAGATTTGAAGGATCGGGCCCCTTGGATAGACAAGGTTCCCATGAGTAGGTTATAATCCACAAATTGCAACTGGGAGATGGGTTCTGAAGAACGAGGAAGCATGATACCTTTTAAATTATTCTTGATCAATGCCCCATTGTTATCACTGAAATTTCGTCCGCACAGGGCGACAAGAACTCCGCATCATCAGCACAGAAAAACAGTCATTCATGGCACAAGGATTAACTCCACAGCACAGCAAAAGGGTCAAAACTATGCAAAAATGGCCAAAAAATTAAAAAGCGTGATGCACCCACTAGGCGCACGCGCGCGCGCGCAACATCTTCGTATTTTGAGCGCATATGCGCGGCTGTGGGGTGCAAAACCCGCGCGCCTGCCAAACAGCGCATTTATGAAGCTGGTCGGCCTCCCAACCACTAATGGATCGGCTCCCAAGTCGATTTGACATCAAATCCGAGCTCAATCTACGTAGGGAGGCTGGTCAAAGACCTAATTGTGCCCTAAAGAGCCTCTTTTCACATTCAAAAGAGGTTGCATAATAACCCAATGCTTGGCTATAAAAAGCCATGAATGACCACCATTTTCTCAAGGAATTCTTCATACTGTTATG
>ML776585.1:111744-133605 GCA_009831015.1 Picea engelmannii | reverse complement strand
CTTTCTCCATTGTGTATCTTTGGATTTCATCTATCAGACCAGCTAATACATTGGTGATATTGGTCCATTGTCATTTGTTTTTAGTTTTATTTCCATGCTCATGTTTTTATTTAGTTCTAGTTTAATTCTTGTTAATAGCTTAGCTGTTTTCTTTCTAACCTTTTACATTACAGCTGTCATGACTAGCAGAGCCCAACTAGGCATGTAAGCACTCACTTTTTGCTCACACATCGACGAAAAGAGTGAAAAAACCCATACCTCCTACTAATCTTTGGGAAGAAATACCCCTACCCCCATCTTGTTTCAGGGATCCATAGTTCCCATACCCTTCCTTCTCGTATTGATAGTTGTATATCACTATTGGTTCAGGGGTTTGGTTCGAGGGATTGTGGCCTATGTTTTCCAAATATTGTGTTTGTACACATGCCTCGTACACTGTACTTTGCTTAAAAAGAATAAACGTATTTCATAGTTGGATATGCAATCCCCCAGGATACTTCAGGAGTACATTTGGGTTGTTGGGAGAGATAACCAGCATGATAGCCATCTTTTCAGAACTCGGTGGTGTACTCCTATACACTCTGACTTTCCTTCTACATAAAGTAGTTCCACTGGATCCATTGGTCCTCTACATACCCAATAGGGTATAACAAGGACTTGATGAGGGCTTTAAATTCCTCCCACCTAATTATTGGTAGATCACTATACATCCTAAGTGTTTCCGTATGGATTACCAACCAGGTTAAAGCATGACCCTCTAACTTCATTCTCACAAATGATATATTTTTTTCATCATCTATATGGTGAATGTTGAAATAATCTTCTATTTGTTGCAACCAATGATTCAATTTTAATGTGTTGGTATCACCTTGGTATGGCTTTATCTCCACTTTAAATTCCATATTTAATAGGGACTATGAAGGGTTTATGGCACTTCAACTCGACTGCTCCTTCTTGGGTTCTTTTCATGACTCCTTTTCAGGGTCTTCATTATATCTTGATTTCCCATATGATCTAGTTTGTGAGTTTGAGCCTCCAACTTCTCTGAACAATCTAATATTACTTGCTATACCCACCATGAGGATGGACATATTGCGAGTTATGTTAGTGACTTTTACTTCCAACCCCACAAAATATCTCCTTTGTTGGATCTCGAGGGTTGTTATGAACATATTTTTCGGCCATGGCTAGGCTTCTGTGACTTTCTTCTTAAATTATTTTCTAGATCCCTACACTTTCCACAAATGCCCCAAGAAAACCTAATATGATCTATAAACTTCCATAGACATTCCACTAGACAATTTGTCACAACAGATCTAACAAAACATTGAAATCTCTACTATGAAGGTTAATTTCCTTTATATCTTAGACTCTTTAATTATTGGTTTTCTTCTTAAAATGTATGAAATAGTTCAAATGTGAAAATAGAGAACAAAAATAAATACACACACACCATCCACAAGTAAACACAAGATATAACCTGGGAAACCCAATACAGAAGAAAAATCAACTAGAAGGTGAGGTTGCTCTGCACTCTTTTCTTCAAATGCAAGTACAAAGAAAGCTTGACACTCTTTGTGGATTTGTCTTTGACACTATGGCCTACATGGCTACTACATAATATCTCCTCCTTTATTATTTTTATAAAATACCACTCTCAACTATTATGCTCAACTATGGAACAAGATACAATGCAAAACAATGGAACCTCCTTGACGCAGTCGCACCCTCAAGCACGCCCGCACACACAGGATCTCCTTCTCCTAGGCCCGAAGAACTCCTAGGTTCTTCTATTTCCCTATAGTAAAATCCGCACCCACAGATTTCCTCGCATGAATTCCCTCCCTTTACTTATCGGGAAATCGGAACTTGCGACTTCACGAGTTCGGCAGTCGACCTTTTGGTTTACGAATCCACGAAACCCGATACTTGGTCAACGTTGGTTCTTCTCTTTACCCTGTCAGGACTTCTTCTCTATCGCGATTTCACAACTCGTGATACAAAACTACTTTCCTTACCAACCTCTGATACCCAACACGTCGAAACTCCGACGCACATGCGAGCTGTCTCCTCGACTCCCGTCGCTTCTATCGGGATTTTGAAATTCGCGGGATCGTGAATCCTGATGTCAACGGATTCAAGACTTGCCTTTTCCCGATTCCCGATATGGTATGCCACCTGTCCTCCACTAATCCTGCTGTGGCCCCACACAACTCTCCCGTCGGGATATCACATTTCACGATTTCAAATTACAAGAGCAGCTTACCTCTGAAATCCCCGATGCCTAAACTCCAACGTCCCTAGATCTTCTGATATGCATCCAACTTGATGAACGGTTCTGGGCTCGTCAGTATATCGCGGATTGCGATATCACAATTCTCGTTGCAATAGTTTGGAGCTTCGACTCGCGAATCCCCAATACACGATACCTCATATAGATCCGACGGTCCATGTGACTCGGATTGATGGCTCTGCCCCTCCTGAGCTTCGAACCCCTGCTACACTTAAGTTGTAACCTCCCTGCACCTTCACGAGATCCAACGGCTCATGGTGATTCGCGTAATCTCCTTGGGGAATTTTGACCGTCCATTCCTCCCTTGGATGATTTCTATGAAATGGATCAAGTACTTCCTTCTCAAAGACTTGTTCACCTGTGCGCAAACTTGCAGCGTTTGCTTGAACACTTCAAACACAGCTTCCCTGTGCGATCCTTCGACGAATTTGGATACTCTATCCTTCTTGAGCTTTGTTATGACTCTGAACCTTAGAAAAGACTCCTTGCACGCACTCCTTGCGGCAACCCTTCAACATGTCTAAGTGATGAAGTCCCTCGACTCTGCGCACACCTGCAGCAGCAATCTCTCAGTTCTCGCTCATGTTAGCAACCCTGAACTTCACCTAGCCTACGCACTCCTTGCACGGTATTGTGCCCAACTGGACTTCTGGGATGAATGAGGACAAAATCTCTCTCTAAGTGAACCCTTCTGTCAACGCACTCCTTGCGGACGATTCGACTGCACTCCTTGCAGGAATCCTCTGGCTCAGTTAGAGAAATAATTGAAACTCATTCCTTCACCCTTTCAGACTTCAATTCCACCATGAAATCACATACACATCATATAAAAGAAAATGTATGACAGGATACAAACATCAATTGAGCATAACATCAATACACAGAGAAACAACACAAACCATGAATTTTAATCAAAGCTTTCTTCTATTAATTCAAATTCTTGTACATGGGTGTTCTTCATACAATTCTCTGCCTACTCTTATACTTCCTCAATAATCTTACTCAGGCTAATGTTACAATGATACAATGAGGGTGTCTATATCCATTTTCCCTCCTTCTTCTAAAACTGTCTAATCTATGAATTAAAATCCTATCTACCAGCATTAACTATCTTAAATGTCGTCTATCTACTAAGGATGAGAGCTATCCACTCAAGGTCCATTTACAATATACAAGTGCGCCTCATCTTAAATGACTCATTTAAGGTTTGTGCAACAATTTCAAAGCATTTTCAAAATTTTTGTTGGCTTGTCCAGCTGTCTTCCTCTTCTGCCCTGGCTTGCTTGATGAGTTGGTGATGTTCCTGCATCACTCCTCCGCTCATAGTGGCCCAATATTTAACATAGCTCGATAACTATATATGGGTAGGGTTTTCACTCTCTCAACCCTCAATTGTGATAATCATTTTGACCTTGTAGAATATTCTTGAAAATACATATGTAGCTAGCCTCATATGCATGAGTAATGGGGGATGATGTGGCATCCTCTTGTACCATGGCGGTCAACACGATAGATCAACTTGTGGGAGGCATAAAATTTGCATATGAGCTCTGATTGATGCAATTGTTCCACCGTTGGAAAGGTCTTGATGTATAGAATAGTGTCACAGGGTCCCATAGTCCACTAAAACAAATTTAACACCAAAAGATGTCATTTGATGCCACAAAATGGATATGGAAGGTTTCAAACCCCAATTTTCCAAAACTAATACCTACCATTAAAATGAATCTACAAGTTGATTCTACCATTTTTTCCACTCTGAAAGCATTGATATAGATGACAAGTAATATAATGATCCAATCTTAATCACTTTACCTTTTTCTACCGTTGATCCATATTTTTAACCAACTTGGTGTTTTTTCATTTAACCACTTTTAGGATTTTCCTTACCATCTTCCTTGCTTATCTTTCCTTCATTTTTTCTTCTCTCCTATCAAAACATTTATGAATGCTTAGTCATTTTTTGAATGATGGGGAGCAGGGTAGCACAATTCTCAAATATGTAGGTTTGTAGGTTCGTCATGTCATAGGTTCGCATTCACACTATTAACATTTCTTACCTTTTACCTTTGTGTACATCTTAAATTCATTTTCACCTTTTAAAATCTCGAGAGTGGGTGGCTATATCAATTTTTGCATAGATCATATTGATGCAAACACGATCGCCATCTTGCGACTGTGGGTTTTGACTTCCATCATACACATTTCCGGTTCTCTAAGAACTCGAGGCTAAGTGTTGGTTGTGTGGGAATGGATTCGTCAGCATAGTGGGCAGTATATTTAAAAGCCTCACAGCCTCTGCAAGTTTCGGGCAGAACTGGGTAAGGTGGTCATAGGTACAAAGTTTACAAGGAAACTTCACCTTATGCTTCTCTTTCTTTCCCTCTCCATCATTATCATTTAGTTTCCCATTATTATCTTTGTCCTTGGGTTTACTATTATTATTATTCCCACCCTTACGATTATTTCGACCTTTCCTTTTATTCCCATCTAGTTGTTGGTCACCATTTGGGTTTTTCGATGATTGGATGGAATGTACATCCACCGACTGGATGGGTTTCGAGGATCTAGATGAAGTTGGTCCTCTGGTAGAATTCGCTGCCAAGTCTGTGGATTTTACATTTGCGTACCCTACAATTCCATCGGCATGAGGTCCAGGATTTTGTCTAGGATCGTGATTTGTTTGCGGTGCATCTAGAAGAAGGTGGTATAACATCCTAGACTGATCATATATCATATCAAATTGTTGGGCTCTAAGGATAGCTTCTTCCTCACTAAAGACCCCAGAAGTAGCAACGTCCTTTGAAATAAGAGAGCGTAAAGAATTTAGGAACCATTCTAGAAGAAAGGTCGGGGGTATATGAGTCTTAACCAACTACCTTCACCTACGCCATTCCTGGATATGGCCCGATATGTCAGTGTCGGTACCCTGGCGTAAAGTTGACAAAAGTTCAAGGCCAACATCATAATGAATGGGTAGTTGAAAGTGGTTGATAAAGGCTACAACCAACTGATGGAATGACCCATATGTCCCCCTAGGTAGCTCAATGTACCATTGTGATGCCACTCCAATGAGAGTGCGCTGAAATAATCATAACCTAATAGAATCATGCTTCAGAGAATTTGATGAGTACCAAAGGTGAAAAGTAGTGACGTGATCACCAAGGTATTCGCCATTCTTACCTTCAAACCTTGGAATGTCTGATGGAAGTTTGGTAGGGACAGGGGGGCATGTGGGGTCATGACTCACCGATGTAAGTTTTAAACATGTGAAGTAAAGAAATGCATATAGATTCTTAAGAAAAATAGAATTTAATCAATTGCTCATTCACATAGTACACAGAGATTTATACCGGAAACGCTCAACCAGGAAAACCTTTATTATATTATTTATATCGAATTTCACCATTTACTATACAATATATACAATGTTTTTAGGTATTCCGTAGATACCAAAACCATAATCCATAAAACAAGGATTATTTTTAGTAAACCATTAAAAATAGAAAAAACCGTCCAAAAAAACAAATTTGAGGCACTCCCCCAAACGTTGCACGTAACCAGGGGGGGCATACCTACCCCCCCCCCCCCCTTGTGACTCCCCTAGGAAAGCACCCGGTGCACACGAAACAAACAACACTACTAGAGGGATCATCAGACACAGTTGTCATATCTAAGGCACCCACACACACACATGCAAAGAATATAACAGATACCCAACATTCTCCCACTTGTTGTTTTCTTTGCATCTAGGGGTCCATGGGATTATATAGTCAACAATACAGGGAAGAAATGCCCATTTTTACTCTACACTAGGAGAACTTTTTTGTGCTCACAGACTTTGTCAATGAATCTGCAACATTCTTCAAAGTGTCAATGTTTTCCAGCAACACCTTCTTTTCCTCAACCATGTCTCTCACAAAGTGATACTGAACATCAATATGATTTGTCTTCGATCAATAAGTTGGGTTCTTTGCCAGGAATATTTATTCACTGTGACTGTCACAATCTAATCTCATTGATTGTTGTACCAACCCAATACCTGAACATAATCTTTGTAACCATACTGCTTCCTTACTTGCATGAGTGGCTACCATGTATTCAACTTCTATAGTTTAGAGTGCCAGTACAACCTGTCTTTTGCTCATCCAATTGAGTGATCATCCAAACAGGTTAAACACATACCCACTTGTAGATCTTCTGTGATCCATATCTCTAGCCCAGTCTGCATCAACAAAGCCATGTATGTCCAACACTTTGTCCAATCTTGGTCTTCCTTGGTAGCACAATTCATAACTGGTAGTGCCACGAAGACACCTGAAGACCCTCTTTACTGTTGTCCAATGATCCTTCCCTGGTTTTGATATATACCTTCTCAAAACTCTCGCTACATGTACAATGTATGGTCTAGTACAGACCATTGCATACATCAAACTTCCAACTACACTGGCATACGAAACATGGGACATGTCCTCTTCTTCTTCCTATGTCTTGGGACACTGATCTATAGATAAATTTACACCTATAGGAATAGGAACCTTGACTGGTTTACTTCCATGCATATTAAACCTCTACAATATCGTCTCAACATATTTTCTCTGATTCAACCAGAGTTTCCTGTTTGCACGATCTCTTTTAATCTCCATTCCTAGAATGAAGTTAGTAGCATTGAGATCCTTCATGTCAAATTTGGAGGATAGCTGCGACTTCACCTCCTTGATAACATCCATGTTATTTCCTACCAACAACATGTCATCAACATACAACACTACATAAATGAAGTGATTACCAGCCTGCTTGGAATATACATAGTGATCATCCCTGCTTCTTACAAATCCCAATCCAAGGATGTATGTGTCAAAATTTTGGTACCACATCCTAGGTGATTGCTTCATACCATATAGTGACTTCTTTAGCTTACAAACCAACTCTTTCTTTCCCTTCACTACAAAGCCTTCTGGCTGCTTCATATAGATTTATTATTCTATATCCCCATGTAGGAATGTTGTCTTCACATCCATCTATTCCACTTCAAGATCAAAAGCAGCAACAATAGATAAAAGAAATCTAATAGAAGTTAACTTAGCAACAGGAGAAAAAATCTCACCAAAGTCAATTCCCTCTACCTGGGAATAACCTTTCGCTACTAATCGAGCTTTGTATTTCTCCACTTTACCTTGTGCATTAAACTTCTTCCTGAAAAACCATTTTCTACCAATTGATTTTCTTCCAGCTAGCAACTCAACTATATCCCATGCCTCATTCTTATCCAAGGAATCCATCTCTTCAACCATGGCCTTCTTCCATAGTTTACTATCCTATGAATTCACTGCTTCCCTGACAGTTCTAGGATCATCATCAGTAATAGATAAAGCAAAATTGGAATGAAAATTAAGTGGACTATACCTTTCAGGTTGCCTTCTATCTCTCACTAATCTCCTCAATACCGGGGTATGAGGTTCTTCTTCTTATTCTTCTTCTTCCTCTTCTTCAGATGATTTAGATTTTGCATCATCCAACTTAAGCTCTATTTTCTCAGGTTCGTATTGCATTGGTAGTAATTCATGTTTGGACACATATTTTACCTCTCTAAAACCAACATCTCAACCGTAAACAGTTTTCTTGGTTTCTGGGTTCCAAAGCTTATAACCTTTCACACCATCTTTATAACCAATAAAGATACACTTTTCAACTTTTTTATCCAGCTTACTTCTATTTTCCTTTGGAACATGTACATAAGAATCACAACCAAACACTCTAAGATGTTGGAGAGAGGGTTTATTTCCATACCATACCTCGTGTGGAGTTTTATCATCCAACGCTGATGAAGGTGATCGATTGACCAGGTAACATGTTGTACCCACTGCCTCTGCCCAAAATTCTTGTCCTAACCTAACACCGCTGAGCATGCTCATTGATTTTTCCATCAGTTTCATGTTCATCCTTTCTACAACTCCATTCTGCTGAGGAGTGTATGGAGTAGTCTTCTGCCTTGCTATACCTCACTTCTTATAGAATTCTTCGAATTCATTTACGCAAAATTCTCCACCATTATCTGTTCTCGATACCTTTATTTTCTTCTCTGTCTGATTTTCTACCAGAGCCTTAAACTCTTTAAATTTATCAAATACCTCATATTTCTTTCTAATAAAATAAATCCATGTGTTCCTTGAAAAATCATCTATGAATGAAACATAATACACATATTTACCTAGGGATGGAACAGGAACAAGTCCAAACACATCGTTGTGTATCAACTCTAAGATACCCTTTTCTCTTGTAGCACCAGATGGGAATCTTACTTGATTTTGTTTACCATATATGCAATGTTAACAGAAATCAAAATCTAGAGTGAAATTAGACATACCTTCAACCATACCTTTATCATGGAGTGTTCGCAGACCCTTTTCTCCAATATGCCCCAGTCTTTGATGCCACAACATGGTCTTATTTTTAGGGATGGTATTGGTCTTGTCTTCTTTATTTGTCTGCTCAAGGACAACATAACTGTTACACCCATTAGTATAAGTTATTCCCAACAACTTGTACAGATTTCCACACCGAACTCCCCTCATCAACAGCATTTCTCCTTGTACCATGTTGCAAGTGTTATTTTCAAATACAGTTTTCACTCCTGCATCATCCAACTTGCTTATAAATATTAGGCTCCTAGATAGTTTTGGAATGTGCAGAACCCTAGGGAGAGTTCTAATCCTTCCATATCTTAGAAGCAACTTAACCCTTCCACGTCCCAAGATTTTGGTTGTCGAGTCATCTCCTAGGAATACATCACAACCACTGTATTTTTTATATTCAGAGAACTAGTCCCTGTGAGGAGTCATATGGTATGATGCACTTGAGTCGATCAACCATACATCACGATCTGCATGTGTAGTTGTAGATGCCAAGTAAGCATCACCTCCTTCAGTGGAGGTTTTTTCCTCTGTGGAAGAGTTACTATCAGATCCCTTTGGTTTATCAGCCTTCTTATACTTGCAATCTTTCTTATAATGCCCTTTTTTTACCACACTTCCATCATTTCCTCAAAGATTTTTCTGGAGACTTGGATCTACCTGTAGATTTAGATCTCCCCCCCAAAGTATTATCGAGATTCCTATCTTGGGGACAACCTCTTATAAATAAAGCATATGTTCTATGACTATCCATACTTTTCCGCCTCATCTCTTCAGATAACAAGGATCCTCATACTTCAATGTAGATTGAGTGGTACTACCAAATGCTACAACTAGATTATCCCAAGATTCTAGCAAAGAACATAACAAACTAATACACTTATATTCTTCTGCAATCATAATATTAACATAGACAAGTTGACTTACCAAAGTATTAAAGGCATTTAGATGTTCTGTCACAGAATCTCCATCTTCCATCCTAAGATGATACAAATTCTTTCGAAGAAACAACTTGTTTACCAGGGACTTTGATTGATACAAATTCCCCAACTTATCCCATAGTTCCTTAGTTGTATATTCTCCTGAGACATTCAAAAAAATCGAATTTTCCAAGCAGAGTCGAATAGTACTTCTTGCTCTTTTGTCGAACTTCTCCCAATCTTCCTTCGACATACTAGTAGGTGGTGTGTTAGTAGTTTGTGTACTAGTAGGTTGTGTACTGGTAGCATGTGTGCTAGTAGACAGTCTGTCAGTGGGTTGTGTACCAGGATCCACAACGATCCATTGTTCTTTGTCTACAAGAAGTTCCTCCTCCTTGAGATTCCATAGCTCAAATTTTTTACCATTGAACTTCTCTATCTCGATTCTAGGAGAACTCATCATTCATCTTTCTGCACTCAAATCACCACTGTAAAATCTCCCACTAAACCTAGGTTTATTACAGACCCAAGATAAACATGATTTATCAAGACCAAGCCAAACCCTCAATAACAAAGGCGTCCCTCTGAATCCCAAAATGAGATCTGAGACCACATGTAAGTTTTAAACCTGTGAAGTAAAGAAATGCATATAGATTCTTAAGAAAAACGGAATTTAATCAATTGCTCATTCACATAGTACATAGAGATTTATATCGGAAACCCTCAACCGTGAAAACCTTTCTTATATTATTTATATTGAATTTCACCTTTCACTATCCAATATATACAATTTTTTTAGGTATTCTGTAGATACCAAAACCCTAATCCCTAAAACCGGAATTATTTTTAGTAAACCGCTAAAAATAGCAAAAACTGCCCAAAAAAAAAATCGGGCCGCTGCCCCGAATGTTGCACGTAACCAGGGGGGCAACACACCTGCCCCCCCTGGGACCCCCATAGGAAAGCGCCTAGTGCACACGACACATAACGCACTACTAGAGGTATCGTCATAGGCAGTTGTCATATCTGATGCACCCACACACACACATGCAAAGAATATAACACATACCCAACAATCAGGTCATTCATTAGTTTAGACAAATATGGCATATTAAGCATGGCCAGAAAGGGAATACAGGGTTGTGACACCTAACCCCATCCGCCAGTGAAATATTGTTTGTTAGGAACTCCGTTCCATCCAGGATTCTGGTGAGGACCAAAACCTTGTCCATAATTATAAGACCCTCCTCTAGGATGATTCATAAAAGATGGATTGGGCATCATTCTAGCAGGAATGTCCTAATAAGGGTTATGAAAATTGCTCCCAGTTGGATTAGATCCAAGATGGGGGTTGTTAAAACTGCCTCCAACTGGATTAGATCTAGGTTGGGGAGTGCCCAAAGTGTAATACTGACCTCCTCCAGGTGGGAACCCGGAGGATTGAAGTGGATTCGTCATGCCAAAAGTATTGGTTGTAATCAGCACCGAGGGGATAGGGATATAGGGCAGAACTTGTCTGCCAGCTGGGTTGTTCCATCCAACCGTAGAAGGATTAGACCCAAGGTTAAGAATAGGGACACTCCCTACATTAGGATTTTCTTAGGGAATATGAGAACCACCAAACGGGGAAGGAGTGTAAGGAGGTGTAGTGCCCCCAAGTCCAATTCTAGCGCTATGGCCAGCAATTGGGATGGTAGTTGAAAACTGTGAGGTGAAGTTAAGCATGCCATAAGAAAACAGACTAGAATCCATAAGGATCGTATGAACATTGTAACTCGACGAGTGTCCAAAACCCCCAAAAGGGTTCGAGGCAAGAGATGAAGCATTAACTATAGGCCGACCCATAGTACCATTGTAAGCCTCCGACACTGCAACCGTAGCAGCTGCAGGTGTTGAAGGAGTGCCATTAATTATAATGGGATTTGGAGTCAAAGAACTCCCAGTGTTCTGAAGACTAGACTCGGTACTCATCCTTGTGGGATCACAAGTCTGAAAAGTGGATGTGTGTGTACCATTACCGATAACTCTATGCCTTTTAGAAGGAAAGGACTCGAAAACTGGTGGTAACTGTAACAATCGAAGGGACCTACGAGGAAGTTGGTCCGACTCCATGACGACTTATGACTCTTCCACAAAAAAAATATTTCCTATGGCCAACTAGTAGTCAAAGAGAATACCAAAAAGTCAAATGGACAATATGCATGCAAACAGGCTAAAGTGGTTGAGTGGTCTCCCTCTCAAAAGAAGGTATGTCTCGTCCAGGAGGAACTTGAGACTCCCCACTAAAGTTTGGAGGTAACAAAATTAGTTATAAGGGCCCTCGTGGGCTTAACAACCAGTCAGTCAGATCCCCCCGGAGAGGTAATCCTCCATAAAGGTTGTGTGTTGTCCGACCCTTATCTAACTCAAGGTACAAGCAAAATAACCCCTGCAAGTAACCTATGAGATACCTAATTCAAGCAACTAATAAACCATTGTATAATTGATGCACAAGTGAGAAGTCACAAGTCTGGATCACTGTATGGGCAGGGTAGCAAAGCCCGAAACATTGAAAGCACTGCCTCTCACAGAGGTATGGGCACTATCAAGATCCCCAAATACAAATAAATCCATAGAAATATCTCTGATGCTAGGTGAGTATCCAGGGGTTATCCCTTCAACTAACTTGGTGCGACCTCGTGATTAACTCTGGTGTGAGTGGAGCCTCCTGATCTTACAAATTACACAATGGACTTCTCAACTCCCTGTCTCAAACACATATGTTTGTTTAATTTCCTTGGAGAAGTTTACTCACAAAATCCTATTCCGAGGTGCTAAATCCTAAGCTACTTTATGCACCCTAAAAATAAAATCATGACTAATCAATTTTAGTTTAAAGCGTAATTTTTATTGGTCGTGGTTACTCAAAAAGGTATGGAAGTGAAACTCATGGTGTTATGACTCTGCCAGAAAATAAATATGGATATAATGCAAAGTCTATCTTTAAATTTTCAATGAATGGTATGCTAATAAAAACAGTGCAGTCTTCAATTTCAAATCTGCAATTCAGAAGTAAAATACGATCTTTCGCTAAATGTTCTAAGCTAATGATAAAAATTCAAAGACAAAAACTTCCAACCAATGCAAAATGCCTATTTTTTTGTATTTTCAATATTCTAAAAATAAAATGCATGGACCGATAAGCAACTTGACATATGAATTCTACTGTGTATAAAAGTAGTAACTCAAGAAGAATACCATGCAACCAAGCAAACAGCCTAGAAGCCAATGACAAATTAAAAATAGAAAACAAAGAGAAAGACTATGCCCAAAAATTCAAATCCAAACAGGCTTCCTGTCATCCCAGATAATCTCAACAGACACTACAGAGACCTAAGAAGGATCAACAACCTTTAAATCTTACCCAGCAGTCACTCAACCAAGCAAACAAGAAAGGGGAAGTGGTATACGCGACTGTTCAGAAGAATAAAGCATATATACGCTTCTTGCAGTGAGATAAAAAACGTTTATACACGACTGTCAAGGGAAAAAAGGGCATATATGCTTTAAAACAAGGCTAGGCAAGGGTAAAAGGCTGAAAACTCAGACTCAGAGTGAACAGGATCTGTCAAGCAGTGATACAACAAGAAACACAAAGGAAAAAGAGCAATGTAAGAAGAAAAAGGTACTTCAACCCTTACAAGAAGATCTCTCCCCATTGGAGTTGCCATTTCTGTTACAAGGGAAAAACTCTCTATGGCCAAGGGTAAACCACAACAGACAAATGTGACTGCAGAAATCAACTCAATTCCAACATATGCTATATAGACTAATGTGCAATACAAGAAAGAGGCCTACCTCGATCCAACGTTTGATGATGTTCCACCATTGAGCACTTTGACCCAAAGCTTTATACCTATGATAAGTTCTCAACAAACAAGTAAAGAAAGTATATAGTGATGATATAAAAGGGATTATCACATTAGATAGCATAATCCATTAATAAACATTACAAACACACCCATGGATAACAATCATATATTTGCAAGATACCAATAGGACGGGAAAGGAGTAGTTCTATTAATAATTGATCAGCAAAAGTGTCAACATTACAAACTTCCATGTCGGCACGGTTCGAAACCAAGAAACCAAGTTCCTTCCAACTGGTGTTGGTCACTATAATTGCTTATTTAACTAAACAATCAAGTGCTACATAAATTGTCAACCTAGGGAAGTCTGTTTATTTCAAAGGTAATCACACACTGTATATGCTCAATATCAAAAGCAATCTAGAGTTGTAGTAAAAGTATATTAATCACACCTTGCCTTGAACAAACTGAAGTTCTACTTTGAATTACAGAAAAGAAACCTACCTATTGCAGAGTTCACAGTTTTAAAGAAATAATTATCCGAAGAATCCTGGATTACATTAAGAAATGACAACCTAAGAAAGAAATCTTTCAGGATACTGCAAAAGGAAAGACCAACTATTCTATAATAGAGAACAGGACCCTATTCCCCAAGCAGGAATCTTTAGCACCTGTTTCTGATTATCACACTCTCATGAACTCATTACTAATAAAAAATGATTGACATGCACTGAAGAATAACTATCTCTTAACAGAGAACAGGACCCTATTCCCCAAGCAGGAATCTTCAACACCTATCTCTGATTATCACGCTTTCATAAATTCACCAAACAAGATTGCTAATTAGAACGATTAACAGTTACCTAAGCATGAATTACATGAAAACAATGTATAATCAATAAAGCATATTTTCAACAAAAAAGAGTTCAATAAAGTAGAGTTTCAGCAAAATAGAATTTAATCAAGGCATGAACAAAAATAAGACTAGCACACTACAGAGCTAATGGGTGAATCTTGTGAATAAGGTGGGCCCTCCCTTCTCACAAGATTCCCCAGAAACGAAAGGAACTAGGAAGGAATGCTCAGAATAATCTTTTATTCATCTGTCAACTGTATCATGTTACAATGTCTGAAGTAAACACGTCCCTCTCTGTGATTCCTTTCTTAGCCAATCAAAGATCCTTTCTAATGATGATTTCCCCTTATTTAAAAAGGAGAATCCCCTCGATACAATTTGATCATCAAATTACATGTGCACATCTCAATCCTATTCTTAGTCAGATCTAATTTCTATACTGGAATAGGATATCCTGATCTCCCGTGACAGAATGCTATTACAATAATTGAAATGGTGTTGAGTGAGGTGTAGCTATTGTGGCTGGAGTAACAACTTCTTTATTTATCTTCTTGTTACTTCTGTTGTATATTGTTTCAGCATCGCAAATCGCAGGCTGTTTCAACAACAGGATTTGCGTTCTGACTGTTTCAGCAACGTGGTCTCACGCAACAGCGATGGTTAATTCTGGCTCAAGGTGTGGTTGTTGTTGTGAGTGTAACAGCTTCTTGTTTGTGTGAATTGTTGTTTCAGCATCGTAGACCACGGAGAGTGTAACAACTTCTTTTTTTGTGAGTTGTTGTTTCAGCATCGTAGACCATGAACTATTTCAGCCACAGGGTTTGCGTGCTTTTGACTATTTCAGCAACGGGCCTTCAAATAGCAATGATAATCTGCAGTTCGAACTATTTCAGCACTTATATATTTCTGATCAACGGTTAATTATCAGAGTAATGTAAAATTATATGCAAAATAGATTAAACATATAGAAAAGAGAAGAGACGTTATATACCTTTGGAAAGATAGGGTAAGGTGATAATGTAAGTTTAAATGTGAGTGGAAAAAGGATGTAATGGTAGCAAAAAGTGTGAACAAAAAGGTACATTATAGGGTACTAACATCCCCCCCAACTTAAAAGGTTTCATGTCCTCAGGCAACTTCAATCTGAATCGGAATCTGAATACCGACTCTGAGCATGCAACTTACTTAAGCAGTAGCTGTGGAAAGTGTTGTATGTTGGAGCTCTGAATCCTTGAACGCGTTGTAGCCTTTGCCAAGCTATTGTTTCGGCCTTCTTGGGCAACTTATGATGAACTTGATATTTCTCTGCTGGTATCCACAGAATAGGAAAATGAAACTGATAAACTATCCATCTTTCAACACATTGTTGAACACATTTGATGTAGCTAGGTACCCTGGAGATTGTTGTCTCAATATTAGTGGGGCTAAAGATATTGTGTTCCTATCTTTTCTCAGCAGATTGTTGCCAAAACATGTTATTTGCTTGTAGGGCAGCGATCTCTGTGGATTTAATGAACTGTTGACAATCCTGAAGAACTGTTGTCTATAGTTGTCGAATGTGTTGAGTCATCCCTGGTTTCTTCAAAAACTGATAATACTCTGCAACAAAGGTGGCAGCATTTTGTGGTTCTGGCAGTATCCAGAGAAGGCGGTTATCCTCGTTATGCTTGGCAGCTAGGAAGTCATTCTGCCATATAATCTAATTGTTAAGGAAGGAGGTGAGTGCCCGAATATGGATATCACCAACAAGAGGATTAAGGTTAAGCTATCGATTCTCAGGGATGGTCTCATTATGAAGATATACCTCATAGAGGAGGTGTTGATCCATAGTAGAGGCTTCTGCAAAGGTTCTAACAAAATCTGTTGGATTTAACACTGCATGGGGTCTACCTTCTTTGATTGAGTTAATCTGAAAAAATGTAAGTCGTTCCATGAGGAACAGAGAGTAATTGCAGGATGGTTTCCTTGCAGCCAACAACTTTTGTGCCAAGTCAAACATCAGGAGCAATTTGCCTTTTAGCTCTTTATTCTGTTTCTGATGGGCACGGGATTCCTGGTGTGCTTGCTCCAAAGATTTCCAGTTTGAATAGATATGGTTTAGCCAGAGTAGTATGTGCTTCTGCAGGCTTTTGTCCTGTGTAACAGCAGACTATTTTTTCCATTTGTCCATTATTGCCTGCTCATCCCATGGTTGAGTTTATGTTTCAGCATTGCAAGTGATAGGCTGAGGTAGGGTCTGAGTGGCTTGTTCCACAAAGGTGTGGGTATTGATCTGGCTAGGAGGGGCAGATTCATCAATAGGCAATGTTTTTACATCTTTATTAACAAAAACAGGGGCTTCAGATTTGACAATTATTGTAGGCCAAGGATTATTTTTAATTTTGGAAGGTCCTGCTGGTTCTTGTGTAACAGCAAGGTTTTCTTCTTTGACTGCAAAATTCGTAGGTGCAGGGGAAGCTCCTGGCATTGGAATTTGAATTACTTTGTAGCCTACTTGATAATAGATGTCCTCACATTGACTGCACATATACTCTCTACACTGATTCTCTATTGTATTTTCCTCTGTCATGGTCACTATGCAAGCTAGGGTGTACAATTTAAGTTCCTTCTCGTAGGCTTCCTTTACCATGACTAGATCTTTCTTGTAGGCTTCCAGTTCAGACCTTAGGAACTCATTTTCCTGTAGGACAGAGGCCATTGTTGGTTCTGGAAGAGGGGTGACTAGTTCTTGTGTAACAATCACAGTCGCACTAGTTGGTTCTTTTGGAGCAGATACAGGATCAACAACTGATTCTTGTATTTCAGCTTCTTGATGTAGAGAAAGTAATGTTGCATCACCCTGGGCATCTGATTCCTATATCTCGGTAACAATATCAGCAGCTGGTTCTTGTGTTTCAGCTGTAGCTGATTATTGTGTGACAACTATAGTTGGTTCTTGTGTTTCAGCTACTGAATGAGTAGTTGGTTCTTGTGTTTCAGCTACTGAATGAGTATTTGGTTCTTGTGTTTTAGCTACTTGATGAGTAGTTGGTTCTTGTGTTTCAGCTACTGAATGAGTAGCTGGTTCTTGTGTTTCAACTACTGAATGAGTAGTTGGTTCTTGTGTTTCATCTACTTGATTTGAAAAGGATGATGTCGCAACACACTGGGCCTATGGTTCTTGTGTTTCAGTACCTATGGGTGGAATAGGTAAAAATTCCAGAATTTGGGAGGTTGGAGGTGTACGGGGTTTTAGCCGGATGGGTTGGGGGTTTGGGGCAATGGAAGTAGTGGCTGCTCTTGTTGAGGTCCTTGTTCATTTTCTTTGTAAAAAGGGCGGAAAAAGAGGAATTTTCTTTCGTTTGCGTGGGGGATTTACCTCAGTGATGGGACAGGGAGAGTTGTCTGGTTCAGAATCATCACTAAGGATATGAACGGTAGGAGTGGATGATTCTGGTAAGATGTGGGATGGGCTTGGTATGGTAGGGAGGTTAATTGTATTGATTGGGTCTGTAGGCGGACTGTTAGGTACTTCCGGAGGGTCTGGAGGGTTTTGTGGTTGTTGTTCCTGAAGATTTTCAGGATATTCAACAGCTTCCTGGGGATCTATAGGTGGGTTGTTTAGGAGAGGGTTTTGTTGGGAAAAACCCTTTTGGATAAGTAGTTGAGCAAGACGATGATGGGTGAGGGAAAGGGCGGGATTTTTAACCTTTTTACAGTAATGCGACATATTTTTAAGACATCCGAGCAGATAATAAGGAATGTTCACCAATCTAGCATGTCATAAATGAGACAACATAACAAAATTGTACTAGTAAACTACCTGGTATCGGCCTTCATAGGTAAGGTAGTGCTTGACAAAATCTGCAACTTTCGGCCAAGGAGGCGGCAACGAGATGAGTCAAACACCCTGGCCTTTAGGCTCAATTTGTTCCCCTGACAAGAGGAAATCCTATTGGGCATTAAGGATGATATGTTTGCGGCTGAACCAACAAATTCCATTGACAGGGAGACCTGAAACCTGTGCTATATCCTCCTCTGTAACTAGAATCTGAACCCCTTGAACAATGGAATAATCTTCCTAAAGATTTCTAGCGAATTGAAGAACCTATTGTTGATCAAATCCCTGGAGCCTCTGAAAATAATCGAGCCATCCTGCCTGTAGAAAAATTTGATAGAATTCTAGATACAGTTCTAACGGGGCTGTCGTGGCGGGTTCGTACCATATAACAGGGCCTCCCATAGCTAACATCTCAGTAAAATGCACCATCAGAGAGTCAAGTAACCGCTTCTGTGCAGAGTAAGTTTTTTGGGTGAAGGCATGCAAATGGTGGTAAAACAATGAAAGGATGGTAAAAAGAGAATGACGGTGGTCGGTTCGTGTGAAATGATGGTATAAGATTTCGATATTTCCCCCCCCCCTCAAGTACGGATGAAATAATGATTTTACATGAGTGGTAATAATGAGTTGGGATCTTCTATTTAACGATAGTTCAATTTTATTTACATATAAATTTTACATACCTCATCTTTACCTTTTGATTCGTACTTCAAACAAAATATAGTGCCTGTCCATAATAGTTCTGCAGTAGCCATGGCGGAGAATTTTGATTTGTTAGAGAAATGGTATCAAGGGTTTGTTTAGTGGAAGGACAAAATGTAGTATGAGAGCGAAAAAAAACTTATTGACAGAGAATGCTGATAAGTTGGTGTTTCAACAACAGGGAAAGAATAGAGAGATGTTGCAGAATACTGATGAGGAAATGGTGTTTCAGCAGTGGCGACATGTTGCTGAGTAGTGATGTTTCAGCAATAGAAAGAAGGGTGAAAAATTGTTGAACAGTGGTGTTTCGGCAATGGGAAAAAAATGTGAAAAATTGTTGAACAGTGGTGTTTCAGCAATGAGGAAAAATGTGAAAAATTGTTGAACAGTGGTGTTTCAGCAATGAGGGAAAATGTGAGAAATTGTTGAACAGTGGTGTTTCAGCAATGAGGAAAAATGTGAAAAATTGCGGAACAGTGGTGTTTCAGCAATGGGGAAAAAGGCGAAAAATTGTGGAATAGTGGTGTTTCAGCAATGGGGAAAAAAAACAAAAAATTGTTGAACAATGGTGTTTCAATAATGGGGGAAAAGGCAAACAGTTGTTGAACAGTGGTGTTTCAGCAATGGGAGAAAAGGGAGAAATTGTTGATCAGTGGTGTTTCAGAAATGGGGAAAAAGGTAAGTAGTATTTCACAAGATGAAGCTTGGCTCTTCTTGAAGTAAGATCGTCCTTTCTTGGTAGGCCTTTTCTTTGATCGAGAATCTGCAAAAATCAATTGTAACATGCCATTTCTTGAAAAGGATTATTAGTAAACGAAATCTAATCTAATACTAAAGAAATTAATTTAAAAAATAATTAATTGCAATGAGGGGTAGGAGGCCCCTCTAAAAAGAGGTAATGAGAGTCTGCCACACATGTGGCCTTAAAATCTTCTTTGGAAATGGGGCGCTAGTACAGACGGAGCCGATGACCATTCACAAGTAACGGTGTTTTGGAGTCATCGATTGTGAGGAGTCTTACTATTCCATTGGGGAAAATAGTGTCCACTTCGTACGGTCCGAGCCATCTTGTACGTAGTTCCCCTTGAAATTCTTTAAACCGAGAATCATACAGTAAAGCCCAATTACCTTTTTGGAATTGCTTATGCTTGATAGTTTTGTCATGCCATTTTAATCCTTGTTGTTGAATCATAGTTGTCTGATGAATGGCATCTAGTCTTTTTTCATCCAATTCATTAAGCTGCTACAACCTGGATATCTGTGCATCGGTCAAATCAAGGTTGACAGCTAAAGCAGTCCTTAAGGTTTTGATTTCGAATTCCACAGGAAAGACTACACTTTTTCCATAAACTAATTCATAGGGAGAGAATCCTGTAGTATTTCTCCAGGTAGTTCTGTAGGCCCATAATGCTTCAGAGAGCCTGTGAAACCAATCCTTTATGTTTTCCTTCACTGTTTTTTTGAGAATGGATTCTATTACTTTATTTGTGCTTTCCACTTGTCCATTGGCTTGGGGGTGGTATGTTGTAGTCATTCTATGCTGAATATGATATTTTTGAAAGGTTGTTTTAAAATGGTGAGAACTGAAAGGAGGTCCTCCATCTATAACTAATTCTCTCGGCACTCCAAATCTAATGAAGATGTCTTCAAAAAGGAAATCTAGAACTGCTTGTTCAGTCTCTCTATGGAGTGCTTTAGCTTCCACCCATTTGGTCATATAATCTGTGCAGATCACTATGTAAACTTTTTGATTGGATGGGGGGTTAATGGGTCCTACAAAGTCTAAGGCCCATCTTTCGAATGGTTCGAGTACTATATGGGGGTTTAATGGCATTTCATCTCTATGATTAGGTTGGCCCATTCTTTGACAGTTATCATAGGCCCGAACATATTTCTTTGCATCTTTAAAAAGTGAGGGCCAATAATACCCCATCCTGAGAATTTTATGTGTTGTTCTTGTTGGGGTCCTATAATTATAGGCGAATCGATTCTTTGACTATTGATTTGGCATTTTCTCTCGTGATGACAAAGTCCTGGCTCAGGTGATTCTGTTTCCTCCCTCCATTCTTGTCGCTCGATCCTCCATCACCCTATTGCATCCTTCATCCACACTGTGCCCTCACTCCCTTGTCCTATTGCCCCATTGACCACTTTTTCCCACCACCCATCCCCGAATAAATGGACTTAGGATAAAAACATTAAGTTAATCATCCTAGTTAGTTAGATTAAATGATAAAGTTAGTATAGGTTAAAATTGATTAATAAATGACTAGTTAAATAATTAATTAATTATTAATTAAGTTTAATACCTAGGTTAGTAACTAGGTTAGTAATTAGGATTAGTTAAATATTAAAAAACAAAAAATAAAATATAATAATTAAACATTATAAAAACAAAATATAAAAACATATAAATTAAAACATGAAAAAACATAAAAAACACAAAACATATAAAAATAAACAAAATAAAATAAATTAAAAACAAAACAAAAAACATAACACATAAAACAAAACACGTGATCACATAAAATATAACAAATAGTAATAAAATCAAAAAACAAAAAATTAAAACTTAAACTAACCTACGTAATCCTAAGTCTACCCATCCCCACCTACCCTACATCACCCTCCACTCACTCCCCATCCCCCTTACATCACCCTCCACTCACTCCCCACCTCACGTCACCATCCACTCACCCTTCACACTCCCGTGCATCTCCTTACAATGCGCCCCCCATCCACCATACCTTAAAACAAATCAACGCACCAAAATAATTCCAGAGCCCCCCTCACCTTTCGAGCTTTAATGAGGGGGGGTCCGGAATCGTAAATAAACCTCGTACAAATCTGAACGGCCCAAATGTGAGCATCTAAATCAACGATCCATATTAAATTCCGGACCCCCCCGGGCGTTCTACATTTAACGAGGGGGGTTCCGGAATCGTAAATAAACATCGTACAAATCTGAACGGCCCAGATGTGAGCATCTAAATCAACGATCCATATTAA
>ML776585.1:80302-107546 GCA_009831015.1 Picea engelmannii | reverse complement strand
AGTTAGTTAGATTAAATGATAAAGTTAGTATAGGTTAAAATTGATTAATAAATGACTAGTTAAATAATTAATTAATTATTAATTAAGTTTAATACCTAGGTTAGTAACTAGGTTAGTAATTAGGATTAGTTAAATATTAAAAAACAAAAAATAAAATATAATAATTAAACATTATAAAAACAAAATATAAAAACATATAAATTAAAACATGAAAAAACATAAAAAACACAAAACATATAAAAATAAACAAAATAAAATAAATTAAAAACAAAACAAAAAACATAACACATAAAACAAAACACGTGATCACATAAAATTTAACAAATAGTAATAAAATCAAAAAACAAAAAATTAAAACTTAAACTAACCTACGTAATCCTAAGTCTACCCATCCCCACCTACCCTACATCACCCTCCACTCACTCCCCATCCCCCTTACATCACCCTCCACTCACTTCCCACCTCACATCACCATCCACTCACCCTTCACACTCCCGTGCATCTCCTTACAATGCGCCCCCCATCCACCATACCTTAAAACAAGTCAATGCACCAAAATAATTCCGGAGCCCCCCTCACCTTTCGAGCTTTAACGAGGGGTCCGGAATCGTAAATAAACCTCATACAAATCTGAACGGCCCAGATGTGAGCATCTAAATCAACGATCCAGATTAAATTTCGGACTCCCCCGGGCGTTCTACATTTAACGAGGGGAGGGGGGGGGGGTTCGTAATTTTGCGTTTCACGAAAAACCATTCATGTCTTTTGCCTCATTTTTGCCTGTTTTACCATGCCATCTTTCAGATCGATTTCTGGGCAAACGGAGATGTATTTTACAAATCCGAGAGAGGTTTTTCCTCAGCACGGGATGAGAAACAAAAACCTCTCCTATTTTTTCCAATGGAACCACTATCAGGGAGAATCAAAGTCATCTTCGAGGCCTATTTTTACACATTTTCAATTTTTCATTACAGTCCCGATCTTGCAGGAGATGTTACAGCCAACTGGGGACGAATTTGGCAAAACTGAAGGAGGTTTTTTCCATCACATGCCCATCTACAATAACCTCTTTCATTTTTCTCCCAGGTGTCATCATTGAAGAGAAAAACGCGTCTGTTCGGACCCCTGTTTCACAAAAAACCGGTCCGTTTTTCATGGCAGAAAACTCCAAATTTTGCGGGAGTGGTGGCTATTTTTGGCCGAGGCAGTTAAAAAAAATTCCAGAACTTGATGAGGAGATCTATCCTATTTATTCATATGATTTTAATGTAAACGGGTTCGACCTGTGAGGTTCCTGGACTGGATTATGGGTTATGCATGACCAGAAGACTTTATTATTCTCTGTAATTTTGAGATGAGCAATCAGCAATGAGCATGTTTTATTTCACAGGATTCTTGTGTGGGTGTATTGGTGGCATTTTCCTCTTTTAAAATGTTTTCCTGTTCTCTTTCAATTTGTTTTCATCTCTTATTATCAGAATGAATGTTATAGAAGTAGAATTTATCAGCAGATACGTTGCCTCTCAGCTTGTGATAATCTTTATGTTATTCATCTAAAGAGCCCAGCTTAGGAATTCTTAGCTGCTCCCTTGCCTGGATTTTTCCTCCACTTTTTCTTCCTCAAATCAACATCATTAAAACTCAATTCGATCCAAGACGTTCACTACCTTTCCCTGTGTAAAAGAACTTTGTCCAGTTCTGAGATGTGAATCACATTTTCAAGTGGAGACCCCATTTTCCCAATGGCCCTCCTTGTTGTTCCAAATCAATCATTTAAAAACCCCAACCCATGTTCTTCATAACTAGCCTAATACTTATGCAAACAAATCTATATCAGACAGAGAGATCCCTCTCTTAGTCTTGGGGGGCTAGATCCAAGACTTGAAGCGGTTCTGATGTTGCCTCTGTGACTGCCTCACAGCCTTAGGCAAATTACAGAGTGCTAACAGTTCTTTTATCAGAAAAATACCCTCCACAAGGGCCATCATGACAAGATTTTAGTAGATCATAAACCTCATATTCTCTAATGCACCTTTGGATTTCTTGATCAAGTCCTGTGTGGAAAAGACACCCACTTATCCAGCTATACCGAGCACTTTGTT
Source organism: Picea engelmannii (assembly GCA_009831015.1). Lineage (NCBI taxonomy): Eukaryota > Viridiplantae > Streptophyta > Pinopsida > Pinales > Pinaceae > Picea > Picea engelmannii. The sequence continues at coordinate 105,444 of ML776585.1, read as the reverse complement.
GAATGATTCTTCTTTTCTCCCAGTGGGATAGGTGTGGTGGTAACTTCCCTGCAACCAAGTAGTTAGCGATGTCTGCATACCATGGTGAGTGAACAGATACTAAAAATAGATATTCATCAAGAAAGGAATCATCTACTGGGGTATCATCATCAGGTGTTAACCGAGAAAGGAAATCAGCAACTACATTTTCTTTTCCTAGTCTATCTACAATTGTAATATCAAATTCTTGCAATAATAGTAACCATCTGGTGACTCGAGCATTTGTGATAGATTTGTTCATTAGATATTTGATAGCTGAGTGATTAGTATGGACAAGAGTAGAGTATCCAGTGATCTAATGTCGAAATTTATTAATAGCATAGATAACTGCTAAGAATTCCTTTTCGGTAACTGTATAGTTAAGTTCAGCAGGAGTCATATTCTTGCTAATGAAGTGAATAACATAAGGGAGATGGTTTTCTTATTGTCCCAAGACAACTCCTATTGCAGTATCTGAAGCATTAGAGGATATATGAAAGGGAAGTGTCCAATCAGGTCCTCTTAGAATAGGAGCTATAGATAACTGATGTTTAAGTGTATTAAATTCTTCCTGGCAAGAATTAGTCCATTTGAATTCAACATTTTTCATCAGTAACACAAACAGGGGAGAAGCTATTTTGGAAAAAAAATTGATAAATCTTCTGTAGTATCCAACATGTCCTAGAAAACTTCTTACCTATGTTTGGGTTTTGGGAATAGGAAGATTTTTAATGACTTGTATCTTTGATGGATCCACCTGGATTCCTTGAGATGAAATAAAATGTCCAAGCACTATTCCTTCACTCATCATCATATGACATTTTTTTGTACTTAAGGAGAGGTGGGCTTGTATACATAGTTTAATTACTTTCTCAAGGTTTTGTAGTGCTTCCTGAAAAGAAACACCATAAGGGGTGAAATCATCCATAAAAATTTCCATAGAGTCATTAAGCATATCATAAAAGATTCCTATAACTGCTCTTTGAAAGGTTTTTGGTGCATTACATAGTCGAAATGGGAGAACTCTATAAGCAAAAGTTCCCCAAGGGCTAGTAAAAGTGGTTTTATCTTGGTCTTGGGGTGCAATTCTGATCTGATTATACCCACTGAAACCATCTAAAAAGGAGACAAATTTCTTCCCTGACAAATTGTCTAGCACCTGATCAATGAATGGTAACGGGAAGTGATCTTTTTGAGTGGATTTATTTAAGGCTCTATAGTCTACACATACTGGTATACTTTTAGAAGAGATGGTGGCTGATGTTTGAGGTGGGTTTTCAGAGTTAAGGTTTTCATGGTTATCTGACTCCAAAAGTGCAACTAGCTGGTTGTGAGTTTCTGGAGTCACAAAGGAGGGTTCATAAATAAAATTATTAATTACTCCATCCTCGGTGGCATCTTTAAGGCTTAAGGATTGTCTGATAGTCAAGATGGGTTGAGTAAGTTGATCATCAAAGTCTACCCATACAGAATTATCATTATTAATCAAGGGTGTAGCGTGCAGGTAGAGGGTAAGCTGTTTAGTCTCATATCCATTGGAAATTGTCATCGAGCATGATCTACAGCTGATAAAAGCGTCTGTTGTGGCTAGCCAAGGCCTACCCAAAATTAGAGGGTGGTCCCCCAACCTTATTTTAGGTTGTAATACCACAAAGTCAGCTGGATAATTCTAGGATTCCACTGAGATAATTAGGTCTTCAATGACTCCCTCCAGTTTGATTGTAGAACAATCAGCTAATTCTAGGATGGTTGGGGTGTCTCTGATTTCATTCTGTAGTTGTAACAGTTGTGAGGTTTCCAGAGTCGTAATATTGATAACAACGCCTAAGTCTACCAAGACTCGAGATATTATCGTTTTTCCAATTTGTACTGAGACAGTAGGGTGGCCAGGATCACCATATTTAACTGGGGGAACTTTACCTGACATTAGTGCAGACAAGTCACCCATGACATGAACTGTGAGGGGATCTTTAATTTTCCTACCAGGTTTCTTAACACAAATCTCTCACATAGTCCTGGCATAAATTGGTACATCTCGGAGTGCTTGTAATAGTGGAATTTTGACATAAAGATTTTGTAATTCCCCTAGAAGATTGAAAGTCGGTGGCCCATGCGTTTTAGTCAAGGCTAAACGCTCAGAAAATGGTGGTTTTGTTGTTTCAACAGCAGTGTTAGCGGATGATTGTACCTCTTCAGGTACATCATGCTTTTTTGTTATCTCTTTATCATAAGAGGTAGCATCCGCGATGATAGGTTCTACTATTTTCCCAAATCGTAAATGAATATCATTGCATTGCACAGGGAAAAGAGAAAGTGTAGGCTAGTTATGAATATCAATGCACTGCACAGCTTTATTATTGGGGTTAGGGTTAGGTTGTACAGGTAGTTGGGGCCTCATCATTTGATTCTTTGGTGGAGTACCTGGTGGTAAGGAGAGTGGTTGAAGAAATTGTGATTGAGGTAATTGATTTGGTAACGGGGTTTATTGCCCTCTCCAATTTGGATTCCATTGGTTAAGAAACAGTTGTTGTTGTGGAGGCCAAGGAGTCGACATTGATGGATCAACAAAGGGTGTGTTAGTTTGTTGCATGGGTGGGTAATTCATTTGATTTAGGTATTGCATTTGATTATAGGGAGGGTAATTCGCTTGATTAAAAGAAGGATAGTTATTCCAACGATTAGAAGATATAAATGGCATATTAGGATTCATACCTTGTCCTCGCGGTTTCCATTGCCTTCTCTGTGTCAATAGATAGACAGTTTCAGCTTCTTCATCAGTTGGTTGTAATGCTGCCTTGATTCCTGGTAAATAAGGGCATTGTTGAGTTTCATGATCCTTATCACAGATGGTGCAGATTGGTTTTTTGTCCAATGGGGATTCCCTTCGTGGGTGCTTGTCTCTGCATTTAGAACAAAATATGGACAGAGTTTCTTCTGCTTCGGCTTGATTCTTTTGAATCTGTAGGGTATCAATTTGTGAGGAAAAAGAGCTTAACATTTCAGTTTTAAAACCTTCAAGTAAATTACCTATTTTGGCTCTTGTTGCTCCTCCACTGGCTGATTTTTGAACTCTTGAGAATGTGGTATCCCTACTATTTGATCTATTCCTTGAAGCTCCTCTTGAACATCTTTTACATAGGTTAACAATTTCATCGTATGATTCTTTAGATATGTCCCCTTTTCCAAGCATATTCAGCATATCTAGACAGTCATCCCTTACTCCTTTTAGTAATATTTTTTTAAGAATATCTTTACTTACATCAGGGTGACTGGATCTTTGTAGATTATACTGTAGCCTTTCTACAAAGTCCTCCAGATTTTCATCCTCTTTTTGTATCATCTTGAATAGTTCCTCTCTTTTTTCTCCTGTTCGACAATAGTCCTGGTACTTATGCAGGAATTTATGTTTCATCTGATCCCATGTTGTGATTACATGACCTCCAAGACTCATGAACCATCTTAGTGCATTTCATTTCAATGTTGTTGGAAATAGATTTAATTTTTTAGCATTGGAAATGTAATCATAACTTCTGCATAATATGTGAAACTCAAAAAGGAATTCATCAGGATCTTCTGAAGATAAACCATGAAAGTTAGGTAGCGCTAAGAGTGGAATGTTCTTCATAGGAGCTACCCCTCTAGGAAGATCACCAATAGGAAATCCTAAGGTGGAAAAAGAGTTGTCATCATTTACCTCTCTTTCAGGACCTGCCTGTTCTTCATGATGCAGTTCTTTGTTATACTCATCCATGTTTTCTTCTATTTGCTCCCCTGTTGTGCTTGCTCTGTCCTCAATGTTTCCTGTTGGTTTCTCGACTGTCTAGGGACTCCAAATTTCTTTCCCCTTTTCAAAGTTTGCTTGAAAGGAAGTTTGGGATTTTGGTTTCCGAGAGTTTGGTCATTGAGGAGTAGCAGATTCATATTTTGATATAATCTCATCAATATAAGTTTTTCTTCCTCCCCTTCCTCTACCCCTGCCACCTATAGGGTAAGTTTCTTTGGGGTCTTCACGTCCTCTCATGTAATCTTTATATATGAAAGAACATAAGTGCTTTTGAAATCTATAATTACCTTCCCCGGCAACGACACCAAAATGTTGGTCACTATAATTGCATATTTAACTAAACAATCAAGTGCTACATAAATTGTCAACCCAAGGAAGTCTGTTTATTTCAAAGGTAATCACACACTGTATATGCTCAATCTCAAAAGCAATCTAGAGTTGTAGTAAAAGTATATTAATCACATCTTGCCTTGAACAAACTGAAGTTCTACTTTGAATTACAGAAAAGAAACCTACCTATTGCAGAGTTCACAGTTTTAAAGAAATAATTATCCGAAGAATCCTAGATTACATTAAGAAATAACAACCTAGGAAATAAATCTTTCAGGATACTGCAAAAGGAATGACCAACTATTCTGTAACAAAGAACATGACCCTATTCCCCAAGAACGAATCTTCAGCACCCATTTCCAATTATCACACTCTGATGAACTCATTACTAATAAAAAATGATTGACATGCACTGAAGACTAACTATCTCTTAACAAAGAACAAGACCCTATTCCCCAAGAAGGAATCTTTAGCACTTGTCTCTGATTATCACGCCTTCATAAATTCACCAAACATGATTGCTAATTAGAACGATTAACAATTACCTAAGCATGAATTACATGAAAACAATGTATAATCAATAAAGCAGAGTTTCAGCAAAACAGATTTCAATAAAGTAGAGTTTCAGCAAAACAAAATTTAATCAAGGCATGAACAAAAATAAGACTAGCACACTATAGAGCTAATGGGTGAATCTTGTGAAGAAGGTGGGCCCTCCCTTCTCACAAGATTCCCCCGAAACGAAAGGAATTAGGAAGGAATGCTCAAAATAATCTTTTATTCATCTGTCAACTGTATCATGTTACAATGTCTGAAGTAAACACGTCCCTCTCTATGATTCCTTTATTATCCAAGCAAAGGTCCTTTCTAATGATGATTTCCCCTTATTTAAAGAGGAGAATCCCCTCTATACAATTTGATCATCAAATTACATGTGCACATCTCAATCCTATTCTTAGTCAGATCTAATTTCTATATTGGAATAGGATATCCTGATCTCCCGTAATAGAATGCTATTACAATAATTGAAATGGTGTTGAGTGAGGTGTAGTTCTTGTGGCTGGAGTAACAACTTCTTTATTTATCTTCTTGTTACTGTTGTTCTATACTGTTTCAGCAACGCAAATCGCGGGTTGTTTCAGCAATGTGGTCTCACGCAGCAGCGATAGTTAATTCTAGCTCAAGGTGCGGCTGTTGTGGTGAGTGTAACAGCTTCTTCTTTGTGTGAATTATTGTTTTAGCATCGTAGACCACGGAGAGTGTAACAACTTCTTCTTATGTGATTTTTTGTTTCAGCATCGTATACCATGGACTATTTCAGCCACGGGGTTTGCGTGCTTTTGACTATTTCAGCAACGAACCTTCAAACAACAATGATAATCTGCAGTTCGAACTATTTCAGCACTTATATATTTCTGATCAACAGTTAAGTATGAGAGTAATGTAAAATTATATGCAAAACAGATTAAACATATAGCAAAGAGAAGAGACATTATATACCTTTGGAAATATAGGGTAAGGTGATCATGTAAGTTTAAATGTGAGTGGAAAAAGGATGTAGTGGTAGCAAAAAGTGTGAACAAAAAGGTACATTATAGGATCCTAACAACTGGGTCCCCACCACTTCAATCATCCACCAAAGGCAAGCTCATGATAAAGAGAAAAAGAGGTCCTCTCAAAAATAATGGAAGATCTTGGGAGTTGAACACTGTGTTCAAACTTGAGGGACAAAGGGATGTAGACTCAATATGAAGTAATTTCTCTAGAGTAAATTTTCTCTCAAAGTTGAATACTTTCTCCTCTTTTCCATAGTACAAAATTGTGCTCTTATAACCTCCAGAATGCAACTGAAGGGCCGAGTTGGAACGTTTCCAGTATATGGAAGGCCAACGATCAGAGATCTTCTATCATGACATGGAAACCTAACCTCATTTTGTATTTTCCAGCACAAATCCTGATATACGCGAGCTATAATGGAGCAGCAAGTATATACGCATCTTGCATAGTAGTTAGGGAGTGTATATCTAAAAAAATGTATATTTTTAATCTCTGGATTCATCAAAAAGGGATGAAAAGTATGCATAGGGAAATGGAAAAAGGCCCTCTGTGCAAGATAGCAATGGTGAGGCAAATCTTGCTATAACACTTGTCTTATTTATTTTTCCCTTCATACCATCACTCATAGACTATTAGAGTGGGATAATAGAAAAAAAATTACCATTTCAATAAAAAAAGGGGCTAAAATTGAAATCCAATACTAGCTTCCAAATATCATAGAAATATTCTCCAAATTGTGAGAAGAAACAACAATATACTTCCTTGACTCTAATTTGCAAAAACAAATCAATAAAGGAACCAATGTACCTCCATTCCTGTTAGGATATTTAGACACTTAGGAGTTAGTTAAGATCTACTTGGTCTAATGTGTCATTAGGTAAAAGTGTGTTTCTTTAGTATGCATTTGTAGTTAGAAAATTTGACGGTCACGATATGTTCCCGACATAGAGTGATTTGATGATTCATAATCTCCTCGATATTAACAGCCATTGATCTGTGGTATAACACCCGATTGGTCCATAATCTCTATTTAAAGAGCATGGAGTGTCATTTTCCGATGATCGGTTTTGAGAAACTCTCTTGTAAAATATCTCTGTAATCTTTTTATTTTGCATTAATAAACTGCTCCAAGTGGCCGCGTTGGTTGGGGCCATGGATGTTTCCTCGTAGGGGTTTTACCATGCCAAAACATCAGTGTGTTGATCTTTGATATAGTTGTGTGAGTGGCTACTGAAGGTGTTCGTACTCTATTGGAATACATGTTTTTTCGAACATGGTATCAGAGCCTGTTTGAAGACCCTCTCCTATTGTTGATCGAGATCAGGAAGATGAGTTTCCTCATCTCCATTTTCTATCATTTCTATACATTTATGAGATGATAGGATTGTTCCATTGTGTCTAGAGCGCTCTTTACAATCGGGAACTTTTTTTTTCACTCGTAAAGGTTTTTGTTTGCCAAAGATACGGCCATTTCAGTCATATCTAGAGGTATAAAGCCTAAAAACATATTTTTTAAACTTTTGCAGAGTATTATTTTGGTTTTATATTATTTATTTTTGGGTTGCTACTCTTTTATATATGTGTGTGATCTTTTTCTTGCACCCTATGCAATCTCAAAAAATCAGGAACAAATCGGAAAAAGGTGAATCTTTCGGGTAAGCTAACCGAGATCTAACCCTTGTTGTCATCAAGTTGCGAAATTTTTTTCTTGTGTGAAAAGAGTTTTTTTTAAGCACACTCTCCAAGGTCTTTTTCAACAACAACAACACACTCTCCAAGGTCATTTTCAACAACAAGAACAACAACAACAACCCCAATATTCTTGATAAAAAATACAATATGTTTTGCTAGACCATTTGGTTAAAAATTGTTTTATTAAGTAAGAGGTCTTGAGTTCAAGTCTCTCCTTTGTTACTTTTTTTTAAAAAGTTCATGCTAAAATTGTAAAGTGTATTTAAATTCAAGTATAAAAGTGAATCACTATAAATAGTTTTAATATTTTCTTTTAGAGTTATTTATTTTGCATGCAACTTTTATTTTATAAAGTAACTTCATTGTAAAAGTGATCCCCACTTCTCTTTATAAAAGTGGGTCACTTCATAAAGAAACTTACACCACCATGTGGTCCTTTGGTTGTCATTTATGCCTTTTAAAAAAATGGCATAACTCTAACATCCGAAGTCCATTTTCAGTGCCAGGTTTTTAAAACCGCCTGACTTTTTGAGATCTTTCCATCCAGATCATCAATTTCAGTTTTTAAATACATATTATCTGCATATTTAATATGACTTCTACAAGTAATCTCTTGCTTACCAGCACCAACTACTTCCAATGGAAATACCATATGGAATATTTATTAAGAATTAAAGGCTTGTACCAGATTACCTTGGGAAAGGAAACAACACTCAATGATGTTGATAAGAAAGTCAAATGGGATAATAGGAATGATGAAGCACGTGGATTAATAAGAATGTCCATATCTTCTAATTTAAGGTTTCACCTTCAATCAATTGATCAACCCAAAGAATCTTGGGACAAGATTGAATCTTTTTTTGGTAAACACAATATTATTCGAACACAACATTTAGAAAATCAAGTACTGACTTTAATTCCAAATGATTTTTTTTGCATTGAAGACTATCTATCTAAGTTTAAAACACTCAGAACATTATGTGAAGAATGTAAGATGAAGATAGAAGAAGATCGTTGCATCTATCTTATTCTTTCTAAGCTAGGTAGTGCATATTATGTGTTTGTATCTACCTTTTATGCCATGCAAGAGGCTCTAGGGACAACTTATAAAAAACCTAGTCTTGAGAACTTTTGTGATGTTTTGATTAGAGAGCAAGATAAGATTGTACAACTTGGAGTGATCAACACTACAGATACCTCCAACAAAGCCTTATTTGTCCATCGGAAAGATAAACCCAAGAATCATGTTGGAACACATATATATTTCTAAACTTTAGACTTTAAATAGATTTCATTCCCATTTAAAATAAAAACAACAGGCACTTGATTCTCACCGTCGATGAAGTCTTCCATCTAATGAAACGATCCTAATCTCTTAGGAGTTATGGAGCTTCCTACTCGTTAAAGAGTCAAATCATTAAAGAATACTTCAGAGTTTCGAATTTCGGAGTTTCATGCTTTAGGGGTTTCAACATGCCCCACCTTCAAAGTCTCGATACGCGAAAAGCGTTCAATCCTAGTCACCATATACACGTATACCTTCCTAAACTTTAACACATCGCCACGGGAAGTGACCCTTCGGGAAAACGATTAAAAGATCTAACTTTCAAATCTATGAAACAAAAAGTCCTGAAATATTAAACCTTGGTTAAATAAACTAATCTCAATTAAAGGTAATTAATAGCTTCACACACTCGGAGTTCGAATATCCACCATCCATCGCATCCTAAACTCACGAAACCTAAACTCGCAAAATGTCTTAAGCGTTAAATGGAGTTAATTAAAGATTAAATACAATTAGCGAATAATCAATCACTTTGTGGTTTCGAGATTTGGAAATCATATATCGAGATGTTATCGGATACCCCGAGGTCTGAAGGCCCAAAAAGAGTTAAGGTTAAATATGATTAATTAACAGGTTAAACACTATTAGCTCATGTTAATTTTTTGTTGAATCATAGTTCAGGTAAATTCAAATTTCATCTATGCGTATCCCGATCATGAACTACCAAACATTAATGACATTAATAGTTGATATAGGGCAAATGATTTCAAATAAGATCTCAGATCACCGCCCAAAATATTTTCATTAAGGGAAGTAAACACATATTTAGTGAAGGTATACACAAAATTGATGCACTTAAGGAAAAAATATATTGCATTCTGAATTCCATTCATGCTTTTCATAGAGAAAGCTTAGAAAGATAATAAGTTTTGTGCATTTTCTGTGACAGGTAACATAGTTCTGAGTTTACTACTATCATGGCTCCACAGAAAATGGTTAAAGAGGTTGGTGAGAGCTCGAGCCAGAACACAGATATCATCTCGGACACATCGCCGAGAGCTGTGGAGACCATAAGAACTTGGATGCAGGTCTATGATATCATACAATATGAGATAAACAATTGTCTAGAAGAGTTAGATTATGAGGGGACTGAAACTCAGGCAACGAATCTTAAATACGTAGCCCAATCAGAGATTCATAAGATTGCCACGTGGCCGAGACTCATGTTGTATAACGAAATGATAGGCAAGGCCTTAGAGAATGTCGACATCTCAACCAGGACCATCCAAAATTCATAGAAACTAGTTGTTGTTGGATCTTTCCAACCAGACCATATCCAGGTGATGTACAAATTGTCTCCAACATTCAAACACAGTTATAATGTTTCTTTCTTAAAGGAGTTAGATGAAGAAGACTGCCCACAAGGTGTAAATAATTACCCTGACTTGATCAAGGATTGGTGGGCACGCTCTGAGAAATTTAGAGCAGACACCCATGGCATATACGCCACTGCATCCTTAGATGTCCATATGATGTATGTGGCCATGATGTTGTGTAGAATTTTTGGGAAAGAAAACTCTTCTCACTTCCTATTATCATGGGTATTGATCATGCATGAAGTCGCAGAGGGTTTTTCTTTCAATTGGGACAAGATATTATAAAATATTTTGGCCAAGGAAATCACTAAATATCAGTCATTGAAAGTCAAAGGACAACCTGCCCCATTTTACATGTCGGCATACCTCATGGATACCATTTTTTATATGATGCCATTTCCTTTGATGGGCTGGATCTGGACTCCAACCAGTGATGAACCGATACATTTATATCACTGCAACTTATGGGAGGATAAAGCGAAGGACTTCTTCTACAAAATCTGCAACTATGTGGTGGTATTGATGCATATCGCTATATACGGTTGCCCACCCCCAAGGATTTCAGACCAGATAGTGACTAACCTTCTAAAGATATATGATTGGTACATTGAAGAACACTTCTCTTATATTAGGGTCTTTGGATGTTTTGTTCCTCCACATGCCTTACTAATGTTCCTACCATATCGATTGGTGTGCCGAGAGGTAGCACATCAAACTATGCTAGGATGAATGAGTAAAGAGCTCAGGGAAGTGAAAAAAAAGGTGTGGCCCACCTTTCCTTTACAAGTTGGTACTTTTTCACTCTTAGATTTTGGCCACTCAAAAGGACATTAAGCTTGTAAACATTGAATTCAAGAAACACGATCCACAAAAGGTCATAGGAAATCACATGGCTCTATACAATATGAAGATATATGAGCATGAAAATTCCCCACAGGATGAGATATTCCAAGGGGAAATATCTTATCGTGAGGTGTTGAGTCGAGTCCAAACTCTGGCTCCAAACGAATTAGCTGAGCTACATAATTTTCAGAGACACCGAAGAAACAACATGCCCAAAGTCTTACAGGGAGAAGTTATGACATCACCAGCCACATGTGAAGTTGGAACCTAAAAGTTAGAAGTAGGAATTTACAGTGGGCTAAACATTCAAGAATATTTGGTGAAAATGGAGGTTTTGAAAAAGAGGGAAAATACTACACCATCAAATCAACTTAATGATCAAAAGAAGGCTCAGACTGAAGTTCTGATAAAAAAGGGAGAGGATGCATCATTGTTTACACTAGAAAAGTCGGCTACTGATACAACAGGGCAACCACATACCACCCAAATAGGTGACCCTATTATGTCCTTGACACATTTACAGATCATTCAAGGGAACCCAAGTGCCGAAGTAGTGTTCATAGAAGATATTACTCCTATTTCGGTCAAAGAGATGCCTCCTTCTGACTTCTTCTTCAGCAAGAAGAGGAGAGTTGTAGTAAAAATAGAAACGCACCAAAATGAAGGTGCACATGTCAAGAAACATAGGGTGTTATTGGATGGGCATTCCTTAGAAGAGGCATACTTCGCTATGGAAGTGGCAAGCTCATTGGGACATTTTGCCACAACAAATCAGTATTCAGTTGGGAATTTGAAGAAACAATTGAAGCAGAAGGACTTGTTGGTATGTCAGTTGCAATGTCAACTAAATACAATGGAACAAAGTGTAAGAGATGATATGAATAGGGTTTTTGAGCAGATTAGAGCCTGTGACAGATAGGAAATTCAGCAACTCAAATTTAATCTCGATGAAATGCATAAGAATGCACAGACAAGTAGAGAATGGGTCATTCGGCATGGAGAGTTGGTAAAACAACTGCAGGAAAAAATAAACTTGACTGAGAAAACAAATGTAGATATGGTGGTTTTCCAAGCCCATGCATTGGAGGTATGTAAGAAACTGGAAACAGCTCAGCAAATCCTTTTTACTAAGATAGAAGTTGTACAAAACCATTATTGGGTGTTAGACCAATATTTAAATAACATTGACCTAAAGAAGAGAGAGGACATTGTAGCTTGAGCTTCTTTCCAAGAGGCATTTTTGTCATCAACAAAAGAGGAAGTAACCATCGTCTCTAGATTGTCTCTTTCTGAACAAAATCGAGGTGATATAATACTGAAAACCTAGGAAGCTAACATAGTTGAAAGTAAAATATTAGCTAAGGAGGTGAAGAAAGATTGTGAAGAAGCATTTCATTCACTCGACAAAGAGTCAATGGGCCTCAAAAAACATAATATCTATGAAGTCCTGGGTCAAGTCAACATAGCAAAAAATCAACTTAACTTCAAGACAAACATGGAAGAAGCTCGGTCTGAAATCTTGCAGTTGAAACAAATTGATATTAGCCAGATTAATAAATGGATATTCAATCCTAGTATGAAACTACAGTCTATATCTTCAGAAGATAGGAGACTGGAAGATAGGTTGCCTCACTTAGAAAAGAGTTTATATACTTTTGAGGCGAATGACACAACAGAGCCTTCCAGATTGGTGATGCAGTTCGTGGGAAAATGTGTGCAATGTGTTGAGCAAAGGAAATCCGACGCATATGGTAAAAAATGAGACAACGTGGGCATATCACATACCCAGATCATGATTAGAGACCATTTGTTTTTGATCTAGAGAACAAGAAGAAGAAATGTCTCTGCCAGCATGGCAAAGAGACAGGGGAGATGCAAGTGAACCGTTTCAGATTTTACATATTGTAATATTTACTATTTTCAAATTATTAGAATTTCAACTGCTTAGGGTTGAGAACATTTTGTATAAATACATATTTCTAAGACCTAACACAAGCTTCTTCTTGTCACATTGTAACTAAGAAAAATCATACTTTTGTGATTATTAATACAAGTACAAACAAGGATTCCAAATTTTTCGCAGTTTGATTTATGTGCTTATTTTGTATTCCATATCTCTAGTTTTCTTTAAGTCACTCCTTGATAAGTGAGTGGTTACAATTTAGTATAACATCTACTATAATCACGTTTTATCAGTTATTTGATAAGAAAGCGATTTTTCCTCTGTATTTGATATTAGTAAGTACAAGACCTGCAAGCTACTTGGATCGTTGTATCTTATATCCTTTCAAGGGTGCATTCTATATTTTCTTCTACTGTGAACAAGGTAAAATTCATCTGTCATTGATGCCTCCTTTTGTTTAATAGTTTTGTAAATTTCTCTCGCATCACTTGATTTCATTACTCAACTCACACAACAAAACATGACCTCTGTCTTGTTCAGTTATTAATTTCAATTAAGGGTTTATTCTTATATAATTAACGGAAGAAAAAAACACCTTTTAAAACATTTCTTAAATTCATGATGCCTTGACATTATTCTTTGATCCTTAAGTTTAATCTCAGGAAAAACAAATCCTAAGAATCAACATCCTCACCACAACAACATGAAATATAAGGGTCCCAAACCCACTCATACAACTTTCTCTCCTAATGGTGACAAAGGAGAAAAATATACAAGTAAGAAGAATAACATACATTGCAAATTTTATGATAAAGATGGTCATGATGAGTCCAAATGTTTCAATAAGATGTCATATTTATAAGTAGCGATGAAGAAGCACAACATCAGTATTGATTCTAATTCTTCTTATTCTTCTCATGGACATGCACTTTCTACTTATGGTTTCTCCTTCAATACAACTACTTCTTCTTCTTATGAGTGGCTTATCGATTATGGAGCATCTTATCATATGGCTAAGGATAGAGATATATTTTCTACTCTAAATGAATGTAACACCAAGAAAATATTTGTTGGTGATGATAGATCTTTTAGTGTTGAAGGATATGGAACAGTTCAAGTAGAAAACGGTCATTTCAATGATGTATTATGTGTTCCAAGTCTTTTTTATTACCTTCTATTAGTATATCAAATCACTCATTCAGGTGAAGGTAAAATCGTAGATTTTTCACCTCACCAAGTTCTAATCAAGGATCTAAAGATCCTAAGTATGTTCTTGCAACTAGAATTGTTGATGATATTACCAAGTTGTACAAGTTTGACAACTTTGGGTCATCATATTTTTCATCAGTTTTTGTTTCTCGTAGCAATGACTTGAGCAAACTTTGGCATGAGTGGTTTCATCATCTAAACTATCACTCATTGCAAAAACTATGTAATCAATAGATGGTGACTAGTCTTCCTCTTGTGTCATGCAGATATGGTGTTTGTGTCAGTTGTGTTCTTTCCAAACATCATCGAGACATTTTTGACAAGCATCCCTCTTGGCACGCCTCGGGCCCTTTGCCACTTGCTCACATTGATTTGTGTGGTCCACTCTCTTCTCCTTCTTTTTATGGTTGCAATTATTTCTTAAATTTCATTGATGACTTTTCCAAACGTACTTGGGTTTACTTCTTAAAACTTACGAGCAAAGTTTTGATAAGTTTTTGGCCTACAAGGCCCTTGTACAAAATCAATCTGGACATCAAATTCAAAAGTTAAGAACAAATAATGGAGGTGAATATGTGAACAATAAGTTTACAAGTTACTGCACTACATAGGGAATCCAAATGCAAGACATTGTTCCATATACACCACAACAAAATGGTGTTGCTGAGAGAAAGAACCGTCATTAAAAGAAATGCTAATTATATGATCCAATCTAAGGGATTAAGTCTAAAGTATTGGGTGGAAGCAATCAACTATGCAAATTACATAATAAATATCACTCCCACAAAGGCTCTTAAAAATATAACACTGGAAGAAGCTTGGACTAAAATTAAACCAGATGTAATTCACTTCTGTGTATTTGGAAGTATAGCATGGGCTCACATTCCTGATGAGAAAATGAAATCATTGCAGCCTAAAAGTGAGAAGTGTATATTTGTTGGTTATTTTGAAGATGTCAAAGGTTATAGACTTCTTCAACCACTTTGTAATGAAATTATTATTAGAGGAGATATTAAATTTGATGAAAATATCTTGGCCTGTGAGCGTAATTTGATGATTGCGCCTTCTTTGGTCTGTGATCCATCTTCGGTGTTTGTGCCTTATTATGTTCCTATTATGGTTTCTTCTTCAGATGATGATAGTGACAATGAAAATCCACCTCCGCCTTCTCACCTTCCTCAAGATGAGTCCTTTGAACCTGAACTAGAACCAATTCCACAGCTTCCTAGATGGGTCTGTTCAACAAAAGAAGCAGTTGGTGATCTGTTTGGTGATCCTTCATATAAGCGTCAAACCCATTCACAGTTCTAGAGAACCTCTTCTCTTTGGATCAAGTTTCAGAGACTCGTGATCCAGAGACATTTGTAGAAGCTTTAGGTCATCCAGATTGGGATACAACAATGGATGAAGAGTACCATTCTTTAATGGCCAATGATACTTGGGATCTTGTACCTCTTCCAAAAGGAAGAAAACTTGTCAGATGTAAATGGGTCTAGAGAACTAAGTATGCATCAGATGGAAGTGTTGAAAGACACAAATCTCAGTTAGTTTCCAAAGGATTTTCCCAAGTTGAAGGAATTGACTATAATGAAACCTTTTCCTCTATAGCCAAAATGAATTACATCTTCCTTGTTCTTTCCCTTGTTGTCTCACATAAATGGGGGGTCCAATAGATGGATGTTAAATCTTCCTTCTTGAACAGAGATTTGCAAGAATAAATATACATGGAACAACCTCCTGGCTATGTCCAGAATGAATCTAGCCTTGTTTGTCTCCTTGAGAAATCTCTTTATGGTCTTAAGCAAGATCCCCGAGCTTGGTATGCCAAAATGGACAATTTTCTTATTGACATTGGATTCTCTAGATGCCATTCTGATCCTAATCTCTATACTAAGAAAGTAGGAAGTCATCTCATAATCCTTGTCCTTTATGTTGATGACCTTATCATTACTAGTAGTGACTCAAAACTTTTATACCATGTGAAAACCATCCTTAAGAAGAAATTTGAAATGACAGGCTTAGGTTTTTTGCACTAATTCCTTGGCCTCCAAGTTTTGCAAACCAATGAAGGAATTTTTCTTTCCCAGTCTAAGTATGCTTGTGACCTTCGTCGTCTCTTTCACATGGATGATTGTAAACTAGCCCCTTCTCCCTTCCAATCTGGAGTCAAGCTTACTTCCACCTGTACTTATCCCAAACTTGATGCCACCCTGTACCGTTAGTTAGTTGGTAGCCTCTTATACTTGACTTATACCTGTCCTGATATTTCTTTTGTTGTTGGTCTTGTTGCCTGGTATATGAAAACACCCCATGAAAACCATTGGAAAGTAGTTAAAAGGATACTTCTCTATGTTTGTGGTACATTTTAGTTCGGGATACATCGCAGTTCATGGGGGACTCCTTTATTGGTTAGTTTCACTGATTCAAATTGGGTCGGCAAACCTAATGATCAAAAGTCTACTATAGTTTATGTTTTCAGCCTTGGTTCAGGACCTATCACTTGGGCCTGTAAGAAACAATAGGCTATTACACTTTCTTCAGCAAAAGCAGAGTACCGAGTAGCAGTAAATGCAAGTCAGTAAGCCTTGTGGCTTCGACAGATCCTTTCAGAGTTTGGATTTTAGCATAAACATATGACTAGCCTTTGGTGTGACAATCAGAGTGTCATCAAGCTCGCCAAACACCTATTTCAACATCAATGTAGAAAGAACATCGAGATACACATGCACTTCATCAGGAATCTCATTCATGATCAAGTTATTGAAGTGCTCTTTTTCCCTACAAAAGATCAAGTTGTAGACATTTTCACAAAGTATCTTACAAAAGAGAAGTTTTCCAAACTTAGATCTATGTTAGGAGTTCAAGAAGTTTTCATTAAGGGGGTATAGGCTCTAATGCCTCCTTCCTTCTCCTATTGTAAATCCTTCAATCCTATCCCAAGTTTTTCTTAAGGGGGGATGTTATGATATTTAGACACTTAGGAGTTAGTTAAGATCTACTTGGTCTAATGTGTCGTTAGGCAAAAGTCTGTTTCTTTAGTATGCATTAGTATGCATTTGTAGTTAGGAAATATGATGATCATGATATGTTCCTGACATAGAGTGATCTGGTTGTTCATATTCTCCTCAATCTTAACGACCATTGATTTGTGGCTTAACACTCGATTGGTCCATGATCTCTATTTAAAAAGCATGGAGGGTCATTTTCCAATGATTGATTGTGAGAAACTCTCTTGTAAAATATCTATGTAATCTTTTTCTTTTGCATTAATAAACTGCTCCAAGTGGTCGTGTTGGTTGGGTCCATGGATGTTTCCCCGTAGGGGTTTTACCAAATAAAAACATTAGTGTTTTGATCTTTGATATGGTTCTGTGAGTGGTTACTGAAGTTGTTCATCCTCTGTTGGAATACCTATGTTGTCGAACAATTCCATCTAAATACAACTTGTGTGCATGGCGTAATCAATTATTACTATAGTTTCCCACCTATTATGTACAAACAATGGTATTGGTCATTGTATTCATATCTATCATTCAATAAATTATATAAATATGTACAAACCCACAATACAAAATACAATCTGTCATTGTATTCATATCTATTATTCAATAAAATATATTGACCTATACCTCCTTCTCCTTTTCCTCTCTTGCACCAGATCCTCATACATGTTAAGTTTAATGTTGTTATTATGTTATTTTCAATTTAATCAATTCATTTCCAAAAAAACATCATAAAGAGGATTACTGAAAGAAACAAAATCACAAGGTACACAACATTTATCCTGGGAACCCCTCATGGGGGAGAAAATCCAGCAAAAACTTCCTCAATAATAGATTGCCAATACAATGCCAAGACTAAGACCAAAACACCAAGAATAAACTAGGATTGTGCATGCACCTCTCTTCTCCTTTCTCCTACAACTGCAACTATCTTCAAGATATGCGTATTAGATGAGTGAGTGTGAGAGTGAACAAGTGAGGCACCATCCTCACATATAAATACTATTTGAGGAGGCGCTACGGTTATGTCTCTTCACTTACTAGGGATGAATTATTCCAAGAGTGGTTAAAACCACTTTATAAAAACTAGGGTCTGACTTTACCAATACCACCATAAAATATGTTTTGACCAATCCACAAAAGGGGATTTGGTCTTATACAATTCATGACATGATCAATCCACAAAAGGGTATTTGATCTATAAGATAATAACTCAAATATACTTATAATATTCTTTCAATTTACAATATTTTGACACTCCCCCTTAACAAGAAGGATATTATACTAACATAACCCAATACAACATCACCAAGAGAGAGAGAGAGAGAGGGAAGCATCATCATCAACATCTGGAACACTGACTGGAATATATATAAATCATTGAATTTTGTCTTTTCATCATCAATATCATCATCATTCAAAGCATGGAGTTGGAGTAGCATCAACATCATCAGCATGAAGCTGAAACATCAACATAAATAGCATGAATCTTATAACAAAAATCTCACCAACACAAGGTTGGTACAACATCATCAACAACACGAGGCTGGAACATCATCATCAACAACATGAGGCTGGAACAACATCATCAACAACATGAGGTTGAGACAAAAACATTATCAACATGAGGCTAAGACAACAGCATCGTCAACACGAGGCTAAGAAAACAACATCATCAGCATATGGAAATAGAATGAGGTAGGTGCAACAACAACATTTTGTGGTACTCTTACAAACCATCATTACCGGACCTTCGGGATCTGCCCAAGAATCATAATATTCCCTAGGATATAAAATCCTAACAAGCTACCACGTGGTACTCTGACAGACCGTCCTTACCAGACATTCAGGATCTACCCAGGAATCAAAAGATTCCCTAGGATATAAAATCCTAACAGAGCTACCACTATTGACCACAACTAGCATATACATGCATAGGTACTCTAACAGACTGTCCTTACCAGACCTTCAGGATATTTATAGGGATGATCAATCCCCTAGGATATAAAATCCTAATGGAGCTACCCATTGTTGTTAAGGATACCATAGTATCATCAACATCACTCCCCCTTTCGAGGAAGGTCCTTTCAGACAATGCCAAACTTGTCTCGGAATTACTCAAACTTCACAGGAGAAAAAGGCTTGTTAAACACATATGCAACCTTCTCATCAGTGCCAACATATTAGAGATTTACATCTCCCCTCTGCACCATATCACGAATGTAGTGATACTATATCTCTATGTTCTTCGACTTATCATGGAACATTGGGTTATCCATCATTTTTATGCAACTATGGTTATCAAATAGAATCATCGTGGCTTCCATCTCGAGATCGAACAGACATGTCAACAAATTTTGAAGCCATATGTCTTAACAACTGGCGGAACATCTTGCAATGTATTTGGCTTCTGTTGTGTTGGGAGAAATACTATATTGCTTCCTTCTTTTTCATGAAGTCATGCTTGACCCCAAACTGAAACAACATCCTGAAGTGCTTTGTCTATCTAAGACACTTACAGTCTAATTTGAATCAGTATAACCACACTGTCTGAAGTCATTATCTCCATTATAATGGATACCATAATCCAACGTACCCTTAAGGTATCTCATCACATGCTTTGCATCTACAAGGTGAACACGTCTAGGCTCCACCAGATACTAACTCAAGGTGTTCACAAAAAAACATATATATGGCCTAGTATTCTTCAGATACATCAATGAACCAATAATTTTTTTGTACAGAGTAGCATCAACCAACTCTGATGAAGTATCAACCAGGAGCTTCAAGTTTGTTTTCATGGATGTGTTCATGGATTTACACTCCAACATGTCAAATCTCTTCAATATTTAAACTACATACTTCCCTTGGTTAAGAAATATCTTCTCTTGGCTTTTCCAAACTTCAATACCTAAGAAATAATGCATCAGGCCTAAGTATTTCATCTCAAACTCTGCAGCGAGCTTCTTCTTACACTATGTGATGAGATTTTCTTCTCCTGTCAAGAATAAATCATCTACATATAGTATAAATATCATTGGCTCATCATTCATAACCTTGAAGTAAAGGTTAGAATCATCTTTACTCTTCGTAAATCCCACGCTCATCAAGAAACTGTCAATTCTTCCATACCAAGCTCTAGGAACTTGATTCAGGATGTACAGAGATTTATTCTATATATTCAACTTCAAACCCTCGTAGTTTCTCTATATTAACTTCAACTTAAGAAGGTTGTTTTCACATTCATCTGGTGTAACTTCCACTTCATTTTGTCTACAAGAGCTATGATGGTTCTGATAAAGTGTATCTGGCTACAAGAGAAAATGTCTCTTCATTATCAATACCTTCCTTTTGAGAAAAACCTCAAGCCACAAATATTTCTTTATGTTTTTCAATAATTTCTTCTGCTACATTTTTTATCTTGAATATCCACTTGGAAGATACCACATCTTTATTATTTGGTCTGGGAACTACTTCCCATGCATCATTATTTATAATGGAATGGTATTCTTATGGCATGGAATCCACCCATTCTTTCTTCTGAATGGATTCCTCAAAGCAAGTAGGTTCCTTTTCTATGAGATCACACATCAAGGCCATATAGTTGGAGAATGGCTTAGGTTTATTGCTTTGTATCATGGTTCCTTATGGGGCACCATACTTCTCTCCACCTTGAATACGTTCTCTCACCTAGGTAGGATTTCTCTTGTGAGAGATCGTCATACGAGGAGGTTCTTGAGATTTTGTTATATCATGATCTTCTGGAATATCATCATCAGGGGTAACTATAACTTCCTTCACAGGTTCTGCAACTCTAGGAGCTACAAGTTATTCTTCATATACTTCTTCAAGCTAGCATTTCCTTGATCTCTTGAGTGTTGCATCTTCATCAAAGGTTACATCTCTGCTAATCTCAATATGATGGTAACTTGGTATGTAAATTTTGAAGGCCTTAGATACCTCACAGTATCCAAAAAATATTCCCTTCTTTCCTAAGGGATCCAACTTAGTTCTCTTTTCTTTTGGAATGTGTACAAATACTAGACAACCAAATATTTTTAGATGGCTTACTTCAGGCTTCTTTCCGGTGAACATTTCTTTGGGGTTTTTGAATCCAAGTGCACTATGGGATAATCTATTTTGGACATAAAATGTTGTTCTTTTTTCTTTAGCCCACAAGTGCATTGGAATATATTGATCGTGAATCATAGTCTTTACTGCTTCCATAATTGTTCTATTATTTCTTTCTGCTACACCATTTTGTTGAGGATTATAGAGAGTGGTGAGCTCCCTCTTAATTTGCAAAAGATTTCAAATTCATTTTAGGTTTACTCTCCTCTATTATCTGAACTGAGTATCTTGATTTTTACTTCAGAGAGGTTTTCTACCAAGGCTTTGAATTCCTTGAACTTTCCAAGTACTTCATATTCTTACTTCAAGAAATAAACCCAAGTCTTACGAGACTAATCATCAATAAAGGATACATAGTATACATACCTGCTTAGAGAAGTTGATGGAATTAGACCGCATACATATGAGTGGAAAAGTAAAAACCTCCTTCTTATGTTACATAGGATACATCCTTCATTCTCATTGGAGTTCATTTCATGTTCTTAAGAGCCAAGTATCACAAAACATAATCTCCAATTTCTTCTTTAGTTAAATTCTTGGGTGGCTCATCATCTTCAGTTGCACAAGCATGATGTATTTTGTTATTTCTCTTCTTGAATTATTCCTTTCTGGAAGGATAATTCTTAGCAATATGTCCCATCTTATCACAATTATAACATTGGTAAAAGGATAACTCATTTTCCTTTCTTTGACCCTTATGATATTTCTGGAATCTCTTTGGAGAGTGAGATTCTTTATGAAAATGGGTGAATCTCTTTGGAGAGTGAGATTATTTATGAAGGTGGGTATCCTTTTAGAAATGATACATTTTCCTTCCTCCTTCAGCATGTGCAACTAGGGCTTGATATTAATCCCTTAATAGTATGGCTTCTCGGTTGTCCACTTTTGCTTCTTCTTGAACACATTCTTCCCATAAACTGTCAAATTGGAGTTTCTCTTTTCATGCACGGATAGTTTGGATGAAGGAATCCCAAGGTATTGTGAGACCATTAAGACTTCTCATTATGAGTTCATCTTCATCTAATTTTTCTCCAATTTCTTCTAAATTTTCCTTGAATTGAGAAACCCTAGAGAAATAGTCTTGAATTGTTTCTGCTTTGTGCATCTTTGTATTCTTGAGTTGGGTTCTCAGATTCATCTATTGGTTGATGTTATTTCCTTCATACATTTTGGTTAGGGAAACAAACATATATTTTGGAGTATTCTTAGAAGACACTTGAGGGATCAAGTGGTCTTTAATGGAATCTACAATTATTATTTTGGCCCTAATCATATCCTTCTTGTACTTATCTTTGGCTGCTTCTTCTTCAGGGTCCGATACATTTTCTTTTATGAATTTTGTAGGGTCATCCTTTTCAATAATCAGTCCAATTCTATACCTCTAGGTACAAAAAATTTCCACACCTTCTAACTTGTCAACAAGCTTTGCTTGTAGCCATCTTGACCTGTAGCTAGGAAAATGACCAGAAAATGAAAGTTCTTAGAAAATGAATTTGAACATACCAGAAGATGAGTTGGGCTGGGGTGAGTTGATCGAAGCTTACTATTTCAAAAAATTCCAAGTTTTACCCCTTGAAACATGACCCACGCACTTTTGGACTGGTACTTCTGGTACTAGTTTTGGTTTCCTTCTTTCCTGGTTTTCTAGTACCAGTCAAAACTAGGGTTTGACTTTTCAGAGAATATGGCCACTAAAAAGGTGTGCTCAAGCTTCCAAAAGATGCAATAGGGTAAGGTGCACTTCCCTAGATAATTTTTCGTCGGAAATTCCTCTCCAATAAAAAAATCCCTAATTTCCTTGTACGACAACAATGACATTTTTAGATACCTAGTAAAAGGTGATCTATTCAGTCAAGCTCTGATACCATGTTAAGTTTAATGTTGTTATTAGGTTATTTTCAATTTACTTAATGCATTTCCAAAAAAAAACATAAAGAGGATCACTGAAAGAAACACAATCGCAAGGTACACAACATTTATCCTGGGAAACCCTCATGGGGGAGAAAACCCAACAAAAAGTTCTGCAATAATATATTTCCAAGACTAAGACAAAAACACCAAGAATAAACTAGGACTGAGCATGCACCTCTCTTCTCCTTTCTCCTGCAATTGCAACTTCCTTCAAGATATGCGCACTAGATGAGTGAGTGTGAGAGTGAACAAGTGAGGCACCATCCTCACATATAAATACTAGTTGAGGAGGTGATAGGGTTATATCTCTTCACTTAGTAGGGCCGACTTCTTCGAGGAGTGGTTAAAACCACTTTATAAACACTAGGGGATGACTTAACAAATACCACCATATAAATATGGTTTGACCAATCAACAAAAGTGGATTTTGTCTTATACAAGTCCCAACAGGATCAATACACAAAAGTGGATTTGATCTATAAGACAATAACTCAAATATAGTTAGAATATTCTTCGAAGTTACAATATTTCAACAATACCAAACTCCCCTTGTGTCACCTATCTCTCCCTCTTCTTTCCTATCCCCCTTTTCCACCTATATACATCCACCTTCCCTCTCCACTACCCTCCTCTCCCATCTCCTTCATCCACTCCAACCCCTCTCTCTCTCTCTCCCCCTCATTGACTCCTTGATAGGAATACATGCATGTTCCTGTCGAGGATTCGATGTGGCATCTTGGGTGGTAGTTCAGGATTTATCAATCCTGACACATCAAGAATGCATGCACTTTCTTATAAAGGCACATGCATTCATGTGTGACCATGTTTTTGCTCACTCCATTCCTATTTTTTCGTCCATCAACTTTGTGTGAGCGTCCCTAGGTATTTGGAAGGAAGAGAGCTTCTTTCAAAACTGAAATTTCTAGAAATATTTATATGGATTCTAAGTGGAGTACGGAGGAATAAAAATTGGGATTTATGTTTATTTATCATAGACCTATAATCTTGCAAGAAAGAGTCGTGGATAGATTTGAAGGATCGGGTCCCTTGGATAGACAAAGTTCCCATGAGTATGTTATCATCCACGAATTGCAAGTGGGAGATGGTTCTAAAGAAGGGGGAAGCGTGATACCTTTTAAATTATTCTTGATCAATGCCAATTTCAATATTCTTCCCAATCCACTTACATACAAGATGAAGAGAAAGGGAAAAAGGGGATCCCCTATCGAACGACTTTGGAAGGATTGAATGTTAAGGAAGGGAAGAAATTAACAAGGATGGAGAAACATTAAGTGGATATAAATTCCTCACCTAAATTATCCAATCCTTACATAAACCAAAATCCATATGCATTTTCTCCAATAATTTCCAACTATTCATGTCACATGCTTTTGGCATATCCAACTTGATTAACAAACATGTAGATTTGGATGGCTTCATGTACTAGGATGATTCCATCAATTATCTACCTACCTTCTACATATCCTTGTTTCTATGGAGAAATTAGTTTGTTCATAATGGATTTGAGTTTGTTTGCAATAATCCTTAATATTATCTTGTATATAAAATTTCATTAAGATGTGGGTTTGAATTTATATGGAGAATTAGAATTATGAGATTTATGAATCAATGTGAGAAATGTTGAATTAACATCTTAAATTATTTTATCTAAAGGTCGGGTCTCTTCATGATGCAGAAGCATTTATCCCAAGTTCACATTGTATTTGACCTCTAGAAGGTCTTATAATTTACGAGAGGAAGTTCCTTTCCTCGTTGTCATGAAATTATGTAAATTTATGGAAGTTTTAGATAGGATGCATTTTGTGCCAACTATTGTAATCTAAACTTTATTTAGCATATTTTGAGGCTTCACAAAGATTTTAGGGATTAGATTATAGATTTCTAGGATCTAGTTCAAAAATTTATTGATGAGTTGGAAAAATTATCTTCAAGCTATAAAATGTAAGCTCTCGAAGCATGCAATGGGGGGCCAATAAAATGTGAATTCGGGCAGAAGAGAGAGAGGAAATATATGGAAGAGATAGACTGAGTTTTATTTTGGAATTGTGGTTAGAGAAAGAACAGAGTGATTAAGAAGAAT
>ML776585.1:16490-80268 GCA_009831015.1 Picea engelmannii | reverse complement strand
GGGGGTGAATCAGTTGTTTCCGTGCTTAAACAATTATGGTTATTTTAAACTCTTTGTAGAGACACTGAATGATAATCACAATAATGCAGTGAAATAAACAATGGCACTTTCAACATCATTCACATATATGAGAAACACAGAGACAGATATTTTTCGAGGAAACCCATGCAGGGTTAAAACCTCTTTTTCTTTATATGATAAGTAATTGTTACATTCTTTACAGTATCATACATATGAGCACCAACTCATAATGAGGCTACAACCTCAGCTTTGCAAGCTGCAACTTGTGACAGCACCAACTCTCTTTTTTCTCTAGCACCAACTAGAAGGAAGCACCAACTCCCTGGTTTCTCTAGCACCAACTAGAAGGAAGCACCAACTCCCTATGTTCAAGCACCCACTTGAACCTTTGAGGACACAAGTCCTCCCTAGCTCCACCCAACCACCCTGAAATATAAATATTTTCTACTGAAACTTATTACAGTGATATGATGTTCAACAATGGCTTACCATACTCATCATTGTTCTGCTGCATTTCGTTGCTCTGTCTGCCTCATTGCCTTTCTGCACACATCACTTGCACTATCCGTTCTTCCACTTTTTATGCTATGTGCACCATGTCCATTCACTGCACAGCTCCTCTTCTATGCTCTTCAGCTTCTTCACTCTCCCCCTTCTTCACACATGAATCACCTTCACCAACAACATTCACAACAACCTCCAATAGAAACCGCAACAAAAACCTTCTCTTCTCTGTATTGTGTATTTATAGCTTTTGTACACCTTGTGCATGCAATGTTTGCAATCCTATGCATGTTGACTCCGCATCGTTATGCTCCACCTCTCGAGTGCTCTGTCTGATCATCATCGTGACTCTTCATCTTCTCTAGCAGTTTTCCCATGCATTCAGCATCACTGGATGTTATGCTGAGATTCCTCAGCCTCTCTGGCAGTTGAGACTCTTCGTCTTCTCTGTGACAGTCGAGCTCACCTTCTTTGTTTCAGTTACAGCCTCAATCCCATCCAGCTGTCAATCGCCTCCATGAGTCATCTTCATTCCACTGGCAGATTCCATGTGACTCTTCTTCTCCTCTGTAAATCACACCAAAGTCTCTTCGCATCCTCTGGTAGAAACCATCAATGGTTACTAGCAGTTTCACTATGTCGTGCAATAGTAGCCCTCCGATCTTGTTCAAATTCACCTGCACCGTTGGATTAACTCTGAAGGGTATTGTCGTTATTTACCCGTTTTGCACTTTCGCAATTCGGAGATTCTACGATGAGACATATTGACTCTCCATGTCACGAGCTTCCAAAATTCTAAGGCAGAGCTCATCTGCACTAGGTCCTTCCTCCACGTGACCATACGCGGTGACAACAGGTTGTGCTAGAAGGCGCTGCAAACTCATGATCTTCATAGACCCTAATCGACGGTCCATGATCTCGATGAATCAACGGTCCAGATCTTTTAGAGATCTCGCATCTCGTTGTTCCTTAGTTGGAGGTTCTCGTCACTCCAAGTCGCGATAGGCGAAGCTCTGAGATGGAGCTCAGATCAACGGTCCAGAATCTTGGTGTATTGATGGTCCAAATCTCTTCATGAATTCGCATCTCGTAGTTCCTGTGATGAAGGGTCTCATTACTCCAAGTCACGATAGTCGAGACTCTGAGATGGAGTCGGATCAACGGTCAAGATCAAACCTTGATCTGACGGCTAAGATCAAACCTCGATCTGATGGCTAAGATCAAACCCCGTTCCTTTGACTTTCCAGTCAGTGACATGACGATCTTTCACCACGTGTCCTCTTGATCCAACGGAACACGACTGTCATATCTGCCTTGCAGCTTCACCATATCTAACGGCTATTGGTCCTTCGTACTTCCCCCAGATCCTACGGCCCAGATCT
This sequence comes from Picea engelmannii, assembly GCA_009831015.1. Classification (NCBI taxonomy): domain Eukaryota; kingdom Viridiplantae; phylum Streptophyta; class Pinopsida; order Pinales; family Pinaceae; genus Picea; species Picea engelmannii. Next base: position 78,361 of record ML776585.1, on the reverse strand, counting down.
TCTCATGATTTTTCCACTTCACCGTGTGAGTTCTTGACACTTTCAAGTCCTGATCTACGAAACTCTGATAAGGAGTTAAATCAACGGTCCAGATTCATTCTCGATTCAATGGCTGCGATTGAATCGTGATATCGCATATCGCGAAATCAGGGTTCCTGATGTCAAAATTATTTGACATTTCCAACTCTCGATCCTCGAAACTCCGACATGGACAGGGATCAACGGTCCAGATTCAACCTCGATCTGATGGCTCAGATTAAGTTGCAATTTCACATATCGCGATTATGCCTGCTTCTCCTTGTTCTTTAAACACCGTGCAGGTTTTCCTCGATCCAACGGTGGTCGGATCCTGCGCTCAGATATAACGTCTGAGATCTATCCTTCTCTTCAGCACGCACTCTTCTTGTCTTTATTCAGATCTGACGGTCCTCATGCCGTCGGGAATTTTGGATGGGATCCAATGATCAGTGACGCTTCTCCTCCAAGCTTACATTTTTTCTGTTTGTCCATCGATGCACACTCTAATCCTGCCATCTTCATTGTTGTACTTTCCATCAATGAAAAGCATACGCTACCTGTTAAACATTTGCCAATAGTTATTTGGTTCAATAAAAATTATATTGCAGACTTTGTTCAGTGGTCTTTCTCCTTTTTTCATGTGTAAGTTTCAGAGAACTTATGTTATGTTGAATATTGATATCTTTGTGCTTAATATTTTGTATGTTGACTGAGTTCAAATGATGATTTTGATAAGTTTGAACACATCTTTGAAGGTTTTATGTATAAGTTTGAGAATCATGGTTTTTGTGTATAAATCTTTGCAAGTTCAAATGCATTGACTAGTTAGTAATAATCTCATAATGGAATTGTTGATAGAGCTTGGGTGTTTGTGTGCATTGTGAGGTCATTTATGAATATCAAATTGAAATTAATATTGCACCTTAAATTTAAATACATTCCTTTAGAAATAAACTAGATTCTATATTATTAGGTTTGTTTCAAAATTTCAGTAGGATCAAACTTTGATCTCGTAGAAATCACCTCTCAGACAATTTAGGTCTATCCCATTTCCAGTTTCTCGTAACAAAGATTCGTTTCTTTTGAGTAAATTGTTTTTATACCAAAGGACCTATCTTTTTATATGATTGATGAGTGGTCAATTCCAGGCGTCTACTCCTTGTCTAGTTGACAGTGAAAATTCCATACCCTCGGTGGTTGGGATCGAATGCAAATTTATGGATCAATCCTTGGAGAAGAGGATGAGAATATCATGGAGTACTCAATGTAGCACAAGAAAGAGATGTTTGAATCATCAAATTATACAAAAAAGTCTCTATTTTTACGAATTATTTTTTTGTTTGAGTATGTGTTTATAGGTACTGAAGATGGTGGAGTTGGAAAAAAAAATACCACAAAGAAGGAAGCAGATCAGTGAGATCATAGACAATTAGATGATGCAAGGTTGTCTATTAAAGAAAAATACAGATGCAAGAGCCAAGAAGCTCACCAAAGACTGGAAGAAGATAGAACCAAGGAGGAGTTTCAGAATCCAAGAGATGAAATGGAGGATGAAAAAGAGAACTCATCCCAAAATATTGCAACAGGACCAAAGGATATAATGAAATTTGACCAAAGGTATGATGTTATGAAAGATGAAAATAGAGATGAAGTAATAATGGCCAAGAAGAAGAAATTAATGGTCATAAGTTTGGAGGAGAATATCTAGGATTGTGAAGGTATGAGTTGTTTTTCATATGGTTTACTATTTAAGAAATTAGTAACCTGTGAAGTTAAAAGGGTTTCTAAAAGTATGTACAAAACTATTACCCAATTGACAAATGGGAAGCATAATTGTATGATATCAAATAGAAATATATGGTAATGTGGATCCAATAATTAGCTTGAAAGTAGGATTATTGGTTGATTGATTTTCCATTTGATAAAAACATGGTAGATTTTATGGATAAGATGATTTTTAGACAATTTATGGAGAAGTGGATGAGATGGGAAAGGTGTTGCAGAACCCCCCTCTCCCCTCGGGGCTGATCTACCTCCCGGTCTAGGATAGTTCAAGAAATTGAGTCATATCCACTCTTTGGGTCTCTTCCAAACCCAAAATCAATTTACACAGGTCCCCCTTCCTTCAAAGTGTAGGTTCTGCCAAACCCGTGCACTCTTTCCTGGCCTCTTTGAATAATTTGAATAACAGGCGCTAGCTCCCCTCGCTAGGTTCTTTCCTTCATATGACCTCAGGATTTACCTAGGCACCAACTCAAAGGGAGCTTTGGAGCTTCAGGCTCCCTGTGTTTTCTCTTCACCACTCACCAATTCCCCTGAACTCCGAACTAGCAAAGTTACGACTTGGCACGCGAGGGATCAACGACCCCCCACTCCTTTTCTAATAAAGGACCCTGATTTCTTCCAACTCTGGTTCTTCGGTGATTTTCAAAACACAACTCCATGAAATCTCCACTGTAACAAACCTTTGAATTTCACGATCTCTTGACACACGTCATCCACTATCAACGACCCAGATCTATTTCATCTTTGGTCGATTCTCCCTTGTAATCTCTCTGAAGTTCACAATATACAGAGTGGCTGATCTGACGACATGCATCCTCCCTTATCATACGGTCACAATGAACTCTGGCACTTTGAACATTGGGAGTTCTTAACTTGCGCGACCCCACTTTCCTACGAAGTGGCTATCTTCTAAAATGGAATATTTGTTGACACCTTCCCTCAGCTGAACTTCGGCTCTACAGCCTTTAGGAGTTCTTGTTCAACACACTCACTTTTCTCCCGGAGTGACTTTTCTTCGAAATGGAATATCTTCTGCCACGCGTCTCTTTCCAACAAACGATTCCAATGAACTCCGACGCTCCGACCTTAGGGATTTCTTGCACCTTTATACTCCAATTCCTCCAAAGTTAATTTTCTCTAGAGTGCATGATCTAGCGACATCTGTCCTCACATGATCAATGGCTAGATTTATCTTTGGCTCTCGTTGACTTTAGGAGTTCTCTACCCTTCTGCACTCGCCTCCTCTGGAATATAGGATCTCCCGCCACATGTCTCTGACTGATGGATGGTTGAGATATTCTCCTCTACTCTCGGCTTCGGGTATTTTTGAAGAACCACACTTCAAATCTTTCGGATTTTTTTTCTTTCGAATACGAGGATCCACTGACACATATCCTGATCAAATGGACGGTCAAGATTTACTTCTCTCCCTGTTGACTTTGGGAGTTCTTCAACCTCGTTCACCTGCTTCCTCTTGAAGTGTTAAACCTTCATATTTTCAGATCCTTCCCCACGTGTCCTTCGTAATGGACGGTTACAATCTACTCCACTCTTCGAAGATTCGATATTTTTTCACACTACGTGACTGAAATCTCCCAAAGTGCCATTCCCTAGAGCTTCAATCTATTGACACGTACCTCCTGGCGACCAATGACCAAGATCTCCTCTGGACTTTGGAGCTTCGGCGATCTCACTCTCTCCTTGTCTGCAAACTCCTGGAGTGCTTCTACTCTAGAGTTTCAGATCTTTTTCCATCTATTCCTCCTCTTTGCACACTCCACATCTATTCTTGAATCTAATATAAAAGACCAAATGTACTCTTATCAGTTGATCCAACAACTATTTTCATTCCTCCTTATGATCTTTAAAACTTGAAACAAGTTCACTTCCTGCTCTGACCTTGCACTTGTATAAGTCCTCAGGTGTTCTCAACACTTATCTAATTGTTGATCCAATGCACTCTATGCACCTTCTCAATGCACTCCTTGTTGATATTATAGGGTGTTGGGTTGAGAAAAAGGTATAAATATTCTCCTGTTTACTTTGGTTTGTGATATATTCTTTGTTGACTTTTCTATTAATTTTAAGTAATTAGGGAAGAAAATGGTTAAAAAACCTTTAGGAAATAATATTGAATGATATTAGATATTTTATGAACTTTGGTTTGAATTGTTTTTATTTTATGAAAAAATGGACAATTGTTGTTAACTAAATATAACTAAGAAGATCATGAAGATGCACAGGCCATTGAAGATCGAAGAAATCAAGCACAAAATTGTTCAAAGGAAGATTGAATTTTCATCTTGCAATCTTCATAAATAATAAAAGCAATCTTGAGGTTCTCTCAATCCTTAGGATAGCTTAATTTACTTATCTCATTGTAATATATAAAGGATAGTGAACGATAGATAGATAACCAAGAATTTGGATCTCTTAAATTGTTGACACTTTGTACAACAATACCATTGTAAATGACTTACCATTTATGGAATTAATGAAAGATTCGAGTGTTTTGATCACTTCTGTGTACTGAGTTTTTCATAGAAGTATCTTCTAAAGACCATGGGCCAAGTCAACATGAGCTACTGTCTCATCTGTAATCTTATCAATTCTATTATAATTCTGTGATTTGATATTCCTTTAAACAGTTAAGATAGACTCGTTAATGTGTTGATTCTTTTATGAATTGGTTATGTTGTTCCATTTGCAGAGAATAGATGTTCCATTTGGAGATTATTGATTGTTGTTCCATTTCCAATTTTTGTTAATTTATCGCTTGTGAATTCCTTTCATTTAAATTTGCATTCGTTGTTCCTTTTATCAAATTCGCATTTGTTGTTCTTTTCGTTTAATTTGCATTTGTTGTTCCTTCTTAAATATTCAATAGATCGTTGTTCCTTTATAATAGATTAATTAATCATTGAAGAGATTGATTCATTAAGTGTTTTCATAGACTAAATTGTGGTTCCTTAGATTCATGAACAAATTCATTAATTGATTGATGATTTGATTTATGGTGTGTTTTTTCTCAGAACATTTTTGTGTTGATTGAGTTATTAGTTTAAGAGTTTGTAGAACTTGATTATTGGAGTAATTTAGATAGACTCAGATTTGTTGTAACTGAATTATATACACGATTTAAAACCTCTACAACTATATGCATAAACTTTGTTGACACTCTTGAAAGAAAAGTTCAATCCTCGGTTGATAAATTGATCTCAGACTAAGGTGTTTTTTAGGAAATATTCAGAGCCCAACAGTTTGGTGTCGTTGTCAGGGATAATGTCAAAGATAGTATAGGTTGCGTCTCTGAAGGATCAATTACTGAAAACAGAAGGTAATAAACTACGTAGGCAACAGGTAAAATGATTGTACCAACACCCATATTCAGTTGATGCATAGAGGTTATACAGGTGCATAGAATTTGTGTTTGTGTGTATGACTAAGAAGAAAGAACCTGGAAAAAAAAAAAAAAAAAACCCTTACCAAAAAATACAAAATCCCAGGGCCCGATGCCCCCTGGAAGGAGAACTTTCATATACGAAATTATCTGAAAAATTGAATCTCAAGCCTCGGTTGGACCTCGAAAAGGTTCCACTTGAGCCCCTCAAGAAGCAAATTCACCAACTGCAACTCATGTTGAGGTTCATAGAGGAATTGAAGGAACTTAACAGAGTTTTCAAAGTACACACACTCCACTTTTCAGTCCTTTAGGCGAGGGAAATTCTTGTAATTTGAAAGAAGGAGAAGGGGAGACCAGTGGAATTGTTGAGGCAAACCCACCACCACCTAAACCTGGATCTCATGTGATTCTGGAAGGAGAAGGAATACCTGAAATCCCAGACATAGATAGTGTGATTAAATCTCCTAAGGGACCAAGTAATCAACCACCTCGAGTAGAACACCCAGACCAAGAAATCCCTGAAGGCTATTGCCACATTTTTTACCAAATGGCACAACAAAATCAGTCGAGGCCTCAGACTTCCACTTTGGAATATCCTATAGTTGATCTGGTTGCTACTGCCTCAATGAAATCCATTCCACTACAGAATACTCCATCCTTCAATGGATTGATCTCATAGGACCCTGACGCGTTCTTATTTGAGATTTGTGTCATGTGTAGAGGCTATGACTATACCTCTGAACCCCAGAAACTAAAGCTATTTCCTTCCTCTTTGAAAGGAGAATATTTACGATGGTTTATGGGACTAGGGGGAGGAGCTATAAATTCATGGGATGAAATGAAACAAGCCTTCCTTACGAAATATCAAGACTAGTGTAGAACCAGGGATTTAAAGGATGAAATCTTTAAAATGATTGAAAAAGAAAATGAAACACTAGAAGAATATGTTGAAATATTTCAATATAACCTATAGAGATCACATTACGATACATTACCAAGTGAGGTACTTAAAGCCACTCTAATAAAAGGTATGAAGGATGAATGGGTAGAGACATTAAATTTGATGGGAAAATGTGATATTTATCAAGAAACATATGATGACATTGTCCAATTGTGTATGAGGTGTTCGTGCAGTAGTACATGAACTAGATTGGGAATACAAACCCCCATCACCAGAAGTAGCAACATTACTTGAGGGAGTGTCACCCGAGCAGAAATTGGTAATCTTTTAGAAACTTTTAAAACATAAATTTTGGGTACTTTGACTATACAATTGGATGTTTTCCAGGTTAAACAGAAACAAGCAGAAAAGTCATTGGCTATATTCTTTCCACGATGCAGAAGGAAACATGGTTCAAGAGAGTGTCCTTTGGACGTGGTTTGGACCTGCCATATGTGCCAAAGACCATGTGATAGATCAATGTCCATCACTCCCGAGACTAAAAATTGTCTTTAAAGAAGTAGAAGAAGAAACAGAACCAGCATATTTTATGGCTCGGTGTCGCCAATGGCAGGCTCGCCCCCCAGGTAAGCTACAAGACCCTTCTTCTTTCTTTCCTACACAATATAATCAACAACATAATTATGGAAACACATGGCAGGGTCAACCATTTTCTAACCCCACCTGGCAATCCCAACAGTATCTTACTACACCCTAGCCAAATCAACCAGTTGCCAATCCTATTTGGCCCAACTTGCAATACTCTACCCCATTTTGGCAGAATTATAATAATCACCCCTATCCTTCACAGTGGATTAGCACGATTTCCCAAGCCCCCAATTGGACTCAAAACTGGCAGTGCCCCATGGGACTGACCAATCAACCTATAGGAATGGTTCCTCAAGCTCAACCCACTTTACAAGCTCCACTTCAGTTGCACCAAAATAACCAACCTCAAATGCGCCATCAATTACCAGCTTAACCCAACCCGAATCCTAATAATAGACCAGTCAAACTCGTGAAAATTGTCGATAATTTGGAGGGTGAAACAAACTCTGTAGGGTGCAATGAACTCCAGTTGAGATCAAGGCGTGTAATTTCTTGTGAGGAAAGTGACATTCATTAACAACAGAAGAATGAGAATGATAGACAACCAGCAATAAAACCATTGACTATGGTCATAACAGAGGAAACAAAATAGGGGGAAAACACAGTCGAGCAGCAAAATCCTGATAAATACGTAATTTCTTCTCCCTCGTTTCCTGAGAGGATAATGAAAGAAAAACCAGCTGTATATCCCAACTTTGATATCGTTGGGGAATTAAATAATCTATGTGTTAAAATTTGACTCCTACAAGCTTTACAAGATATTATTCGACTCCTACAAGCTTTAGAAGCCCCAAAAAAAATTAAGAATCCATCAACTTTTCACATGGTAGGAACTCTATCTGATATTATTCTAGGCAAGAAGGAGCTAGTAAAATACACAAACCCATGGAATCTCGTGGTAACGGTCCAGATACAGGGTTTTTTTTTTCCAAATACAATGGTGGATTTGGGGGAATCCATCAATATTCTTACTACCGAGACCTGTAATGTCTTGTGTATCACCTCCTTCAAACCTACTTCAACTATGTTAGAACTGACTGATAAATCGGTGGTTAAACCAGTCGGCACATTACAAGACATAGCAATCTCGGTCGTCTCTTGGGAGTACCCAGTTGATTTCCTAGTTATCAACCCAAGAAGTAGACTAGATGGACACCTGTTAATATTGGGATGACCATGGCTAGCAACGACATATGCATACATAGGATGTCGCACATGAAACATGACAATTGCTAGAGAAAGTTCTATAAAGAACCTTATATTGTATCCTCTAGCTAAACCAAGTCTACCTGCCATACATCAACAACTACAACCACCTAGATATCCAGAAGAAAACATACGATCTCCTCTCACAATAGAAGAATCTATTGGGCTCAAAAACCAATTGGAAGATGATGTGATCAGTAGCTTCATTAACAGCCCAACTGTTATAGGAAACCCAACATGCCAAATTCTAAAAGATGTTTTAGATAATGAAGCACAGGGAGATCCTTTGGAATAATTCATGGAGCAACAAATTCCCACTATTGTTGTCCATAACATCATTACAGTTGAAATCGCACTAGGAAACTTTTTGAATATTAATGCCAATTTGAATGAACAATAACAACAACAAAATTATTCAGATCCTTTCTAAATACCAGCAAGTTTTTGCGTGGGAGTATCCCGACATGAAGGAAATTGATCCCCAACTATGTACACATCATATCTATATTTAAAAAGATGCTCGACCCATCCAACAACCCCAACGAATATTAAACCCTCATCTAAGGGACATTGTCACAGAAGAATTATAGAATCTGTTGGATGTAGATTTCATATATCCTATTTTAGATAGCCAGTGGGTATCTCCACTAGTAGTTGTCCCTAAAAATAATGGTAAGTGGTGAATCTATGTAGACTACAGAGAACTCAATAAAGCTACCCAGAAGGACCATTTTCTCCTACCTTTTATTGATCAGGCCCTTGATACTTTAGTAGGAAAGCAATTTTTCTCCATCCTAGATGGCTTTAGCGGTTATAATTAGATTCAAATTTCTCTGGAAGACCAGGATAAAACTACATTTACGTGTCCCTGAGGTACCTTCTCATATTGAGTATTTTCCTTTGGATTATGTAATGCTCTAGCTACATTCCAGAGAGCTATTTTAAGCATATTTTTTTATTTAATTAATGAAGGACTTGAAGTTTACATGGACGATTTTACCCCTCATGACATTGACTTTGATCAAGATTTAAGCAATTTGGAGAAGGTATTGGAACAATGCATTTCTACCGGGCTATGTTTGAGTAATGAGAAATGTCATATGATGATGACTAAAGGTGTGGTACTAGGACATTATGTTTCTATAGATGGAATCAAGGTAGACCCAGCAAAAATAGAGGTAATCCTTAATTTTCCTACACCTTGTACACAAACCAAGGTACATAGTTTCCTTGGTTGTGCGGGTTACTATCGTAGATTCATAGAAAATGTTTCAAGAATAGCTGCATCTTTACATGATTTAACTGGTAATGTGGAATTTCAGTGGTCTGATAAGTGTGATGTTGCATTTGCATAGCTTAAAAGGTTAGTTTTAACAGCACCAGTGATGAGAGGACCGAACTAGAAGTTACCATTTCACATATCTTCAGATGCATCAGATATCTCTATAGGCACTATCCTTGGACATGAAGAAGACAAGAAACCTTATGCTATTTATTTTATTAGCAAAAATCTTACTCCTGTCGAATTGAATTACACATTAATAGAAAAAGAATTTTTAGTCGTTATACATGCTGTTAATAAATTTCGCCACTATATAACAGGCTATCCAGTAATTTTTTATACTAACCACTATGCTATTATATATTTATCCAACAAACCAATTACTAATGGATGGGTTACTCGGTGGTTGTTGCTATTGCAGGAATTCAACATCATCATTAAGGATCGATTGGGAAGAGAGAATCTTGTTGCAGATTTCTTGTCTCATGTACCCAAAACAAATAATTCTTTGATAGTCGAAGACCAATTTCTAGATGAGAACCTATTCATTGTGACTATTAAGACACCTTGGTACGTGGATGTGGTGAATTATCTGGCGGTTTGGAAATTACCAGCACACTTTTCACCAAGAGAAAGGAAATTAATCGTTTAGCGCAGTGCATGGTTCACCTGTATTGGTGGATATATTTTCCACACAGGGTCTAATCTTAAGATACGAAGATGTATCAGAGATAATGAAATTCATGATGTCTTGAAGGAATGTCACAATGAGCCCTGTGGTGGACATTTTTCAGATCACAGAACTGGGCATAAGGTTTTACAGATGGGCTATTATTCACCCTCAATATTCAAAGATGCAAAGAAGTATGTCTAGGCCTATGAAATCTGTCAAAGGATGGGATGACCAGGCCAAGCTAATGAAACGCCCCTACAACCACAAATGGTGGCGGAACCTTTCGAGAGATGGGCACTGGATTTCGTTGGCCCCTTCAACCCAAAATCAAACCAGAAAGCTTATATACTAATTGCAAAAAACTATATGACCAAGTGGGTAGAAGCGGTGGCCTTGCCAAAAGCAACTAAGGAACCAATCACTAAATTTCTCTTTGAACTATTTGTATGCTATGGATTACCCAGGAAAGTAATCACTGAAGGAGGGTCACAATTTACAACAAATAAAATCTCGGCCACTCTGCGCAATTATCACATTAAACCAGGGTTACCTCCCCATACCACCCACATGCAAATGAGCAAGTGGAGAGTACCAATAAAGTATTGGAAGCAATCTTGACAAAACCAGTTTCAAAAAATCGTCAAAATTGGGCAGCCAAGCTTCCAAATGCCTTATGGGACTATCACAGAACATGGTGTAACACTACTAGATACTCTCCTTATCACCTAGTCTTTTGCAAAGAGCTTATCTTTTGAATTGAATTTGATATCAATACTCTAAGAATGGTCCAAGAAATTGGACTGGACCTTACAAAAGCACACACACAATGCTTACATCGGCTAAATGAGTTAGATGAAGCACGCTTGTTTACCCTTCAGTGCATAGCTGTTATCCAGCAGCAGAGAGCCAGCTGGCATGACAAGCATATCAAAAATAAATCCTTCCAAAAAGGTGATTGGGTGCTTCTTTATGATTACATATTTCAGGATTTCCTTGGGAAATTGCAGACAAGGTGATTGGGACCATATGAAATCAAAGAATTCCATGATAATGGAACTTCCATTTTAGCTACCATTGATAGGCTAGTTCTCCTTTTCTGGTAAATGGACATCGACTATGACTCTACCATCAACCGCTTTCAAAAGAATCTTTTTGCCAAGAAGTAAGTAATTATTCTACTATTCAGATTTTAGCTGGCTGGGAAGGTAACCCAACAACTTTACCTCCATGAAAAAAAAAATTATCAGCACTGTACATATTGTATATATTTTTGTTTAAAGATTTGATTGATTTTTAATTCTTTTTTCTAGGAATGACACTATAAAGAGCTTTGGAGAACACAAAAACTAGAAAGGATGATTGTAATGAAATATAATTAACACTCTTTTATGTTCCTTATTCAAACTTAAAATTGCTCTTGTTTCACTTTGGAAAATCCATTGAATATAAACCTTGTTTTATAAAGGAGATGAATATGTCATGTTCCGTAACAAAAAGTCGGGTTACTACACTAAAACCATCTAATGCACGACTATAATTGTAATAAGTAGATATGAATGCATGACATCGGAAACCATCCAATATATTGTATTCCCCCGATTATTGAATAAACCTACCCGTAAAATTAAATGAATTTAGTTGATGACTAATTAATTCTAGATTCGTTAAAACAAAATTTCTGTGGGAGGTATCCAACTAGATGGTTAAATTTGAATATCATTGTTGTCGTTCATTCGAATGTAAAAACCATCGTTCCCTTTGTTGTGATTTTTGTTCCCTTTGTAGGTAGTTTCGTCCATTCAAACGTAACAGTTTTCGTTCCCTTTGTTTTGATTTTTGTTCCCTTTGCGGGTAGTGTCGTTCATTCAAACGTAATAGATGTCGTTCAACTTTGTTTTGATTGTTGCTCCCTTTCCGGGTAGTGTCGTTCATTCTAACGTAATAGTTGTTCTTCCCTTTGTTGCGATTGACGTTCCCTTTGTGGGTAGTATCGTTCATTCAAATGTAACAGTTGTTGTTCCCTTTGTCGTGATTGTCATTCCTTTTTGGGTAGCGTTGTTCATTCGAAAGAAACAATTGTTGCTCCTTTTTGTGGTTGTTCCTGTTGTTGTTCCTTTCCTTTAAAAGTAACGATTTATGTTTCCACCAACAACATGTGCTTCTGATACATTTAGCCACTCCTTTTTGTATGAACTTCTCTAACTAATTTTCAACAACATCACTTCTAATCATCATGGTAACGATTTGTCATTTTCCTTTTGAGGAATATCTAGCATACCTTACCAAAATGTTTATGGATTGGTTTTTCTAGATTATCTTAAAATTGTTCATAATCCTTAACCACCATAATTCATATATTTCCCCTATATATACAGATACTTGAATGATAAACTTCCTTCACATCATAATAAGGAGTCTAAGGAACATTTTTACTTGGCATTCTTACACTTCTTACGCCATCCCACACTCTTAAGGAGTAGATGAGCCTCCCTTAATAAATCCTAAAAAAAAAAAGGAAATAATAATAAAATATAAATAAAGAAAATAACCTTCTCTCAAAAAGGATAAGGGGTCTCATCATGAGCCAACCTACCACAATCATAAGAGATTAACATAAGTGACATTCCCATTATGGCTACCACACCAGGGCAATGGCCTTTGGCATTTAGGGTCAAAGGACAAGAGGTCTCATCACGAGCCGGCTTGTCAACTTTGTTACGATCTAGTGAGTGGCATTATTGTTATCTAGCTACCAAACCAGGATAGTAGCCTTTTTGGGAAAAGACTATTCAAACTATTTATTGAGGATACTAGCTCATATACAAGTTAAAAGGAAACCATGTCAAGGCTATGGACGCATGTTGGCAGCAATGGCTCTTCCTATGGTATTGAATTTTATCTTAAATACGCTAAGTTTTTTATTTTGTTCATAGACTTCTTTTCTTAAAAAAGAGGCTATGATTCCGACTATATTCAACACAAGGGAAAGTAACAAAATTATGCCACGTGGTATATTTATAAAATGTGAACATATTAGGACTACTCTGAATATTCTTCCTTAACATATTGAATATTGGTATTTTAACTTGTACTTTCCACAAAATGTGTGATTATCGTTCATGATTAACATTCAAATGCTTTGAAATTTATTAACGGTTGTTCTCCTAGCGGCGATAGCGTAATAATTATCCCGCACTTGACTGACCGTCATCATTACGTTCACACATACCGATGGTTGAGGTCGACCTTTTCATTCATCAGGGGGTGGACATTCCACACAATTATCAATAATCCATAATGATTACAGATAATGGGAAAATTCATATTTTTATATACAATTGTTGTTCTGTAATGTTTGCCATTTCTAGTAACTTTCTTTCACAAGATGGTCTAACTAGTTTACAGTTGAGAACAATAGTTGTGTTGACTTGTTTACAGAAGAAATGGCTGGCCGAAGCATTCTCTGTGATCCTACATTGTTGCAAGTAGCTGACCAAGCAAGGGAAATTCTACACCATTTAGGGTGGATGTAATACTTAAACAGACTGCAAGGATTCAATATAACTGTCGCACTAGCATTCTTCCAAAATTTACACGTGGGAGTTTCGAAAATTCGAGGCATACAAACACCAGTTATTGATTCCATTATAGCTGAGGTATTAGGCCTCCTAAACGAAGGAACATAGTGGACTGGTAAATACACAACACTCGAGGAAGCTGTGAAGTCCTTCACAGAACTAGGGGAGGAGTTCGACAAAAAAGGAAAAGGCCTCAACCCTACTTCTCTTAGCAAACCCTAGAGGGAGATATCATGTGTAATACAGAGATACATCACATGTGACGGATGATACGACGTGGTGAGACCTCACCACCTCAAGCTGTTGGAAGTATTAAAAAAATAGTTAGTGATAAATCTACCATTCTTTTTTAATACCATGTTGCATGAAGTCGCTGGAAGAACCCAAAAATCCAAAGACCCTACTAATGTAATTAGTCATCATGGGTTAGTAAAATTGATAGTAAACAGAGCCTTAAACCATACACAAATAACTTGGGGGGACTTAATTGAGCCCGATAGACCCTTGCAAATTGAGCAACCTGAAGTCCACCATGAAATTCCTCCACAAGGAATTGAGGCATCCTAGACATACGAAGATAATGCCCAAATTGAAATTCCAGTACCCCAACCTGAAATGGAAACACACCTTATTCAGTTGCCAGAAAATCAGAGCACGCAGGAAGGAACATCAAAGAAGAAATGATAGAGAACAATTTTTCTTCCTGAAAACTCCACTGTAAAAAGAAGAAAGGATACAGCACAACCTGAAAGCACTCAGGAAACTGTACAAATAGAAGATCCATCACATGAAATCCCTGTAGGATAGCAGGATGATTTCTTCGAAACTTATGAAGAGGAGATGGCTCAAGTATTGGGAAATTTGGGAAAATTACTTACTGGAGATACAAACAGGTCAGTAGAACCCCAAGCTCCAACTTCTTCTCATTCAAACCCTATCTTTAATCCTCTTGATATGGATATGACATCTCCTGAGGGAGAAGAACCGCCAGAACTTCAGTTCGATGAGAACAATCCTTTAGAACAACTAGAGAACCCAGAAGATACAGGGAGCCAATTACCAATTAATCAAGGTGGGGAAGACCTTGAAATTACCCTTAAATAGAAAGAAATAGAAGGAAAAAGTAATAACAAAATTAGAAAATTGGAACATGAAAACAAGACATTGAGGAAGAGGGTCAAGAAAATAAAAGTATTAAAAAAAAAAGTTGGCAGATTGAAAGAAACAATTATAAAACTTAAGAAGAAGCTGGAACAAGATGACAAATCCCATGAGAATAAGAAATATAAGAGGGCTAGAGTACAGGGAAGAAATCCACTTCCCATAAGAGAAGTTCACACTAATTTTGTTGAAACACAAACATACTTTCATGCTCCTTTGGAATCAGTTGAAATATAAACTCGAACAGAGATTCCAGCAACAGTCGAAACAGTTGTTCATATTGAAGCAATATTTCATTCCCTTGAATAGGATGCCACTATTATAAGTTTGGAAGAAGAACTGGAACAATCCCAACAAACCCTAACCCAATGTCGAAGTGGAATGGTGACAGTGACAGAATGTCAGAAAGTTTCCAGACAACTCTGAGCCATGTCAGCAACTGAGAGTGAGACCACTGTTGAGCTCAGCAAAGCTAAAGAAAAGGTGAATAAGGTATAGGTTCAACTTGATGGAGCTTTGGAGAAAATCAAAGAAATTTGCTATGTTTATTCTGATATATTATCTTTCAAGGCCCTTGCTACTAATTATGCTCTATTTTTATTAGAACGTTATCTATTATTAAAAGTGAAAGCTATTAGGTCAGGCACACCTTCTAAGTTTACCACTGTCTCTAATTTTGTTTCATGTTTTAAAGAACAAGAGGATGGAGTACAATACTTGTTGTGTGAACTATATCTTCACAATTTCATCTTGGAAGAAAACAGAGAAGAGAACCCCAATCCATTCCAGGCTTTCTTGTCTTTTGTGAAAAAATCAAATTAGGTGGGCTAAAGCACATAAGGTCTTCATGAAGAGGGAGAACGGACTAGACCTATGCATTAGAGGGGAACCTACTAAATCCTTTGATATCATTATAAAACATAGAGCATTCATGAAAAGGAAGAAGGTTGTGGAATCTTTAGCTCCTATCCATATACATGTTGTACATTCAGGGCTACAGTATTTTGGAGAGATTAAAGAAGAATCCCTTTCTGATGCCAAACTAAGATGGAGTGTCTCTTCAAATGAAGTCAAGAACAGGGAACCATTTGGTTTTAGGAATTTTCAAGCAGCTTCTCTCGGGTTAGAGAGGTATGCCAAAATGATCATGGAAGAAGGGCCTCCTAGATTGGATGCAGGTACAGTCCCCCCATTATTTGGTATCCTTCAGAGGGTTATCAGAGTATTTATGAAATTAGTAAGAAAAGGGAAGATGTTTCTTTTGAAGATCCTAAAGGTAAGCATGGGTTCCAAAGACCTAGAGAAGATACCTCTCCACCCTTCAGTATCATTGCTTTGCATATAAAATCTCTTGTTGCATGAGGACATGCAAAAAGGTAAGTTGGGGGGTATCTTGGGTTGAGAAAAAGGTATGAATATTCTTGTTACTTTGGTTTGTGATATATTCTTTGTTGAATTTTCTATTAATTTGAAGTAATTAGGGAAGAAAATGGTTAAAAAGCCTTTATGAAATAATATTGAATGATATTAGATATTTTCAGAACTTTGGTTTGAATTGTTTTGATTTTATGCAGAAATGGAAAATTGTTGTTAACTAAAGATAATTAAGAAGATCATGAAGATGCACGAGCCATTGAAGATCGAAGAAATCAGGCAAAAAATGGTTCAAAGGAAGATTGAATTTTTATCTTTCAATCTTCATAAAAACTAAAATCAATCCTGAGGATCTCTCAATCCTCGGGATAGAAAAAATTCATGATCTCTTGCTCATGAGTTCCCCAGCTCTGTTGAAATCCTCCTGGATCCCAAAATTCTTCTTGGAGTTGTCCTCCCGCTCCTCTACTATGTTGTTGATGTTGCTTCTTCACTCTTGTTGTTGCAGGTTCTCTTCTGGTTAGCTTTCTCATGCTGTGAGTTTCTTCTTCCAACTCCAACATCAACATTTTGATGTCCTCTATTTGTCTGTCCAACTGGTCTATTTGTTGGATCTTATTATGAATTTTTTTCTGCTACATCTTCTCCTTCTCTCCATACGTATCAATGGGCATATTAACCTGGTATCCCATGTTGTCTACCATGTTGTCTTCATCTCCTGTGGCATTAGCTTGCCACTCTACTGCATACTCCAATTTTGCAGTCTCCTTATTGAGTTGTTTCTCATCTATCTCCTTTGACAGATTGGCTTCTGCCTGTTTATCTGTTGGAATAACTCTAGCTTTATCCAGCTACTCCTTAGGCTAGCATTCTCCTCCATATTCCTCCAACTTAACCTATTGGATGTGTCTGCTTTTCACTATCACCCTTCTCTCCAGGGCTTCAAATTCTTCACATAGATAACAAAAGTCCATGATGTATGTTTCCTCTTCTGTTGTAGGGTTTAATTATGCAGTCATATCCTATTCATCTTCTTGGATGAAAATTTTGAGCCATTCTGTTGAATTCTCTTCTCCTTCCCCTATGTGGGTAGACTTTAGTATCTGCTCCATTTCCTCCTTTATGAAAGTCTTCGTTGGTTGTCCTTCTTATGTTGCATCTACAACACATATGTTAGCCTCTACTTGGTTTCTTGGCAGGAATATTTTGATTCCTCCAATGAACAGAATACACCTCTAATCCTCCTCTTTGATGGTGGAAGTATTTAACTTCTCATCATATTCATTCACATGGTCTACAAACCCACTTGGATATTCATACATATGAGGCATTTCTTCTGCCTCCCTACCACTTGTCAACACTCCTTGTTGATATGAACTCTCCTCTAACCTCCTGAGACTTTCAGACATTCTCATTTTACTTCCCTTGCCCACCTGGCAATCTAGGATTTCTCTCATTCCCTCCTAGAAGTCTATGTGATCTTCAGTTGGTCCCACCTCATTTCCCACCTGGAAATATGAATTTTCATTGTTTCCCTCCTGATAGTCTATGAGATCCTCAATTGATCTCATCTCATTACCCACCTGGCAATTTGAAAATTCATCTATGCCCTCCTGGCAGTTTATGAGACCTTTAACTAATCTCCCTTCCTCATCACTAAGGGTTTTTCCAACTTCTGGCTCACAAATGAAAACCATCTCCTCCTCTGTGTCATTAAGGTTTTCAGCATGCCTAAACCACCTTTTCAACACCTATTGTTGTCCTCTAGCCAACAACTTTTGGACAGGCCACTTTAATTTCCTCTTCAAGGGCCATTCATATGCCCAACCTCCTTGTGCTACTTGGTGCATATTCAACATCATATTTTCAATCTCTTCTCTCACCTTATCGAGCTATTTATCCTTATATGGGTGGTCTTCTCCTTGACCACACCTATGGCATTCAATAGCCATATTTGTCTGCCTACCCTCCTAGCAAGTCTATTGATCACACTTCAACTGAGAGCATCTCCAGCTTCCTCTTGTAACCCACCTCATTGTCTATTTGACTGTTGCACACTTGCAAACAATCACACACAGAGCATCACCACTTTGTCTCATTTTCCATATGATGTCTACAAATAAATATTTTTTTTGTTCTGATACCCTCTGACGGTATCAGTCTATCTCCTTTGTCTCATGTCTACAGAAAAATTTAGGCTCTAATACCACTTGTTCCAGACCCCCTCTCTCCCCTTGGGGCTGCTCGACCTCCCAGTCTAAGATCGTTCAAGAAATTGATTCGAATCGACTCTTCAAGTCTCTACTAGACCCCAAATCAATTTACACAGGTCCCCCTTCCTTCAAAGTGCATGTTCTTCCAAACCCGTGGGCTCTTTCTTGCCCTCTTTCAAGAATTTGAATAACAAGTGCTAGTTACCCTCGCTAGGTCCTTTCCTTCATATGACCTCGAGATGTGCCCAGGAACCAACTCAAAGGGTGCTTCGTAGATTCAGGATCTGGGTTTTTTTCTCTTCACCGCTCACAAATTCCCCCGAACTCCAAACTAGCGAAAGTTCTGACTTGGAGTGTGAGGGATCAACACCCCCCCACTCCTTTTCCAATCAACGACCCTAATTTCTTCGGGCTCTGGTGCTTCGGGGATTTTCGAAACATGACTCCAAGAAACCTCTAGAGTAACAAACCTCTGAATTTCATGATCTCTTGACACACGTCCTCCACTGTCAATGGCCTAGATCTATTTAACCTTCAGCCGATTGTCCCTTGTAATCTCTCAGAAGTTTACAATCTCCTGAGTGTCAATCTGATGACACACGTCCTCCCTTATCCTACGATCACGATGAACTATGACACTTCGGACTTCAGGAGTTCTTAACTCACGCAATCCCACTTTCTGCCAAAGTGGCTATCTTCCATAATGGAATATTTGTTGACACTTGTCCTTAGTTTACGGACGGATTAGATGAACTCCTACTCTCTGGCCTTCGAGAGTTCTTGTTCAACACACTCGTTTTTCTCCTGGAGTGAATTTTCTCCAAAATGGTAGATCTTCTGCCACACGTCCCTTTCCAATAGATGATTCTTATGAACTCCGATGCTTTAGCCTTCATGATTTATCCCACCTTTATAATCCAATTCCTCCGTAGTAACTTTTCTCCGGAGTAAAGGATCTAGTGACACATGTCCTCGCAAGATCAATGACCAGATCTATCTTTGGCTCCCGTTGACTTCAGGAGTTCTCTACCCTTCTGCACTCTCCTCTTCTAGAACACAGGATCTCCTGCCACATGTCTCCGAGTGATGGACAGTTGAGATATTATCCCCTACTCCGGGCTTCGGTGATTTTTGAAGCACCACACTTCAAATATTTCGGAGTGCTTTTCTTCCAAATATGAGGATCCACTAACACATGTCCTGAATCAAATGGACGGTCAATATTTACTCCTCTCCCTGTTGACTTTGGGATCTCTTCAACCTTGTTCACCTACTTCCTCCTGAAGTGTTAAACCTCCAGACTTTAAGATCTCTCGCCAAGTGTCCTTCACAACCGATGGTTACGATCTACTCCTCTCTTCGGAGCTTCGGGAGTTTTTCGCACTCCGCGACTGAAATCTCCTGGAGCAATATTCCCCGGAGCTTCAGATATGTTGACACATACCACCTGGAGACCAACAACCAATATCTACCTTGGACTTAGAATCTTCAGCGATCTCGCTCTCTCCTTGTCTACAAACTCTTGGAGTGTTTCTTCTTCAGAGTTTCAGATATTTTTCCAACTGTCCCTCTAGATGATGGACGGTCCCTATCCTCTTCAGGACTTTAGTAATTCGGTGAGTTCGCTCTCCTATGCACTTATAGGGATTAGTATCCGTGAACTTTACCTAGATCCGACAGATATCGATCCTTTGTGCTCAGATCCAATGGTTGGGATTTGTTTCTCCTCTCTACACACTCCATATCTATTCTTGACTCCGATCTAATGGTTCAGACGTACTCTTCACAAATGATCCAACGACTGCTGTCACTCCTCCTTCTGAGATTTCAAAATTGAAACAAGTTCACTTCCCATGCTCACCTTTCACTTTTATGAGTCCTCAAACATTTTGAACACTATTCTAAGTGTTTATCCAGTGCACTCTATGCACCTTCTAAACGCACTCCTTGTTGAGATTACAAGGTATTCATCGAATTTGTAGTTCTTCAACTTCTCCAACACTTAGGAAGGTGTTGGCTCTATGAACTCCTGGCACCTACTCAATTCCCTCTTGGTAGATTTTACCGAGTTTTTAGTAACTTTGGTTGTGTCTACTTTGCACAACCTTTCCTCCATAGTATTCAGTAACCCTGAACTTCTCAGTAACACAAAGATAGAGAATTATATCTTTATCCTGCAAATGAAAACTATTCATACATCTACATCATAGATAAACACATAGATATCATTCATGAGCATTCAAAACACACAGAAAACCCCATATGCAGAAAACAATTATTTTCTATTAACATAAATGCCTCATTACAATATGTGTACAGAGACTGGACTACAACAAAGTCTCAGTTCTTTATCCTCTCCTACTCCTGAGATTCTAAGCTTCTTAGGGTCTAATTCCTAACTCTCATCTCTTCCTCTTTTTTTGATTGGGCATCTCCCTCTTTATTTTCAAGAGGGCCCCTCGAGCTTATCCTCTCCATCGCCTTAGTGCTATCATTGTCTTAGTTAAGACACCTTATCCCTACAACTCATTACAATGAATGAAGATATAGATATGACTTAGATCTAGACCTTCTTACAGTCAACCATTAAGGTGGCCCTATCCACTACTTGTA
Organism: Picea engelmannii; assembly: GCA_009831015.1. Classification (NCBI taxonomy): domain Eukaryota; kingdom Viridiplantae; phylum Streptophyta; class Pinopsida; order Pinales; family Pinaceae; genus Picea; species Picea engelmannii. Next base: position 57,506 of record ML776585.1, on the reverse strand, counting down.
CAAAGGCATGGCTCGACATTGCTTAACCTTACAACATGATCTGTATAGGATCATATTTCAAATTTAAAAGTGGGAGGGTCGATGCCTCTCCCTTTCTCCAATGTGTGCCTATCTGCTAAGGTGGAAAGATGCTCCTACATCAAAAGGTATTTGTGTGTCTTACAAATAAGTGAAGAAGAATGAAATGAAAAATATGTCAAATTAATTTTGGCATCTATGCAGCAAGAAAGTTTATAACAAGAGGTCAAGATGTTTGGATGTGGAAAATTTCCAATTTTTGTTGTATACAATATGAGTACAACGTATAACCAGCAGATTGCATAAGAACAAGTGGTTCAAGAGGAAAATTATACACATAAATAACAACAATATTTAAATGGTCATTCCTACATAATCATAAGCTTGGAAGGAAATTTATAGGTATGTGCATTAAGAAGTAAGATTTAAGATATGAGTTGTGCGTTGTATGTCTTAATGATTTATGAGAATTTCATTGATTTTGGATATGGGAGGAGTTCACTCAAAACAATGAAGAAGAGGATAATAGAAGGAGAAAAGAAGATGTATGCCTTACATGAATATAATCATAATGGAGGCAGATAAGTTGATCAGGGATATTTTCATTGAGGTGACTTATTAAAGAATTGTATTAAATGAGCATAAAATGAAGTGCACCATAAAGAAGGAATAAATCAATAATGAAGAGACATAAGAATCAAATTTGAACACAAAAACTTGATAATAGAGTTCGTCCCTGGTGGACTACGTCTCCGGGTCCTGCTCTCAAATGGGTAGGCCTTTTTATTAACTTAGCAAAAGAATTTGGAAAAATACATAAGTATACCTCATTATGGAGTTAAGCTACAAAATATTTGCATAGATAAGAAAATAGACAGCACCACTAGATTTGTGGCATCGAATTACCCAAAAATGACTATCTCCACACCTCAATCTGAGTCTGGAACTTTTAACCCCTTGAGAAATCATGTCTCAATTTTTGTGCCTACAACCTGCATTAATGATAGTACTTTTGCATTGAAATAAGTGCCCAGTACGGACTGGTGTGTGCTCCTTCCTCCCTGGTGCACAGGAAAAGGTCAGTTTTAAATGAAAAATCTAATGGATTAATCAACATGGTCATTTGGCCCGTTGGTTGGCGGATATGTATTAAGGGAAAATTGTTGGGGTAGGTCCCAGGGTCAAGCCCACTGGCCTCCTCCCTTTGGATTATTGTTTTAACCATAATACAACCTCCACTAATTTTAGTGATCCCACTAGAATATTACTTGTTGCTGACCAGATATGGTGGAATACGACTAACTTTGGTGGTTTGGGGGTTGGCGCCAATTTTTTTTATTTTTGGATTTCCGGTAGATGGCCCTCAATGGGAATTTTCCCACTACCATGTGGCAGCCCATGATTGGGCCATGTGGTCACCAACCATTGGCCCACATCATCCACCTATATATTCACCTTGCCACATCTCTTGCCTACCACGTATGGTATGGATGCCACGTCCCATACGGCCTACCACATGGATGTACAGACTGTCATGTGGCACTTCCTCATTGGTCCACATGTTTCCCTAAAAATGCCTAAAATGAGTGACACATAGTAGCCTCTATTGTTGTCGTGTCACCATGTTGATGTCAGCATGACATGTGTTGCCATCTTCATGTACCACATGTTATCACTCCAAGAAATCACTCCCTGATTGTAGAAGGGTGTAAGCTTGGTAACTTTAAAAAGATCAATAATGTGGAGGAAAAGAGGATCATATCGGATGACATTATAAACTCATATCCATTTAGAAATACATCAGTCACTTGAAATACCAAGGCTTTCAACTATGTAACTCGAAAAGTTTTAATCAAATGTGTGGAAACATGGAGAAGACTTATTATGCTAATAGAAATACCTATACAATAGTATATGTGAATGGCCAGTAATGATAGGTAAGATACTCTTCACACCAACAGAAACATGTATAAGATTGCATATAATATATGGCCAGACCCAATAGGTAAATACTTGCAACTTTAGCTTATGAATGCACCAATAGGATAACAACTATCTGGCATTAATAAGAACATTAGAAGAAAAGTATATAAGATTAGTATACCAACGAAGAGATGGGATGACAGCCTTCTGTCATTGAATATACATAAACTTGGAAAGAAAGCAAATGGTAAACAAAGTAACACAATGAAAGAAGCTCGATGTCAAGATACATTATTGGACATCTCCAAAGGATGAAATGTACAAGTCTTCAAGAATGGAACCAAAGTCCTCAGACTATTCTCACTTCCCCCCCCACGCCCCCCCCTCGCCCCCCTTTTGGTTTCTTATAATTCTTAGTCTTTTATAGCCTTTACATCAAGGTTTCAAGATCCTAATTTAATGGATCTAAAATACCAAAAATAAACGTAATCAATTTGATCTTTTAGCATATATGATCCAATCTTATCATCATAAGTCGAATTTGACAACCTGGAGAATTATTTGGCAGCTTGCTAGTGAAAATCACAGATTTTGAAATCTATCTTTGATGGCTGGGCGATTTCTGTCAAGAATAAATATGCCATTTGGATTCATTCCCTTACCATATGCCTTCAAAACTTGATGAGGAGGATGATGTAGCTTCTGATAATTATTATGTTTAATTTAAGATCATTCCCACAGATTCTAGAAAAGGAAAAACGCAATATGGGAAGAAAGAAGACCGATCTGGACTCTTCAGAGCTTTCGACGGCTCATTAGTCATGTATTTTACCTTTTATCCGCTTCAAGTCAGATCGTTTCGGTGGCTCATTACACTGTAAATTTCACATTTAGCCATCGAAAGCTAAAATTAACTTTTGGCCTATTTTTAGAGGTGAAACCCTCATTTTATTGAATTGATATGAATTTGAGCCTTTCTCAAAACCTCTCAAACATTAAGATTTAGAAATAACTCTTCTACCTATTGATCCTCTTATCATGTGATTTGGAAATCATTAGCAATTTATTTTTTATCGCTAACATCTAGCTCCAATTGGGATGGAGACCTCCCTGCGAGGTTTCCAAGAACCACAGATCCAATGCCTTTCTAGAAAAATAAAATATGAACTTAATGTCTAGTGTTCCATTGGGCATGGAGTTAGTATTCCATTCACCTCTTTCTGAAAATATTTCATGTCATGTATAGATGATCTCTGTATATCTTCAAGACTGTCTTTATTCACACAAAGTAATTGCTACATCTACTACAAAATGAAAGAAAAGAAATGCTTGGGCAGTAAGCTTATTTCTTACCTACTCTACTCTAACCAGTTCTGCAATTTGGTTAGGTAAAGGAAAATTTCCATAGCATCCATTCAAGTAATTTTAATACTAAAATTATTTCATCATCCTCACTGATCAATATTTGATGTTTGAAATGCAACAGCAGTGATAAAAAATCAGTCACAAAACCAAAATCATCTGGAAATACTCATAAGTTTAACAAATATGAAGTCTTCATGTTATCTGAGATGTATGATTCTATGAAGGTTGCTACTGGATCTTTGAAACTGATATCAGAAATCTGTTGGTCTTCAGGAAAAAGTTCCACCTGTATGACTGCTTCTCTGCCAAAAGATTGATAACCTTCTTCTTCTTTTATGATTACCTTGTGATCATCAAAGCCTTTGACCTCTTCTTTAGAATAGTGTTCAAAGAATGATGATAGAGCAGTATTTGAATAACAAATATTTTGATCTGCTATAAAAATGTAGTTGTCTATACAATCATGAGTTATCATATGCTTAACTGGATTTGTAAACTGATCATAAACTTTATATGAATACATGTCTCTGGAATACTCTGGAAAAGTTGAAGAATCTGATTTATAATCTGAAACAATTTTAGATGTATGTTGTTGTTCTAAATATGTCACATAATCATTACTTTCCTGCTCAAAATCTGAAATATACTGACATTTTGCTGGCTCTAATAGATGCGGATTTTCAAAATCAGCCTACTCTTGAATCCTCCTGGAAGCAGTGATGTTCTCCTCCACCTCTAGAGCATCTTCAAACAAAATATTTAAGGATGAAGACTTTCTTTCTAGAAGAAAAATAGCAAGTTATGAATGCAACCCCATAACATAATAAATCATGGCAACTTTCTCTGTAGGCCGGATCTCCAAAGGAATACCATAGTAAATGCTATAAAATATTCGATTGAAAACAAGCAAGGTTTCATTTTGTTGTTTCTTCAAGGCATAGAAATCAACAAGGTATGAATCTGTTGATTTGTTTTCACCCCAATACTTCATAAAAACATTTGAAAAATCGATCCAAGAACCATTAGAATCATCTCTTTGACCCTTAAACCATAGAGGAACATCTCTGATTAAATATTTTGAAAAATATCTCATGATCACATCTTCAAGAACAATTTGAAAACGATCAACAAAATCCAAAAAGGATTCCAAGTGTCTTTTAGCTGAAGCTTGATTCTCTCCGGAAAACCAAGGGAGATATTCATAACAATCAACAGGATAAGGATGAAGAAGAGAGGGAAAATTTAAAGGCTTAAACATCTTCATCATAATTTTAATCTGAAAGGTTGTAGGCTGATCATGAGGGATATCAAATCGTTGACAAGGTTCAGAAAATTTGGCAAGAGGAATTGAAATATGATAGGGTTTTGAATCAATTTTGATTTCCTCGAGATCAAATGGTTTATCAAAGATAGGGGGTATTGAACATCATAATTCTTTTTTAGGAATAGATGGTGATGAAGGTATTGAATCAACATCTAGAATATTAGGCTGCAGAATTTCTTCTTCTAATGTTGGATGTATATAAGAAGGATAATGATTTTCTGAATATACAAAACAGAAAATGATTCTCTTTACATGTAAAGGGAAAATCATGAAAGAGTTAATAAAGGACATCAACAATTCATGAAGTAAACTGATGAATTGATACCTTGATTTAGAATTCAGCTTATTCATCTTTTATCAATCGGATCCTCCCCAATGGAGTCTTTAATGTGGAGTTGTCAGGCAAATGATTACAGTCAATTTTTCTATTTATCTCTTGTCTACCATCAAGACGCAGATCTATGTCGTTCTCCCAGGGAAACTCTGCTTTCACTTTCGTTCCCCGACAACGGTGTCATTTTGTTATCACTCCAAGAAATCACTCCCTAACTGTAGAAGGGTGTAAGCTTGGTAACTTTAAAAAGGTCAATAATGTGGAGGAAAAGAGGATCATATCGGATGACATTATAAACTCATATCCATTTAGAAATACATCAATCACTTGAAATACCAAGCCTTTCAACTATGTAACTCATAAAGTTTTAATCAAATGTGTGGGAAAATGGAGAAGACCTATTATGCTAACATAAATACCTATACAATAGTATATGTGAATGGCCAATAATGATAGGTAAGATACTCTTCACACCAGCAGAAACATATATAAGATTGCATATAATATATGGCCAGACCCAATAGGTAAATACTTGCAACTTTAGCTTATGAATGCACCAATAGGATAACAACTATCTGGAATTAAGACAAACATCAGAAGCAAATTATATAAGTTTAGTATACCAACGAAGATATGGATGACAACCTTTTGTCATTGAATATACATAAACTTGGAAATAAAGGAAATGGTAAACTAAGTAACACAGTGAAAGAATCTTGATGTCAAGATATATTAATGGACATATCCAAAGGATGAAATGTACAAGTCTTCAAGAANTCGCCGCCCCCTTTGGTTTCTTAGAATTCTTAGGATTTTATAGCCTTTACATCAAGGTTTCAAGATCCTAATTTAATGGATCTGAAATACCAAAAATAAACATAATCAATTTGATATTTTAGCATATATGATCCAATCTTATCATCATAAGTCGAATTTGACAACCTGGAGAATTATTTGGCAACTTGCTAGTGAAAATCACAAATTTCAAAATCTGTCTTTGATGGATGGGCGATTTATGTCAAGAATAAACATGTCGTTTGGCTTCATTCCCTTACCATATGTCTTCAAAACTAGATGATGAGGATGATCTAGCTTCTGATAATTATTATCTTTAGGTTGAGATCATTCCCACAAATTTTGGAAAAGGAAAAACACAATCTAGGCAGAAAGAAGACCGATCTAGACTCTTCAGAGCTTTTGACGGCTCATTAGTCGTGTATTTTTCCTTTTAGCTGCCGAAAGTTAGAGCTTTTTGGCGGCTCATTACACCGTAAATTTCACATTTAGCCGTCGAAAGATAAAATTAACTTTTGGCCTATTTTTAGAGGTGAAACCCTCATTTTATTGAATTGATATGAATTTGAGCCTTTCTCAAAACCTCTAAAACTTTAAGATTTAGAAATAACTCTTCTACCTAATGATCCTCTTATCATGTGATTTAGAAATCATTAGAAAGTTATTTTGTATCGCTAACACCACGTACATTGTACGAACGCTGACTCCATCAGTATTGATGTTGACATCAGCAATTGGATGTTGACTCATCCCTGCTAACTGGGCTAGGTTGACCAAAACTTTGACCACGAATATCTTTTGATCCGTAACTCTGTTTGACGAGCCATTTACATCGTTGGAAATATTGTGACGCTCTCTTCGCAATGATGCCAATTTCATCGAGTTTTGAGGATTTTGAATTTTTTCCCTTTCTCTATCTACTGAGGCTATTTTGAGATTCTTGAGTTGCTTCTATGAGTTCTGAGTTATCCTTAGTCTTCTCTAGATCTTTTTTGGATCACGCCTTCCCAATGAGAGATTTTTGGACCACCAAAATCTTTCATCAATCAAAAGATAAGTGAGGGAAGAGTTCCCTCACCTTGTCCTTCTCAATCCACTTTATCTTGCTTGGATGTGTTCCCTTTAAGCCCACTCGAAGATAATCAACATCACCCCTGCATGAATTCCTCATCCTTCTTTCCAGGATGATACCTTCCTTCAACTCATCCAAGTACTTAGGAGAAAACTCATCAATTGAAGGTATTGAAACTTCCTCACCCTGATCCATGATGATGGGAGGCTCAAAAAGTTTCAAGTTTTCCACATTTACAACTGAGTAGATCTACATATAAGGTGGAAGATATAGACAAAAAGCATCGGTACCACTTTTCTCCAAAATAGTGAAGGGTCCATAACGGATGGGCTTGAGTTTATTTCCTTCACCCTTTAATCTCTCTTTGATGATGTGAAGCCATACCTGGCCTCCAACCTGGAACCGATGATCAACCATGTGTTTTTCACGCCAAGCCTTATATTGTGCTTGAAATATATCCAATTTTTCCCTGACTGCTTGGTGTACCTGTTGGATCCTCTGAATGAACTTGTGGGCTCTGTCTTGATTTCTTTCTTCATTTGAATTGACATCTCTCCCATACATCAAGTCCAAAGGGACCTTAGAAAAATACCCAAAACATGTCTCAAAATGAGAACACTGAGTGGAGTAATGTAAGGCTCAATTGTAATCATGTTGTACATAGGGTATCTTTTCATCCCATAACTTGGGATGCTTGCTACGGTAGCCTCGAGGAAAAAGTATCATTGTTCGATTAACAACCTCTCTCTATCCATTGGTCTGTGTATGGAAAGCAGTGCTCCTCTTCAACTTGGTGTCCATCATTCTCCACAAGCTTGTCCAAAAATCCCCAAGGAATCGAGTATCTCAATCCGAGATAATGTATGTGGGTAATCCAACCCAAACATATTGAAAGAAGAGATTATCAGTTTTCTCAGCAGTGACCTACTTTTTACATGGCATTAAGATACACATCTTGTTGAACCTATCCACTAAAACATACAAATAGTCATGATCACTTTTCGACATTGGTAACCCCCCTACAAAATCCATGGATGGGATGGAACAGGAAGTGGTGAGTATAGCCCCATTTTTCTATTAGTGGGATTATAGGTAGAACACATCACACACCCCTTTACATATTTAGTTACAATTGCTTTCATCTGAGGCCAATAACAAAATCTCTGTAGATGAGCCATAGTTTTTCCTACCCCAAAATGCCCAGACACAAGAGATGTGTGATATTCTCGTATTACATGGACTCATTCACTTGTAGGAATACACAAATTTCCAAGATGGTAGATTAGGTTTTCCTGCAGAAAATAGTTCTCTTCCTGTGCACCATGGGTTAGCTTCTCATATACTTATTTAAAATATTCATCAACATCATATTGTTCTACATAGCTATCATGAGATAAAGAAGCATTCTTCAAAATAATAGATTCATCAATAGGAGGTCTAGAAAGCATATCAACTACCTTGTTACTTGTACCATTTTTGTATTTGATTACTGAATGAAATTGTTGAAGAAAACCCATCCATTTGTAATGTCAAGATTGTTGTAGCTTGGTTTGTGCTTGGAGATACTGTAAGGGTTGACGATCTATATGTATGATTGTTTCCTTCCCTAACAAGTAGTGCTTCCATTTCTTTACGCTTTGAACTAATGCATACAACTCTTTATCATACGTAGGATAGTTAACAACAACTTGGTTAAAAGTTTCAGAGTGGTAACAGATAGGATTATGATATTGCATCAATAATGCACCCATGGTGTATCCACTGGAATCTGTCTCGATCTTGAAAGGTTGTTCAAGATTCAACAGTGCTAATACTGGTGTGGTATTGATCTTTTCCTTCAAAATGCCGAAATTTTTGTTTCGTTCCTTCCCACTGAAAAGTGTTCTTCGCACTGGTTAAGGCATGCAAAGGAGCTATAATAAAAGAGAAGTTTGAAATGAATCCCCTCTAGTACTAGACTGCACCTAAGAAGCTCCATATTTAGGCTACACTTTTGGGCTCAGGCCAATTTACAATTACATCAATCTTGGAAGGTTCTATTTTCAATTGTCCACCTCCTACAATATGACCTAAGTACACAAGTGCAATCTTACCAAATTCACATTTGGAAAATTTTACATACAACTTTTCCCTTTGAAAAGTATCCAATACTTTCTTTACATGCCTTACATGTTCATCCCAAGTCCCACTAAATATAATAATGTTGTCTAAATATACAACCACAAAATCATCTAGAAATGGCCTGAATACATCACTCATCACACGCATGAAGGTTGTCGGAGCATTACAAAGCCCAAATGGCATAACTAACCACTCAAACAATCCTTGTTTAGTTTTAAAGGAGGTTTTCCATGCATCATGTTTTGCAACCTTGATCTGATGGTATCCATTGTGCAAATCCAACTTAGTGAAATAAACAACATTCTTTAATTGATCAAGTAAATCATCTATATGAGGAAGAGGGTATCGATTTTTCACCATGATTTTATTTAAGGCTCGGCAATCAACACCCATTCACCATGTGCCATCCTTCTTTGGCACCATCACAATTGGAGAACCACAAGGAGATGAGTTGGGCTTGATGACCCCTTAATCCAATAAGCCTTCTACTTGTTTTTTGATCTCTTTCATCTCTACAACTAACATATTGTGCATGCCCATATTGGGAAGAGGAGAATCATGTTGAAGATGTATTTCATGTTGGATTTACCTCTTAGGAGGTAATCCATCTGGTTCCTAGAAAATATCATCATACTTAGAAACAATATCAATTAATTATTTCTTATGAAAAGTATCACACCCTTGGAAAGCGTTAGATGTTCTGACATCCTTTTCCCTTATGACCATGAGTACATATCTCTTATTAGTGTTTATGGGTCTCTTCATTTTTCCTGCACTAACAAGTGTTTTGTTTACCCTCATGGTGTGGGATCTAACAATATATTCCACTCCCCCATTAGTAAGGTGATATGTGTTCTCATGACGAAAGAATACTGATTTTCTATCATAAATATAAGGACTCCCCAACACTATGCCACATACATCAAGTGATACAACATCCAAATACACTTCATCAATCAACTTTGAAGCAATAGCAAATCTAACCCTAGATTGCTTAGTGACATTAAGTTTTTCTTTATCACATACCCAACCAAGAAGATAAGGCTTTGTATGTGGCTTAGTTTCAAGACCCATATTTTTTACAAGTGCTTCAGATATCAAGTTTACTTGGGAACCCGGATCAAACAATTTATCTATCTTAGTGTGTTTAGATACAACTCTTATATGAAATAATTTATTCTTCTTTCTTTCATCATCATGAGATTCATTATTGGAATTTGAACTAGCATGAAGGGAATCTTTACCTTGTACTCCAACCGTTGTGATATTTCATTCATCTCTTGAATCGAAACCAAGATCTTGTTGCACTATAGCAATGGTCTTTGTCTTCCCCTTTCCACCGAACTCTTTTGGTCTCTTATCTGGATGTAGTTTCCAACAATTTTCATCATCGTGACCACTTTTCTTGCAATGAGTGCAATATGGTTTTCCTTCTTCTCTCTTTACAATGGCGGTCATTTTGTCCTTCCTTTAAAAATTCTTAAACTATTTATGTGGGAGATTGGAAGGTTTCTTTGTGGGATCTTCTTGAACATGCTTTCCCATGTTCTCAAGGTGAGTGGCTTGCACACAAACTTCGTCAATACTAGTGGAGTTAAACAATCACAAAGTATGATGGATATAACTGTGAAGTGCACCAATATACTTCATTAAAGTTTCATACGAATCCAAAGGAATGTTTAATGCAAGATCTTTCTTCCTAAATTCTTCTGTGAAACTTTGTATAGTTTGACCTTTACTTTGTCTTAAAGTTTTTCATTCCATCATTTCTTTATGTAAGTAACCCAATGGATGAAATTGCTTCCTTATCGCTGATTTAAATTCTGAACATGAGGAAAGAAGATTACCACACTTGCTTATGTCCTGAAGTTTTCTCTCCCACCATACGAGAGTGGTTCCTTCCAACTAAAGAAAATCCAAATTCACTTTAAATTCCTCTTCATCAATCTGTTGAACACGGCAATATACTTCAATCTTTCAGATCCAATTATCTATCTTTTTAGGATTAACATCTCCATTAAACATAGGTAAAGGAAACTTTACATCAAGCTTTAATAATGGTTTCTTAAAAGAAATTTTATGGCTAGAATTATGACAATGATGAGAATGATCAGAGGAAGAAGAGCTAGAACTTGATGGTGAATATGGAGGCTCAGGAGGGTCTCCTCCTGTCCCTTGATTCAATGAAGCATTATCATCTACTTGTGCTTCCTTTTTCTTCCCTTTCTTCTTCATCATCTTCTGGTAATCTCCATACATTTGTTCCACCATTTATGACATGTGATAAAAGACCACATGGATTTTTTTCTCTTGTTCATCACGCTTGTCCTCTTCGACCATTTTCTTCCTTTGGGGTGCATGAACAAATTCGGGATTGGAAGTCTTAAGAGTTCCTTCACCCTGCTTATGATTGGCCCTAGTAAGCATTCACACTCAAGAATTCAAGTCAAAGATGACTGCTTTGATACCAACATGATCCGGGATCTTTTCATCGATATGACTTATTAAATAATTGTATTAAATGAGAATAAAATGAAGTGCACCATAAAGAAGGAATAGCTCAATAATAAAGAGACATGAGCATCAAATCTGAACACAAAAACTTGATAACTCCAGTTCATCCCTGTTGGACTACGTCTCTGGGTCCTTCTCTTAAACGGGTAGGAATTTTTATTAACTCAGCAAAATAATTTGGAAAAATACATAAGTATACCTCGTTCTGGATTTAATCTACAAAATCTTTACTCATATCAGAAAAGAGACAGAACCATTGGATTTGTGGCATCGAATTACCCAAAAATGATTGTTTTCACTTCTCGATATGAGTCTATCACTTTCATCCCCTTGAGAAATCTTGTCTCAGTTTTTGTACTTGCAACTTGCATTAATGACAGTACTTATGCCTTGAAGTATGTGCCAAGTATGGACTGGTGTGTGCGCCTTCCTCCCCTGTGCACTGGAAAAGGTCATTTTTTAAATGAAAAAGTTGGTGGATTAACCAAAATGGTTGTTTGTCCCGTTGGTTGGCGGATATGTATTAAGGGTGAATTGTTGTTGGAAGTCTCAGGGTCAAGCCCGTGGGCCTCCTCCCTTTGTCTTATTGTTTTAACCATAATACAACCTCTACTAAGTTTAGCGATCTCGCTGGTGGATTGTTTGTTGTTGACCAAATATGGCAGAATACAGATAACTTTGGTGGATTGGGGGTCGGCGCCAGCCAAACCCTTTTTTTATTTTTGGATTTCTAGTAGCTGGCCCTCATTGGGAATTTTCCCACTGCCACATGGAAGCCAACCATTTGCCCACGTCATCCACATGTACAGTCATCCTACCACGTCGTCCTTCCACATATGGTACAGATTGTTGATTTTTCAATAAGAAAGGCTTAAGCATGAAGTTCATTCCATTTTATCATTTTACTTAAACCATGAACAATTTGTTGCAGCAACCAAATCACAAGAAGAAACACCATGCGCAAGTACACAAGAAGTATCCTAGGAAACCCTTTTACATAGGGGAAGAAAAATCAGCCAATCCTTTGCTATATTCTTCAAGAGAAATACTTTCACCACCATAAACACCTAGCACACAAAAGGGTGATCACAAACCCTAGAAACCTAGCTCCCAAGAGAGGTGCACACTTTTCCCAAGAACAAGTGTTTGCTGAAATTTCCAAACTCACACTTGTGATATGATTCCTCAATGGGGATTTTACCTTTACTTATATTAGACTGAACCTGTCAACAAAAATGTCTATTGGCACAATAGGGCTGATCTCAATAACTCACAATATAATTAATAATTACCATACTAATTATATTTTACATTAATTATCTTTTATATTAAGGTGCAGTCGACCTGTACCCTTTACATTACAATTAGGGTTACAGGTAAGTATGAATCTTGAACAATATAGCAAGGGATCTCATACACCCACTAGTTCTCAGCCACTAGGGGCACATCCATAGGAATGTCCATATCTCTATCTCACTGTGTCTCACAGGAGAACCACACTCACTAGTGCTCAACCACTAGGATCATGTTCACATGTGCTCATCCACATGCATGTCCAACTAAATAGATCTTCTTTCCCATTGCATTACACAGGAGTCATTTGGATTTCATCATCTCAACTCTCTTCTTAGAGGAGGCTAATACATCATTTTCATCTCTATCTCAGAATGATGCACCCAACTCATGGGAATTCATACGTTCACTTGTGCTCAGCCACAGGTATGTCTAACTCAGTAGACTTTATTTCTCACTGCATTACACAAGAGAATCATATGGAGTTCTTCTCAACTCTCTATAAGGAGGGGGGGCAGCACAACATTCTAGTTCTGTCTCAGATATGAACCACACACCTATCTCAGAGGCTCTCTCTTAAGTCTTTGTCCTGGAGGATGTTTCACGCAGTTGTGATCATCAACACTCCCTCTAAGTTAGGGAGGCATTCTCCATCAGGCCAAGTCTCACATGAAAGTACTCAAACTTTGTCTTGGTTGTAGTCATCAAAACTCCCTCTCAACTAGAGAGGTATTCTTCATCAAGTCAGTTTGGTGAATATGTATGTAAACTACTCATGTGTAGGAAGGTACTCCATGTGTACTTCTTCCCTCGGCATCATGTGTCTGAAAATAATATTTTTTCTCAACGTGTTTCGATATATCATGAAATACATAGTTCTCAAAGAGCTTCACAAAGATCTGGTTATAATCATAGGATCCATCTCATGATCAAGTAAATTTCTCAGAGGCTTCCATGGTAATCAAGGCCACAAAGTTTGTTTCCTTCTACACCAAGAAATCATGGAAAAATTCAAGATAAAACAACAATCGGATGTGATTTTCCGGTCTTATGTTAATTTTGCATATCCCACCAAACTCAAGTCTACACTGGAGGCATATCTCAAGCCATATACAACTGTGCCTCCTAGATATATCAATACATGTTTCATTGTTGTCTAGTGAGTCTATCTCGGTAGACTCATGGAATGGCTAATTACATTCCCCACATAGAATATATCGAGTTTGGTGTTCAACTATATGCATCGGTGATCCAATTAGTTGTGGATCAATTTTGTCTTAATCATCATCATATATTTTTGTTAAATCCATCACCATCGATGTAGAAATGGATTTGCCTTCTTTCATATTGAACTTCTTTAATATCCCCACTGTATATTTTCCTTCACTTAGGAAAATCCCATCGGTCCTATGTCATACTTCTTATCCCAAGAAGTAGTGCATCATACCTAGATCCTTCATCTCGAAATCAGAAGTCATGGCTTACTTGTATCTAACAAAAAGGCTTTCCGAATAAGTGATCTAGGTGGATATCGGTGGCCACCCACCTTTTCCGAATGGCTCAAAACAGTGTTCTAGCAATTTTGGCAATTTACTATTTTTAGCAGGTTTTAACTTACAGGGCCATTTTGAGGGCCTAAATGAAGGTTTTTCAATATCGAGGTTATAAATGATATCCAAATGAATAATTGAGCCCCCAAAATGAATCTCCTCGACAATACCTTTCCAACGAGCTATCATACGCCTAAAACAGAGATCGTATGCAAAAGTTACGACCCCGGGAAGTTGATGTACTAACTTACCCAAACGGGGCCCACATGACTTTTGGCGATTCATCTCCTAGGGTTAGATTTTTTTATGTCTAGGGTTTTGGGCATTCCTGTTTATTGTAAAAAGTCCTTCAGAGCCTCATTTTAATCATCTTCTTACGAATGCGAGTAGTCGTCGCATCTCTTCTCAGAGATAAGTTGTCACCATTCTAGCAAGTCTTTCACTCTGTATTTTTACAGTCTCTGTACATTTCTTTCATTAATAGAAATCATGTATTACTGTATATTTGTGCTTATTGTAGCATCTTTGATGGATTTATGTTATATTATTGAATATCTGTGATATCTTTGTGCATTTCTTTATTATATCTCTGATCTCATTTCGTGTCGAAAAGAATCCGGATCAATAAGTCACCAAAATTAGACTCTCGTCACCAATAATGTAATAATGTAGGTTTGGATCAGCAACACTCTTGTTGAAGCCCAACTCATCAAGGATCCATCCATCTAATGTGGGTTCCAACTCATGGATGGTGGTATGGATGGAAGTGTATCGGGATTTGTAATGTCCCCAAGGTCTAGCCCTATTGTAAATCTTGTTCATGAAATGAATTGTAAATATGTTTTATAGGCTAGTGAACTGAGTTTATATAAGCTAGTGGGGTTATGTGATTGTTAGGCCAGCGAGCCTAAGTGTTGAAGACCAAGAGCCTGATTTTGTACCTGTATTTATGCAGAACAGTAATAGAATATAAACACTGCCGCATGCAGACCGACCACGATGAATCCGCATGCAGACCGACCACGATGAATGAGTGATGGGGGACTAACCTTCCAGAGAGTGGGCAAAGGATTAGGGGATGGAAGGTGGGAAAAGGGGGGCTAAGGGTGGAACCTAGGGGATTAAGTCCTTGGGGAATAATATTTTATTATTATTCCAAAAGACATGTGAATATTATGTTTTATCCTAAGTTCTTTTTGGAAAGACAAGAAACTTCCAAATGGAAGGAACACGTGCTGAAGGAATGCATGCAGTTGCATGGGTGACAAGTGTCAACCCAGGCGCATGAAAATAAAATGGCTGAGATGAGCCGTGTTGGGAGTTCCTCCTCCATTCCACCTGACCGTCTGAGAGTGAACCAATCTGACCTCTGCAGGAGACCTCATGCAATTCTGAAACCATGGGGAAAAGTCTGTGTTGACTTCGGGGATAGCCTATGTTGATTCTGGAAGGCCGAGACATCCTATGTTTGAACAGATCGATCCTTTGTGTGGAATCTCTGTCCCCAATCCATAACCGTGAGACCATCATGTCATTGTTGAGACAGTTGGAAAGACCGTGTCTATGTTCCCCATTGGTTTTTGTGGCCACCCAGTGCTGGACTACGTGTGTCTTGTTGGCCAGTTTGTACAACACTCTCTCCAGGTGAGAGAGATGATTGAATTGGAAGAACAGATTGCTTGGCCTGTGAGCGACTCTCTCCAGGTGAGAGAGTGTGCTAAGGAGGGATAGAACTCCTGGAAGGAACCCTGTAGCTGCCACAGAACTCAGAGACTTCTGGTCCGGTCTGTTGCTAAAACCCAAGGCAAGGGAGGATAGCAGTCGAAGGACTGTATAGGTGACAGAGAAGGTGTATACTCTTGGGGTGGAACAGACATGTGGGGAAGGAGAGTCATGGGCAGTGAGTATGAGTGGTTCCTGGGAGAGAATTCCTTCCTTGTGACCCTGTAACCTCAGCCTAGCCTAGGATTCCTTGCCTTGGGGTGGATCTTAGTCCCAGCTCGGGGGTGACCTACTGCTAAGCTTGATGAGTAGTGTGGTCTAAGGTTGGGAGGTTCATGGAAGGCCTGCACCTAGTTGGTGGAATAACCACCATTTTCAAAGATAAGTACCAGATGATGTTTCAATTATGTTACTGCATGTCTGAGTATTTATAATTATCTTGTACTCTGTTGTGCATATGAATTAATGTTAAAGCCATTGATTATTTATAATAACAGTAATTCTTATGCTCACTCTAAGTTTAAATGTGTTTAACCTATTTAAAATGAATGTCATATATATGTGTGTGTGTGTGTGTGTGTGTGTGTGTAATTAAGCATGAGATTGTTATTTTGCGAAGTAGCGCCTACCCAGCTAATGCAAAGGGGGTGTTACAGTATGGTATCAGAGCCAAGGTTTCAACGCCAAGCCTAGATGGGCCAGTTGAATGGTCTTTGGACCGAGGGTTTGAGGAGAAATTGTGTCTGGAAGACCAATTTCAGACCTTTGAGTGCTCTTGAGTGTCAAGGAGTTACTTGACCATGTTACCAATCTCGAGAGGTGTAGCAGTGTTATGAAACCGCAGCCAATAGAGTGTTTGGCCACAGGGAGAGAGGACTCTGCACCAGAGGTGTTGGAGTCGTAGGATCTATTCGGGGAAAAGAAGAACCCTCATGACCATTAGATATGGAAAATGTGTTCAAGGTTTGAAAACCCTTTGGAGTTGCACAGGAACATGGAAATCACGATACGCGAAACCCCTAATTCATCGGGACAGTCCATCGGGGGGAACACGTGGCTGTCAGACAGCGTTTCGGCACCTAGGAAACCAAAAGGGAATAACCTTGTTTTCACAAGTCTCAAAATAGCGAAACCTAAAATGCGGAAAGGATCTGCGTCGTAGATTTGAGAAAGGTCTAATAGTTGGATTTCACTTGGAATGGACGTGGACACATGGGTGTGTACCACGTGCTAGTGGGACAAAATAAAAGTGAGCATGGTGGGACCCGATGACGTCACCATAGATAATGTGGACCCTCCTGAGGGTGCCACTTGCCAGTATGGATGTGGAGACAGTTGTGCTATGTGGGCCCGGAGGGTAAAGTAAATCGGGATTTCGTGATTCGCAAAGGGGGAGCACCAGAGCTCAACACTCCAACTCACGAAGTCGCGAGTTGCAAGAGGTGCTAGCAATTAGCCCTAGCCTACGGTTATATGTAGCAGGCGCTAGCCAGGAGGGAGCCATACCCGTATCGCATCTTGGGTATCGGCATTTGGAGGAAGAAGAGTCGAGGGTCTTTGACTCGCGAACTCGTGAGATCGCGAAGTTGTGAAAGGTTCCTTTGGTTACGAAGGTAGGGAGAAAGAGGGAGCTATCACTCAAAAGAAATTATGAGAGTATCGTGGACCGAGACCCTGAAACCAGAAGTCCCAAAATTTGCAGAGCCAAACTGAGCTCAGAAAACATAATGGAATCGAAACATTTTTTCTTGTTCATGTTGGTTTATGAGTCTTGTAAGTTTCTTGAAGGTTTAAGGGCCTAACAAACTTCGGTTGATTGCACATTGTGTGTGTAGAGTTCAACGAGTGTTAGATCAACCGTGAATCTACGCTGAGTATAGAAATGGAAAAGGTACAGATTTCCTCCGAAACAGAGGACGAAAGGGTAGGAAGGGATGTCAACTTGGGAGTCGAAGGATCAAACTCTAATAGGCATGAAAAAGAGATGGATAAGGAAGGACATATGATGAAACTCATTGAAATATTGTAGAGATATGCCTAGGCTCGCCGAGCTGATAGCCGAAAGCTCATGAGGGTCAGGGATCAACAGGGAGAATTCAACTTAAAAATGTTGAAGAACCTGGAAAGAATAGAAAGGAAGTTGGAGAAGAGGAGTGGCTCAAGCAAGATAGAGAGTCACAGGACCCCTGAGAGAAGAAGAAGATCGAGGAGTGGTAGCAGACATCATCGTCGCTCCCCAAAGCATTCCAGCAGGGAAGCGCATAGTAGTTCAAGCCCGTCCCCTACTAGAAAACACCGAACATCAGGAAACGATGAATTGAAAGGAGAGATGAACAAGATCAAGCCTCCAACATTCGATGGAGAACGTAAGAAGGAGGAAGATGTAGAAACATGGTTTCTAGGCATGAGGAAATATTTCCAACTGCAGAATTAGTCCCCTCATGCAGAAGGAAGAATTGTGATATATCAACTAAAGGGAAAAGCATCCATGTGGTGGGATCAGTTTGTGCAGGTGCAGCACATCAGAGAGAAAGATATCACTTGGAAGGAGTTCAAGAGGTATTTCGAGAAGAAATACCTGACCAAAAGGTACTATGACAGAAATATGGAGTTCTTTGAACTCAAGTTGGGCAGCATGACCATCGATGAATACGAATGAAAATTTTTGGAACTACTGAAGTATGTTTCGTTCATCGAAGATGAGGCTGTCAATATTTAGAGATATCTGAGTGGACAACCACCTTCTATTGGTGATAGGATTCAGTATGATGATCCTAAGACTATGGAAGAAACAATAAGAAGGGAAAAAATCTTATATGAATAGAAAAGAGAAAGGCCTACTTTTCAGAAGGCTTGGGATGATCAGAAGAAGTTCAAGAAAGAGCAGAGGCAGAAGGGAAACAAGACTCCCTTTTTCAGAAACAGTCCTTAGGGACAGCCATCTTTCAGAGAGCCAAGGAAGGCTGAAGTGGGTGAGAAAATGCCCAGAACGCCACCTATGGAGTGTTGGGGATGTAAAGGGAACCATAGGTACAGGGACTGCCCCCACAGAAAGGATAAAGCGAGAACCATCCACAATGTTCAGCAAGCTGAAACAGTGGAAGATATGGGCAGCAGGATGCCAAGGATCTACGTAGCCCTAGACAACAAGCAAGCAGAATTTCAATCGCACATGATTGAAGTGGAAGGCATGATCAACAACTAACCATTTATCATTTTAATTGATTCTGGTTCTAGCCATAGTTATGTAGATCCTAGGGTGGTGGAAAGTTTTCATTTATCAAGAAGAAAACATGAAAGGTCTTGGTTAGTGCAGTTGGCTATAAGAACCAAGAAGAAGGTCACTGAATTGGTTAAATCCTGTTCGTTAGACATGAATGGATTGAGCACGAACGTTGAATTGAATGTTCTGCCTTTAGGCTCTTATGACTGCTTAATTGGGATGGACTGGTTGGACCAGCACCATGCCCTCCTGGACTGTCATAACAAGAGGTTTACATGCCTGGATGAGGAGGGAAATCGGAAAACAGTCCAGGGAATTCCCAGAGTTGTGGTTGTTAGAGAAATCTCAGCCATGCAGATGAAGAAGTGTTAAAGGAAAGGCTATCAATTATTTGTAGCCCATGTGGAGGAAGCATCCAGAGATGAAGTCTCAAGAATTAGAGACCATGAGGTACTCACAGAGTTCAAGGATGTATTTCAGGAGGTACCTATACTACCTCCGAAGAGAGACATCGATTTTTCTATAAATTTGATGCCTGGAGCAGCTCTAGTGTCGAAAGCTCCTTATAGAATGAGTACGCCAGAGCTGAAAGAGTTGAAATTGCAGCTTGAAGAGATTCTAAAGAAGGGGTACATTCACCCTAGTGTTTCACCTTGGGGTGCCCCGGTCCTGTTCGTGAAGAAGAAGGATGGGACTTTGAGGCTGTGCATTGATTTTCGATAGTTGAACAAGGTAGCTGTCCAGAACAAGTATCCTCTGCCGAGGATCGATGATATTGTCGATCAGCTGAAGGGTGTGAAAATATTTTTGAAGATAGATCTCAGATCATGATATCACCAGGTAAGAATAAAGGATGAGGATATCAGCAAGACCGTCTCTAGAACAAGGTACGGTCATTACGAGTTCAGAGTGGTGTCGTTTGGACTGTAAAACGCACCTGTTGTTTTTATGTGCTTGGTGAATGGTGTATTCAGGAACTATTTAGACAAGTTTGTCATAGTCTTCCTGGATGACATCTTGGTTTTTTCCAAGTTAGAGGAAGATCATGAACAACAATTGAGGATGGTGCTGCAAGTGTTGAGAGAACACGAGTTGTATGCCAAGTTGAGAAAATGCTCATTTTATCAAAGACAGATCCATTACTTGGGACATATTATTTCAGAAGAAGGGATCGTTGTGGATCTTGAGAAGGTTGAGGCCATTCGAGAATGTTCAACGCCAAGGAATGTGACAGAAGTTAGATCCTTTATGGGTCTGGCAGGCTATTATAGAAGGTTTATCGTAGGGTTCTCAAAGATAGCTCACCCTATCACTTCCTTGCAAAGGAAGGAGAAAAAGTTTCAGTGGACTGAAGAATGTGAAGAGAGTTTCTAGTGATTGAAGCAGTTGCTAACCAACGCTCCAATCTTGAGAATTGCAAATCCAAATATGGATTTCGTGGTGTGCACAGATGCATGTAAGGAAGGGTTGGGAGGAGTTCTCGGCCAAGACGGATTTGTAATCTGTTATGAGTTCAGGAAATTGAAAGAGCATGAAAAGAATTATGCCACTCAAGATTTGGAGTTGGCATCAATCGTCCACGCTCTGAGGAAATGGAGACATTACCTCATGGGAAGAAGATTTGAATTGAGAACAGACCACCACGGTCTGAAATATTTGTTTGAGGAGCCAACCTTAAATGCTAGACAAAGCAAGTGGCTGGAGTTTCTGTGTGAATACGACTTTGATATCAACCATATCAAAGGGAAGGAAAACAAGGTGGTTGATGCACTCAACAGAAAGGTGCATGAATTGCATGCTATAGCCATTACATGTACAAGACAGATATTGAGGATAGAATTTTGGAAGCTGCAAGTGCCGATTTGCAGTACAAAGATTTGGTAGCAAAGCTACAGCAGAGTGAAAGGCCACAGAAAAGGGAAGGTTACACCTTGGAAGCTGATGGATTACTTCTATATAAAGACAGAGTGTATATACCTAGTGTCCAGGAATTGAAACTTGCGATTCTAAAAGAAATGCATAATGTGACGTATGTTGGACACCCTGGATATTAGAAGATTGTGGTAACAGTCAAAAGTCATTACTTTTGGCTTGTTTTGAAGAGGGAGATTGCTAAATACATCGCCAGATGTATGGAATGCCAGAAAGTTAAGGCTGAGCATAGGCACTTAGCAGGGTTGTTGCAGCCTTTACCCATTCTGGAATGGAAGTGGGAAGTGGTGACCATGGGTTTTATTGTAGGATTTCCCAGAACAAGCAAGCAACATGATTCGATCATGGTGGTGGTAGACAAGGTTACAAAATTTGCCCCTTTTATTCCATTGAAAAGAACTCACAAGGCAGCAGATGTTGTTGATATCTTCTTAAAAGAAGTGGCATGCTTGCATGGAATTCCTAAAATGATTGTGTCTGATAGGGACCCAAAATTCACCTCGAATTTCTGGAAAGGACTGTTCAAAGGATTCGGAACGAATCTAAATTTTAGTATAGCGTATCATCCCAAGTCTGATGGACAGACACAAAAGGTGAACAGAGTAATAGAGGACATGCTGAGAATGTACGTGATGGACAAACCAGCAAGATGGGAAGACTACCTGCATTTGGTAGAATTCGCCTACAATAATGGGTATCATGCATCGTTGAATATGAGCCCATTTGAAGCACTTTATGGAAGAAAGTGAAACACTCCAGTGAGTTGGGATAATCCAGCTGACAGAGTAGTAGTTGGGCCAGAGTTGCTCAAAGAGATGGAATACCAAATGATAAGAATTAAATAGAATTTGAAAGCTACCCAGGACAGGTAGAAAAGTTATGTTGGTAAGAACAGAACCCACAGAGAATTCAAAGTGGGTGATCATGTTTTCCTGAAAGTGAAAACTAACAGGAATTCCCTAAAGTTGGGAAATTGCGCCAAGTTGGCATCAAGATACTATGGGCCTTTTGAAATCCTAGAAAGGATTGGGCTAGTTGCATATATGCTTGCATTACCTGCATCTATGACTATACATAATGTGTTTCATGTTTCACTGCTTAAGAAATATATACATGATGCTAATCATGTTATCGATTGGAATGTGATTTGGGTGGAACCAAAAGGTGTCCTACAAGTTCATCCTGTGCGCCTATTGGACAGGAAAAGAAAACAGCTCCGAAATCGAGCCATAGAGCTTGTAAAGGTCCAGTGGACCTAGTACGGTCCTGAGGACGTGACTTGGGAGCATGAAGATGTTATGCAGGAAGAGTACCCGCATCTTTCTGAAAATTTTGAAAAGCTTGTAGATGCAGTGTAAAGCTGCACTGAGGACAGTGTAGAAATAAGGGGAGGGGGATTGTAATGTCCCCAAGGCCGAGCCCTATTGTAAATCTTGTTCATGAAATGAATTGTAAATATGTTTTATAGGCTAGTGAGCCGAGTTTATATAAGCTAGTGGGCTTATGTGATTGTTAGGCCAGAGAGCCTAAGTGTTGAAGGCCAAGAGCCTGATTTTGTACCTGTATTTATGCAGAACAGTAATAAAATATAAACACCACCGCGTGCAGACCGACCACGATGAATTAGTGATGGGGGACTTAGCTTCCACAGAGTGGGAAAGGGATTAGGGGATGGAAGGTGGGAAAAGGGGGGCTAAGGGTCGAACCTAGGGGCTAAGCCTAGGGGCTTAAGTACTTGGGGAATAATATTTTATTATTATTCCAAAAGACATGTGAATATTATGTTTTATCCTAAGTTCTTTTTGGAAAGACAAGCAACTTCTAAATGGAAGGAACGTGTGCTGAAGGAATGCATGAAGTTGCATGGGTGACAAGTGTCAACCCAGGCGCATGCAAATAAAATGGCTTAGATGAGTCGTGTTGGGGGTTCCTCCTCCATTCCACCTGACTGTCTGAGTGTGAACTGATCTGACCTCTGCAGGAGACCTCGTGCAATTCTAAAACCATGGGGAAAAGTCTGTGTTGATTTCGGGGATAGCCTGTGTTGATTCTGGAAGGCCGAGACATCCTCTATTTGAACAGATCGAGCTTGTGTGTGGAATCTCTATCCCCAAGCCATAACCGTGAGACCATCCTATCATTGTTGAGCCTGTTGGAAAGCCCGTGTCTGTGTTCCCCATTGGTTGTTGTGGCCACGCAGTGTTGGACTGCGTGTGGCTTGTTGGCCAGTTTGTACAACACTCTCTCCAGGTGAGAGAGGTGATTGAATTGGAAGAACAGTTTTCTTGGCCTATGAGCGACTCTCTCTAGGTGAGAGAGTGCGCTAAGGAGGGAGAGAACTCCTGGAAGGAACTCTGTAGCTGCCACAGAGCTCGGAGACTTCTGGTCCGGTCTATTTTTGAAACCCAAGGCAAGGGAGGATAGCAACCAAAGGATTGTCTAGGTGACAGAGAAGGTGTATACTCCTGGGGTGGAACAGGCATGTGGGGAAGGAGAGTCTATGGGCAGTGAGTATGAGTGGTTCTCGGGAGAGAATTCCTTCCTTGTGACCCTGTAACCTCATCCTAGCCTAGGATTCCTTGCCTTGGGGTGGATCTTAGTCCCAGCTCGGGGGTGACCTACTGCTAAGCTTGATGAGCAACGCAGTCTAAGGCTGGGAGGTTCGTGGAAGGCCTGCACCTGGTTGGTGGAATAACCACCATTTTCAAAGATAAGTGCCAGATGATGTTTCAATTATGTTACTGCATGTGTGATTATTTATAATTATCATGTACTCTGATGTGCATATGAATTAATGTTAAATCCATTGATTATTTATAATAACAGTAATTCTTATTCTCACTCTAAGTTTAAATGTGTTTAACCTATTTAAAATGCATGTCATATNTTATTTCGCGAAGTAGCACTTACCCGGCTGATGCAAAGGGGGCGTTACAGTATGGTATTGGAGCATTACAACTTCAAATGAAAGAGTGTTACAGTGTGGTATCAGAGCGTTGCAGCTTCAAATGAAAGAGTGTTACAGGATTACTGGATCAAGTGTCTCATCATAGATAAATCCCTTTGTTTGTGTGAATCTTCTAGCTACAAATCTTGCTTTGTATTTCTCGACACTTCCATCAGCTACATGTTTTTTATTATAGATTCACTTGGAAGTCACCACAGACTTCCCTTCTGGTCTTTGAACAATATATCATACATCATTCTTTAAGGTATACTGGTATTCTTCTTGTCATGGAAACTTGTCATACCTGTTCACCTGTCACTTATTCATGTCAAGAAGGCTCAGAATCAATGATGTGGCTCATGGCTCAAGAGTAGCTCAAAAATATCTTTTCTTTCTTGGGATGTGCCTTAAGGGATTTGTGTGTTCTTCTGCATCCTACAAAGTTTTGCGAGCCTAGGTAGGCCATTTATGCCCTACTGCAATATTTCCAGGCATATCAACTGGAGCAACTGGATTAGTTGGGATAATGTATGTCTCCCTCTGGACTGTTGAAGGGGGAGAAGGTATTGTCTCACTGTCAATCTCCATCTAAGATTCTCTGGATCTTTGAAGGGTTATATTTTCTTCAAAAGAAACATCTCTTCTAGTCTCAATATGTCTCTAACCAGGGATGTAGATATGATATGTCTTCAAAGATTTATTGTTATCCTATAAATGTATCCTTTCTCCTTGAAGGGTCTAGCTTGGAACTTTTCTCTTTGGGTACATGAAAAATACATTGTGCACCCAAATATCCTGAAGTGTTTAATATTGGGCTTCACTCCAGTGAAGGCTTCTTTGGGAGTTATTTTTTTCAAACTCTAGTGAGGACTCATATATTTTGTCATGCATGCTTCTGCCCACATAATCATAGAAAGATTTTGATCATGTATTATTGCATTGATTGCCTTAATGATGGTTATGTTCTTTCTCCTTCTCAAATAGTTTTGACTCCCTCTGAATTCTAAAGTATAATCATCTTCCTTTGTTGTTAACCTGCCTGGAACAAGAGAAAAAACAAAAGGAAACAAAATAAGAATATCTCCTAAAGGAGAGTAATGAGTACATTTCTAAAATCAGAACAATTTAAGGATTGTTGTCATAGCTACAATACCTATTTGTAATGTAGAAAAATTTGAAATGTAGGTTAGAGGCATGATAATTAAAACAATCAAACCTAGAGTCTTCACTTCCAGTTTGTTGTTCCTCTGAATGTACTGAGATCCCTCTAGATCCATGACTTCACCAAAGATTCCTTCCTCCTACAATTTCCCTCATGACAATGATACAATTAATATATACAAGTGCATACCTGAGGATGCGGATATGATTTATCCAATGGAACTTGGATGATATATGTCCTCTGATATCTTTATGAAGAAGATAGTCACAGTGTCACCTTTTGTCATCTTTGTTATTTTGAAGTCGGCCCTTCAATGTCAGGGCTTGAATAGATGATTGGATTCCTTGTCCCGACGTCATCTTCCTTCCATTCATTGATAATTGTATCTATTAAACCCTTTTGTATCACCCACAATAAGTCTTCCTCTGAAGTCTTGTCTTCCAGGAACTTGAAGTTTCTTGATCCATTAAGCTTATTTTCCATCATAGTTTTATATTCTTCACAAACCCTTGTCAACTGGGAAAGAAAAACTAATGGCTAGGTTGGGCTAGAAACCTTAGGTTTTGTTGGGCTTAAGACTAACAACAATAAGCCTTGAAAGTTAGAATAACATAGGTAATCTTGAAGGCTTCTTCAAAGAGCTACAAAAACCCTAAAAACCAGAAATCTGTACAAATTTATAGAACCCTAGAAACCCTAGAGCCAAAAATAAAAAATTCTCATAATTTCACTTTAAGAGATTATGGAGGTGCGTTGAAGGAGGCCATACCCTCCTTTCCAAATTTAATCCCCAACATCCAAGTATTAAGGGCTGGAACACCTTATAAAGGAGGGTCGTACAGATTTCCTAGAAACCCTAGGAGGGTCATACAGTTCTGCAGAAATGAGAAGATGATTGGTAGATGCTTGTGAAATGGGTTCTTCAAGACCTATACTCTGATTCCATGTTGATTTTTCAATAATAAAGGATTAAGCCTGAATTTCATTCCATTTTATCATTTTACTTAAACCATGAACAATTTGTTGCAGCAACCAAGATCACAAGAAGAAACACCATGCACAAGTACACAAGAAGTATCCTAGGAAACCCTTTTACACAAGGGAAGAAAACCTAGTCAATACTTTTCTATATTCTTCAAGAGAAATACCTTCACCACCATAAACACCCAGCGCACAGAAAGGTGCTTGCAAACCCTAGAAACCTAGTGCCCAAGAGAGGTGCGCACTTTTCCCAATAACAAGTGTTTGCTGAAATTTCCAAATTCACACTTGTGATATGATTCCTCAATGGGGATTTTACCTTTACTTATATTAGACTGAACCTGTCAACAAAAGTGTCTATTGGAAAAACATGGTCGACCTCAATAACTCACAATATAATTAATAATTACCAGATTAATTATCTTTTATATTAAGGTGGGGCCGATCTATACCCTTTACATTACAATTAGGGTTACAGGTAAGTCTGACTCTTGAACAATATAGAAATGGATCTCATAGACCCACTAGTTCTCATCAACTAGGGGCACATCGATAGGGATGTCCATATCTCTATCTCACGGCGTCTCACAGGAGAACCACACTCACTAGTGCTCAGCCATTAGCATCATGTTCAGTTGTGCTCATCCACAGACACTTCCAACTCCGTAGATCTTCTTTCCCACTGCATTACATAGGATATTCATCTGGATTTCATCATCTCAACTCTCTTCTCAGAGGAGGCTAATACATCATTTTCATCTATGTCGCAAAACGATGCACCCAAGTCATGGGAATTCACACGTTCACTTGTGTTCAGCCATAGGTACGTCTAACTCAGTAGATCTTCTTTTTCACTGCATTACAGAAGAGAATCATATGGAGTTCTTCTCAACTTTTTGTAAGGAGGAGGCCAAGACAACATTCTAGTTCTGTCTCAGATAGGAACCACACACCCATCTTAGGGGCTCTCTCTCAGGTCCGTGTCATGGAGGATGTCTCATGCAGTTGTAATCATCAACACATGCAGCACATGTCTCCCACATCTCGTACAGACTACCACGTGGATGTATCAACTACCACATGGCACTTCCTCATTTGTCCACATGTTGACCTGAAAATCTCGAAAATGACTGACATGTGGTAGCCTCTAGTGCTGCCACGTCACCATGTTGACATCATGTTGATGTCATCATGACAAGTGTCACCCTTTGTGTGTTCCACGTACATTGTACGAACGTTGATGTCCTTTGTACTGATGTTGACGTCAGTAGTACAGATGTTGACTCATCCCTACTAGGTTGACCAAAACTTTGACCGTGAATATTTTTTGATACATAACTCTGTTTGATGAGTCATTTACGTCGTTGGAAATCTTGTGACGCTCTCTTCCCAATGATGCCAATTTCACTAAGTTTTGAGGACTTTGAATTTTTTTCTCCTTCTCTGACTGATGAGGCCATTCTGAGCTTCATGAATTGTTTCTGTGAATTCTGAGTTATCCTTGGTATTCTCTAGATCATTTTTGGATCAGAAGTTATTATAACTCTTCAAAACCAACAATTGGTTTTTGGATTATGGATTAATCAATAGAATGAGCTTAAGAAAGCATCTTGTATGCATGACCAGTAAGAGATAAGGTTGATGAGTGATGAATTTAACTCGAGTCAATATGTGATAGAATCAAAAACAAGGGAAAACGGAAATGTGCAGAAGCTAGAATATGATACAAGGTATATGGAACAAAGGTCCATAGGAATTATGACATTGGAAACACAAGGACAAAAATTGATTGAAGATGAAATGATCAAGGGGTATAGCCCAGCGAAAGGATGGCATATGGATCAGAATGAATATTTTGTTCTCTTCAACATGTGTGTTACAGATACAGAGAAATACATGCATGATGAATAATGGTATGAAGATGGAAGAATACAATTTACTATAGAAGGGAAAAAATATATAGCATTGGAAATATCCATACAAAAGTTTCATGTAGAAATAAAGCAACAAATGAGAAGTCATATCATGCACTAACTGAAGACATAACTGGATTTTGAACTGGAATAATTATGGATATGTTTGAGGAATTTTTCCAAGTGGAAAATCTACAACTGGGAATAGAAGGTCAACATCAAAACATAGTTAGTTGACAGTACTTTTGAAAGAAAGTAAAATGGGAAGCAACAAAACAAAGTATGGGACCCTGGTAGAGTGTAGGCAATTGTATAGTGGTCAAGAAATCAAACAAAGTGAACAACAACAACATAATGAAAGAGACACAATTGGAAAACTCATGAAGAGGAGTCCATGAAATTTTTATACTGTGGGAGTTTGATGCAAAAGCATCTATCCCAAGTTCACATTTTAGATTACCTTTATAAGGTATTAGAATTTATGAGACGAAGTTGGTTTTCTCATTGTCATGAAATTATGTAAATTTATAGAAGGTTTAGATAGGATGTGTTTTGTGCCAAGTATTGTAATCTAAACTACCTTTAGCATATTTCGAGGATTTATAACTATTTTAGGGATTAGATTACAAATTTTCAATATCTAGTTAAGAATTTATTGATGATTTGGAAGAATTATCTTCAATCTATAAAATGTAATCTCTCAAACAAGGGGGGTCCAAGAAAATGTAAATTAGGGCGGAAGAGAGAGGAAAGCTAGGGCAGAGATAGAACGAGTTTTATTTTGGAGTTGTGGTTAGAGAAAGAATAGAGTGAATTAGAGTGATTGGGAAGAAGGATGAGGTGAAGAAGGATTTCTTTGGTTCAATAAAAATTGTATTGCAGACTATGTTTGGTTTTTTTTCTCCTTTGTAAGTTTCGAAGCACTTATATTATGTTGAAGGTTGATATCTCTATGTTTAATCCTTTGTATGTTGACTGAGTTCAAATGATGATTTTGATAAGTTTGAACACATCTTTGGAGTTTTGATGTATAGTTCTAAGATCATAGACTTTGTGTATAAATTTTTGTAAGTTCAAATGCATTGAATGGTTAGTAATAAGATCATAACAAAATCATTGGTAGAGGTTGGGTCTTTTTGTGCATGGAGAGGTCATTTGTGAATATCAAATTAAAAGTAATATTGCACCTTAAATTCAAATGTATGCCTTTATAAATAAACCAGACACACTATTATTAGGTTTTTCTCGAAATTTCATTAGGATTATATGTTGATCCTATAGCAATCACCTCTTAAACGATTTGAGTCCAGCCTATTTTTGGTTTCCTGTAACAAAGATTCGTTTTCGTGACTAAGTATTTTGATACCAAAGGACCTATATTTTTATATAATTGATTAGTGGTCAGTTCCACACGTCAATTCCTTCTCTAGTTGATAGTGAAAATTCCATACCCTTGGTGGTTGGGATCGAATGTATATTTATGTCAAGTAACTGAAAAAATTAAAGTGTGATGATTGGTAATGGATGGAGAGAATCGAATTGTATTCGATCTGAATATTCTATTTAATGAAGGGAGATATAGAGATACAATTTATACAAACTATGAACAAATTATTGTAATTTGATGATTCCCTCCTCACCTATTATTTCAAGTGTGACATGCGTTGTTGGCTGGGATGTTCACTATTCACATATACTAAATAATTATATAAATCTTATACCTTTAGAATCCAACCTCCTCTGACCATGTGCTTCTCTTGGAGTTTGAGAATATCAAATTCAAATCACCTCCCAAAATCCAAGGATTCCCATGATAGAGTTTACCGAGTATAATGTATACAGAAAGGGGACTTTGAGTGTGGGAATGGAGGGGGCATAAACATTTGTAATAAATCCCTTCTCCCAAGTTTCCCTAAATCTATATTTTGTGGAGATATAATTTTTTTATCTTGACACATTCTTGCATGGTAATCAGAATTGAGTCCCAAAGCAAATCAAGCCCACTCCACCTCCACGATGTTATGCTTCTAGCATCTTTTTAGTATGTTTTTCTTTGTTAGTTATACATCTCTAATTTGTGGGATTGGTATGTGGTTGAGATGCCACGACTCAAGGGCATATAAGTCGTGGACTGCACCATCCCTTAACATAGTTAGATTTGAGGTGTCCCCAAAAGTTTTAAACCGGTGACTTCACTTATGGAGTGATTTAAAAACACACTCTCTCACTGACTTCTCTACACCACAGGGACTATCTTTTTTCTATATTGATAATGGTGCTCTTATCAAATTTATTTTCCTAAATTAAGACAACTACATGTTTTTCTTTCGCTGTGAATTTCCTTAGCAAGCATTTATTTCTAGGAGAATTAAGGCCTTTGATGTTCCATGATAAAACCTTTATCATTAAACCTTGGAGTGGGACGAAGAGTACTTTTTTTCTAGTCCTATTGCTTGGCCACAATCAACTAGTAAGGCTCCCTATTCCTCTAATTTTTTCTTTATTGTCTTACATCCCTTCTTCTCTTTGGTGTTCATTTTTTTAATATTCTTTCATGGGATTGGTTTGAATTCCTAAGCCTTCATGGGGATATGTCCCTATGATGTGCTATTTAATTTTCCAAATTTCCTCATGCTATCTTTCTATAACTACTGAAGTTGAGGGATCTAAAGATCAGAGATATTTTTTTCTCCATGGAGATCTATCAGGGCAGGTATCTCCAATTCTACCTATTCCTCATCCATGTTATTTTATTGCTCCTCATCCTTTAAGTCCTATAGGGTTCCTCCTTATATGTACATTTCCTATTCTTCCACATCTCCTATTGTATTGCTTGGGTTAGGATCAATTGGTTATTTTTTCTATCATTTTGATTCTTCAATGTTGATCTCCATTAGATCTCCCTCGGTGGAGGGAGGCTTTGATTTCTATGTCCTTTATTGAATCCATTTCCTTCTCTATCTATGGGAGAGCCTCGTAACTATTTTTATTGGATATTGGGGCTATGGAAGTAGCATTATTATTCTTCCTACCAAAATTTCCTTTTAGTAAGGACTTTAGTGAAACCCTCCTAATATGTGCTATCTTTTATTTTATCGACATTTTTAGTAGCATTGAGTGGACAATCTTAGAAAAGATGTTTGTGCTCATGGAATATATGACAATTGAATGTGATGTGTTCGTAATCAAGGGTATGCACCCATTTTGGGTATTGAAAACTTATGGAGAATGATTCTGGGAGATCCTTAGAGACATTCAGATAGACACATATATGCACATATGAAGTGTATCACAAAATCTTGTGACCTCCAAGGTTTTGATGAAACGTCCCAGGGTATTTCATATACCTTCCAATGTTTCCTTCTCCCATAACTCGTAAGGTAATGAATACAAACATATCCACACCAAGGATTTTATAAAGTCTTCTTTCTCCAGGCTAAATCTCTCCATCCAACACCTCAGATGGAGACCAGTTGAATTGAGGTAGGGACCTTCCTCAAGGGCCCATTCATTTTCTTTAGTGTAGGATAATATGGCTGTGAAAAAGCATTTAGAGCCTAGTTTTAGATTGATTTTCCCTTTGAATTTCCATCTAGAAGCCACCCATCCCATGACTGCTTTCTTAGAGGGCCAAAGGACAATAAATTTACCAATAACCGTGTGATCTTTCATGTATTAAATGTAGTTTCCGATGTGTGACGAGGTAACCTCAAACCTAAGATTGCTCTTCATCTTTTCCAAAAAATCATTTTGTTGCTTGCCTTCTTGTTTCTTTTTTGTTAGACCCGGTTGGTCTCGGTCGGGTCCGATAATCTGAAACTTTTCTACCCTGCCCATTTCTATTATCATTGAAGGACCAAAAGTTGGACCTAGCTCAGAAGTATTCGCCGTTGTAGGCCAACAGGTTTAGTTTAGAGTTCACCTTCACTTCCACCTCTCATCGCTCCCCAATAATCACTAACCCAATATAAATATTAATCTCCATTTCATAATCATATTTTTTTCCTCCACCTCTCTTACCCCCCAAAAAATCACCTACTCTTTTTCATATAAATGTTTATGAAACATGTGACCTCTGTGGAGGAAACATGTGTTCTTAACCATTAGGTCCACTCAAGTTGTACTTATATTAGGTCATGTTCTTATATATTCAACACACATTTAAGTTAACTTATTATATTAAAAAACACTTTTATTATTTTTATATGTTATTTAACTTAAATTATTATTTATTTAAATTCTTATGAAAAAAAATATTATTTGATTTTATAATAAGACATCCATTTAAATTTATCTAATTTTTTATTTTCTATTTTAAAATAATTTAACTAAGTGTAAAAACAATGTTTATTTTGATTTTGCAAGTGTCAAATCCTGCTAGTGCCATTGGATTTTGAGGTTACTTTAATATTTTTTTTAAATCATATATTTTTTAATTAGATTTTTAATCTTTATTTATCTTATTATTTAATTTTATAACAAAACATTCATTTAAATATATCTATTTTATAATTATATTTTATATTTTGTATTTACAAGTTTTTCTATTTTTTTTCTCTTTTATATATAATTTTGATTTTTTTTTTATTAACTAATTTTTAATTATTTTTAATTATTATTTTTAGCTAAATATCTTTGAGTTTGTGGCTAAAATGTTAGTACTCATAAGTCATCAAATCACATGCCCTTAACATGATTGGATTTGAGATATCCAAGTTTCTAACCGAATAACTTCACTTAGAAAATACATAATTATTTTATTAATATTATTAAATAACTTAAATTATTAATAATAAATATATGAGTATCCATGCAAATACTTGTATCCAATTCTTATGCCTTGATAACTTAAAAATATTAACATTTTAAATGTATTCACACTATTGACATCTTTCTTTTTTTAAGTTTTTATATTTATTACCTTTACATTATATAAAAAAAAAAAATTATAATGATAATGTATAGAATTTAGTATATGATATAAATATTTTCAGTTAATGTAATATATAATCGTCCATCAATATAAATAATAATAATAATAATATATTAATGTATTATTTTTAATAATAATAATGATATATAAATAAAACAAAAAATGTTACACTGCATATAATCTCAAACAATTTGGTTGTGAACAATGTAACATAACCAAATTCAAAATTATCAAACAATTTGTGTGAGCACCAAATAGAGCAACGAGAGGAGTTGCAAGTTGAGGTTGGTGAAATATTTCAACCCAAACGTGTAGCACGGCCATATTTCTGTAGATTGCGATAAATGAATTATTGTATATCTGTATTTTGTACTTATATGTAAGCAGCAAAATTTCTTATTCCACAGAAATTGGCGAGGGCCAGAGTAGGAGATACACCACTAGAGTGGGGTGACAAGGTTGTCAGCTACAAAGAGTGGTGGGCAAATCAACAAAGCAACTAATGCTTTCAAATGGACCCTACTGAGAAAAAAATTCCACGGAAGCGGAAGTGAATGGAAGCCACATGAAGCGAAGGCCTCATGCAATCATTACAGTGATGGAAATTTGTGTATATACCAATAATTTGGACGGAAATTTGATATGAAATGATGGATCATGTCTCCAAGTGATTTCAGTTGATGGAGAATATAATCCATTGTTGTCGTTTGCAACCATAATCCGTTCTGTAATATGACTTTGTGTATATATAGAAGTTTAAATAAATATAATTTCGTTTAACCATAATCCGTTCTGTAATATGACTTTGTGTATATATAGAAGTTTAAATAAATATAATTTCGTTTTGAAGGATTTTAAATAGATAAATTTTATTAAAGGAATTTGGTTTTTTAAGGATATTATTTAGGTTGTAAGTGTTTTTTGGTCTTAAAATAAGACTTAAAATTGTTTTTTATTGGTTAAGAGTTCATCTTCCTTGATTGTAAGAAAATAGGGTAACCTTCCAAGACCTAGAGACATGTGGCAAGAGTGAAAGTTTGTCCCCTTAAGAAGGATGACAATTTTCCTTGAATAAAGGTGATGAGTCAGCTCACATTTGTAGATAGAAGTTAGTGATGATTGCATAAGTTTTATCACATTTTGGGATTTAAAAATAACTATCAATTTTCATGTAAAAACACATGGATCTATACACAACTAATTTTATTAATTTAAGTGTATTGATTCTAGTGTGCAACATCTTCCACAACTAATTTTAGTAATTTTGATGTTTGTAACTTCCTCCACAGTACAACACATACAATAAACTGATGAAAATGAAGCTTGATGCAAACGTCAAACCCACTAGTTGGTGTTGCGACCTCCCTGTCTCTAGATTTTCCTCTGGAGCCCCAATATGGCTCTCAGATCCCTGTTGGATCCTTCTCTTATACACACAAACCCCTTAATTTTCGTTCGCAAGCCCCATAAAAATCTCGTTCGGCATTTATACTAGCCCATTTTCCCTTCGAGATCAAACCGCAAGCACTAGCCCCTTTACCCTTACAGAAGCTTGCACGTAACCACGGGCTAGAACCAAGCGCTTAGCTGAAAGGTGCTACGGTGCTCCATGACTTTGGGACTCTGGAGGATTCACCAACTCCACAACACTCTCATTCACCCGGAGTGTTATCAGTCGAACTCGGTCATAAAGTAATGTGACTGGAAACTGTGGGTTTTATCTCGTCCTTCCACTCTCCTCCGTCAATGGTTAGGGACCCTGCTTGTTGGCTTTAGGCTTGACGAAATCACCCGACGAAGCTGGTCAAACCCGTGAATCTAGAACCTGTTGTGGTGGCTAAATGTTAGGCGGGAAGATATCCAAGCTAGTCGAAATCACTTGAAGCTATTGGTCAAAACCGTGGATGATAGAATGTGTGGCAAGACAATGAAAATGCATGACTAGATTAAATCAGCAAACATATGACTTAATCGAACGGTTGGCAAGAATTCTCCCCCCTCCACGATCTACACATGAGATCTACTCTGGACTTTGGAGCTTCGGGATTACTCTGCTCCAAAAAACAACAATCAACTCACCAGATAGTCAAATCGTCGAACCGATGAAGGCTCGGAGATCTAACAACCCATGTCGCACCACTTGATCTACGTCTAACATTAATTTGGGATTCTAGGCTTCAAAGTTCCTCCACTCCAACAACAAAGACTAAATTCTCCCATATAGCTAAAGTGTCGAATGTCCAAAGGGCTCGAAGATCAACGGCCCACACTCTCCTTTGATCAACGACCGATAATTACTTTGGGGCTTTAGATCTTCAGGGTTCCTCCCTCCAAACAACAACGACCAAAACTTGTCAGAGTTCTGAATCATCGAACTATGAGATCTACGGCTCACGTTCCTCCCTTTCGTTGGGTTTAATCCAACGAAAGGGAGGAACTCATGATAATTTCTTTGGTGAACTCCTTTCGCTTCTCTCCTAAGCTTGTAATTACTTCGAACTTCAAAGGGGTTCGGCCCTTTGTTCCTTCAACGCCCTCCTGGCACTTTGTGCTCTTCCTCCTGAGCTTTATCAACACTTTAACAAAGTGTTGGCTTCATGCACTCCTTGCACTAGCTTCCTATCCCTCCTAAGCTTATGACTGGTTCTGGTGTGCCCACCTGGCACGCTCCTCACAGAACACTTGACTGAGTTCTAGCACACTCCTTGCATTGGTTTTTCAAAGTTCTCCAATAACTCTGATGTTCACTCTTTGCACAACCTTGAGAGCCCAGAACACTCAGAAAATCTACACAGACAGAGAATTCTATCTATTTCTGCAAAGGGAACATAATTACACTCATGGCATTCACATACATTTAGTAAACATTCAAAAAACAAATGATCATTCACATAAGTAACACACACAAATTCATATGCAGTAAAATATGTTTTTCTATTAATTATGAATGTCTTTTACAATGTTTATAGTATTTACAAGATAGTATTGTAACATAGTCTTAGCTCTTCTCCTTTCCTTATCTCCTGAACTCTCCT
Source organism: Picea engelmannii (assembly GCA_009831015.1). Taxonomy (NCBI): domain Eukaryota; kingdom Viridiplantae; phylum Streptophyta; class Pinopsida; order Pinales; family Pinaceae; genus Picea; species Picea engelmannii. Next base: position 21,349 of record ML776585.1, on the reverse strand, counting down.
AATCTATCCAAAGTGAATAATAATAATCATCCTCAATACATTGATCCTCATACAAAATAGGGGTTTCTCTAGCCTTCTCAACTAATGGCATTAAATTACATTCAATTGACAACTAGTCCAGATCTTGTTGGATCCCCTAAGATCTACGATCCACTGCATCCATTAAAGGTGATTACATTATCATTGTACAAATACAATGGCTCTGCCCTTCTCTGGCCTTACAAAATTGATTACATTAAATTAGATATTTTAAAACAAAATGAGAAAGGTTACACCCTCTCTCCTCAGGATCTGCTCCATCCCTCCTAAGCTAAGGTATTGTTGAGTGGGAGCATCAAAATCATTCATCATGCCACTAAATTCACTATTTATAAGCTTAATTCAATGATTTAAAAAAAACACAATTTTCATATGCATACACATAAATCTATACACAACAAATTTTAATAATTTAAATAAATGCATTGATTTCAGTATCTCTAGCATCCTCACAATCAATTTTAGCATTGATTTCATGTGTGTAACATCTTCCACGTTACAACACATACAATAAAACTAAAATAAAATCCTTCATCATACAACTAAATTCACTATTTAGAAATATAAATTGACTAAACTAAACTAAAATCCGTCATCATACAACTAAATTCACTATTTAGAAGATCAGTAAAAATTAAAAAATCACAATTTTTATAATGTTTCACAAACAAAAATAACTTTAATATAATGATGAGTGGAGTGTTTGGAAGAAACTATTTATAAGTTTAAATCCAGAAAACTCAACAATAGTATAACTAAATATGAAAACCTTCACTCTCAAAAATTAATTGTTTTCATATATTTATAAGCTGTAAACTATGATGTGAAGTTTAGTTTAGTCTTCAGTGTGTGTGAATTTCTTTGTAAGGCATGAACTGTCCTTAGGTGATCAAATCGCTAAAAAAAACAAATACATCCATTGAACCGAATAAGCTATTGAGTCTTAGAAGTTCGTAACTAGAATCTAGAAATTCCCACAATGACTTCCGTGCATCTTACATTTTGAAATTGTTGCGTATTCATGGTCACAGCCCGCATGGCTGGCTGCCCTCCTTTTTGGACCATCGAATTTAACGCCTCCAAAAACGAATTAATATTGTCCACTTGCAGTCTCCAAAACGTAAAAAGGCCAAAGACCTGCATATCAACTTGCAGTCTCCAAAACGTAATTCAATATTAGTCATGGGCACTTAATTTGAATAGACTAGTAAAACAAAACAGCCGAATTACTTTCTAAATTAATATATTTAATAAATAAATGTTCTCTAGAAGCATATACCACTTATCAAAATATAAATATAAATAAATATATATATATATATATATATATATATATATATATATAAATAAATAAATAAATAAATGTTCACCATAAGCATATACCATTTATCAAAAAAATAAAAAATGAGGATATGTATAATTACACACTTGAGATACATAACATGCTTTCCACGTACAATTAGTTTTTCTATATGAATTGCAAGAATATTCCGCACCAGATTCTTAATAAAATCCGTAAACTGATGTTTGACTTTTTGTGGAATGGGAACAGCCAAAAGCATTATTTCCATCTCTGTAGATGGGATCTTTTGTCTAGACCAAAAAGTCGGGGAGGTCGGGGACTTAGAAACCTTCCTTTTTTCAACTCAGCGCTTCTTGCAAATACTCTATGGCGCTCTTTGACTCACGAGGGCCTTTGGCATAGAATCCTCCTGGACAAATACTTAAACAATTCCTCGGTGGTAACTTGGTTTCGAAAACCTTCCTACAAACCGCGTGCAGCCTCCAGTTTTTGGACTGGTCTCTCCAGAAACCCTACGTGATTCTTCATTGGTTACGCTGGTGTCCGGGCTCGGGTCAGCAGACTTTGACAGGCAGAGACAAAATCATCGGGCGGAGGATCGCTCCCTTCTCTCGGCACCTTTGATTTCCCACTTGAGCTCTAACAATGTTTTAGCGCAATTGAGAGACACCTCCAGCGAGGTTTCCTTTCCGGATCAATGGTTAAGCAACGATACGCTCGGCCTCACGGGTTCTTTAGCAGCAGAGTGGCAGGCTTACTGTTGTGCATTAAAGGGAGCAGGCGTCCTGCTAAAGAATTCGACGGACTGTGGACTGGGGGTGATTCCTCGGGAAATATTTCAGCAAAAAACTTCTACAAGGCACTTACAAATTCTCTATATCTCCCACTTGTCAATGATTCTATGCAAACTCTTTGGAAATGGAAATTACAGTTAAAAATAAAACTGTTTCTGTGGCTGGCAGTAAACCACAAAGTGCTTACTTGGGATTCACTTTAGAAAAAAGGGCTGGGAGGGCCCGGGGATTTGCCTTCTTTGCTGTTGCAATACAGAAGACATTGATCACGTCCTTATTCATTGCCCTTTCTCAAGTGGAACTGCTTATTTTCTTTATATCGCTTAAAACAAAAGTGGGAGGGTTTTACCATTATAGATTGTTTTAATAGCACATTTGGTTAGAGAGGAACCCGGTTTTATTTGAGAATAGATCACCCACTCATTTTGCAGTGCTGCATAGGATTTGGATTTCTGTTCATTACTCCCGGCAGCTTTCAATACTCATTGCTAAACCATTCAGAACTTGTAATTTTGTGCAGCATGAGGGTTTCACTTTGGCCTGTTTTGATGGAGCATCTCTTTCCAATGAAGTAATACAAAAGCGGAGCTGGGTTTGTGGGGGGCTCATTTTGGCAAATCATTGCTTGATCGAAAAACTTCAAGTTGTGGGTGACTCAAAGGTAATAATCGATTGGATAAATAAAAAGAGAAAGCTCCATGCAGTTCGCCTTGAAAGATAGAAACTAAAAACATTAGAACTGGCCTCTACTTTTCAAGACATAAGTTTCCACCACATCTACAAGAATCACAACAAAGAAGCTGACAGTCTCTCAAAAAAGGCTCTCAAGGAGCCTGAAGACAGATTGTCTTTCTTTCACTGGGAAAAAAGATCCGAAAGCCATCACTCTCACCTTAATATTTTTGAACCTTAAACGGTTTTAGGAGCTGAGTTTGTAGCGAGGCTTTGACAGAATTATTCCTCTGCTAAAATTCATTTCTGAATATTTTCATTTATGTATTCTTCAAGAATAGTAATGACAGTCTCTATTGTGAATTGGATTTGGGTTTCAGATTCGAGAATCAAAAATGACCTGTAAGAGCAGGTCTAAGAATCTCTTTGTTGTGTAAATGAAATTATATCCATATAATTTTGAGAAAATTTTATGCTTAAAAACAAATTATATTTACATTAAACCATATAAATTGTAATAACCTTACTTCAATGATTTATATTTACATTGCTAAATGGAATAAGGTTGATTTAAGTAATACATATTTATTTTAATTTTTAAATAATTTAATATTTACATTGCTAAATGGAATAACGTTGATTTAAGTAAGTTTCAGATTCGAGAATCAAGAATGACCTGTAAGAGCGACCTGTAAGAGCAGGTCTATGAATCTCTTTGCTGTGTAAATGAAATTATATCAATATAATTTTGAGAAAATTTTATGCTTAAAAAAAAATTATATTTACATTAAACCATATGAATTGTAATAACCTTATTTCAATGATTTATATTTACATTGCTAAATGAAATAAGGTTGATTTAACTTCAATGATTTATATTTACATTGCTAAATGGAATAAGGTTGATTTAAGTAAGTAGTATATATTTATTTTAATTTTTAAATAAATTAATAGATGAGTTATAAAGTATAATGTTAAGGTATTTCTTAAAATGTAGTTGGTTTAAACCTTTCCTAACTTATGTATTCTCTTTGGAATGTGTAAGGTTGATTTAACTTCAATGATTTATATTTACATTGCTAAATGGAATAAGGTTGATTTAAGTAAGTAGTATATATTTATTTTAATTTTTAAATAAATTAATAGATGAGTTATAAAGTATAATGTTAAGGTATTTCTTAAAATGTAGTTGGTTTAAACCTTTCCTAACTTATGTATTCTCTTTGGAGTGTGTAGTGTTATTATTTGTTGGAGTATATTTATCAAGTAAACTAGAAATTAATATAGATTAATTTTAGATAGGTATTTAATTAAAATCTATTAAATATTAAGAGGGATCCATTACTTAAAATATTTGGAGTTAAGATAGATACCACTTTCAAACTTAAGATTCCAAAAATTAAAATTAAGATGAATTTATTTTACTTTTCAACTCAAGAGGTTCCAAGATTTGAAAATTTAAAATTAAAATAAATTTATATTAAATTTATTAAATGATTAACATTAACATTTTTTTCATTTTATTTGATAATCAACTATGTAAAAACATTTTATTTTTCTTCTTACAACTAAAATAACTAAGAATTGTCATGTATTAAACTTGCTATGGTTCACCTAACCACCACTAAAATTCTAAGAGTGACCTCATGTAAATGTCAATCTCACTTCATAATCAATTCTCTCCCACATATAAAAATACAAGAAGACATCTCTTTTTTTTACTCTTTTTCACATTATGATATCAAGATATCCCATGAAAGAATAAACCCTTTAATTTTAATCTTTCTTAATTCTTTTATAAGTGTTAATAAAAATCATAGATATAACTATTATTTTTATTTTTATTTGATTCATTTTTACATAGAATCTATTTAGCTTTAGTTGTTATAAAAAACAATGTTCTATTATTATTATTATTAGTCCTTCATCCTACTTAAAAGGACTTTTATTATTATTATTATATTTTTATTTTTATTTTCATTTTTAAATATCCATTTAATTTGTGAAGTAAAAATAAATAAATTATTTATCTTAGAATTTAATTTTATAAT